>JAHRBU010000004.1:600000-1032107 GCA_019677095.1 Aureobasidium sp. SLJ-2021a
GCGCCATGACATGGGATCGCAATGCCGTACCTGAAGGAAAGACTCTCGCACAACAGATTTGGGCGGATGTAGAAAAGCTGCCTAAGCCTGATATTGTTGTCGAGGACCCAAACCCTACCACTCACCCTGAACGCAATCCTCTGCAAACGCCCCATACTCAGGAAGAAGCCGAAGCTGTCGCTGCCCATCTGAAGCGCTCTCTGGAGAATGTCGTTGTTGAAATCTTTTCGAAAGCCAAGGAGGCTGCAGCTGCATCCGCCATTGACGAAGTCCGCAACCAAGCTCAATCGCAAGAGCCACTAAAAGTCCGCTGGATCGAGGCATACTTCCCTTTCACTTCACCTTCTTGGGAGCTTGAAATCTTCTGGCAGGGTGACTGGCTCGAGGTGCTCGGTTGTGGTGTCATCTCTCAACCACTCCTCGACAACGCTGACGCAGCTTCAAGAGTTGGCTGGGCTTTTGGTATCGGACTCGAAAGAATCGCCATGTTACTCTACGAAATCCCCGACATTCGTCTCTTCTGGAGCAAAGACTCTCGCTTCTTGTCTCAATTTGATGAGCAGAAGATTCGTCGTTTCGTGCCCTTCTCAAAGTATCCCGCTGCACCCCGCGATGTCGCTTTTTGGCTGCCCAAGAGCGTCGCCCAAGACGATGTCGTTACTGCCACCGCCGCGAACACATCTTCATCGCCTTCTCCCGCCGGTGGTCTCGCATCCGAGGCAGCTGCGCCTGCTCTGGAGTTCCACGAGAACGACATCATGGAGATTGTGCGTAGTGCCGCTGGAGACTCTGTGGAAGACGTCACTCTGGTCGATGAGTTTACCCATCCAAAGACTGGCCGCAGAAGTCTGTGCTACAGAATCAACTACCGCAGCCTTGAGAGCACGTTGACCAAGGAGCAAGCAAACGACATGCATGAGAAGATCCGACAAGAACTGGTAAGCAAGTTCGGGGTCGAATTGAGATGAGAGGTGGACTGCCCCCCCAGAAGCAGAAATACCGTCTCGGAAAGGTCGCGGGACATCTTGTAAATTAGTTGTATCACATATATGGTCTCAAAGGTTGTCGTAATGCTTGTGCAATAAGGAAAGGCCAAGGCAGAAGTCGTTTCTGGGAAACGAGGCGAGGATGTATCTTTGATCCCTTTTTATTTTCGCATTACAATTGGTTGATCTAGCGAGCAAGATCCGCAAGGATTGAAGCCGAAGTGATTTTTTAGAGGCGAACCATGTTTCCGCCAGCAGTCGGTGTGTTCTGCTCGTCGTTGTATCGACAATTCTTTCTGTCTCCAAATCCGAAATTCGACGGAAGGCATATCATGGAGCGCGCCCCTGTCTCTCTTTTGGGTATGACCGCACCATGCCAATCAGCAAGACTTAGGCGGGCTGTAGGGGTTGTGTTTGTGGACGAGTCAAGACGGCGGTCAGAGCTGCTTGTCGATGCTGCTTCTGTTGAGAGCTTCTGACAACTCAGGTCTGTCCTTCAACAAGGCAATGGCCTCCTGATAGCCCATCCATCTTCTCTTGCGCTTGTGCTTTTCCGGCCACTCCTCCTTGACCTCGTCGACGGTGGCCTCGAAAAAGTGGTATGCGGCCTTGGGGGCTTTTTCGGTGAGTTGCTCGGGTTTCCTCTTCTCGGGGATCTTGCCCAGGTCGGCGTGGATTCTGCAGACGGCGCCGGCTTCTTCCCAGGCCTCGCGGCAGGCGGCTTCTTGGACAGTCTCATCGACTTCCCAACCGCCTTTGGGGAGGACCCAGCCGCCACGGCGCATTGACTGGATGAGGAGGACGGTCTTGCGGTCGTTGGAGAGGGGTACGATGCCGGCGACAAGGCGTTCTCCTTGGGATCCGTATCCTTTTGGAACTAGTCAGTACAAAGCGTGTGGCCGGCGAGACGTGTGTTCCGACTCACTCTGGTTCTCTCTGCCGGTGCGGGCCTCCATGGGGCGGTCGACACTCAGGTCTTGAGTCATTGTGACAACGGAGGTTCCCTCTCGAGTGTCGAAGGGATAGACGGGTCGAGACGGTCTGTCGACGGTCGATTTGTACGGCTCACGTGTCCAGCCAAATAAAGTCTACGGCGTTCAACAAAGGCTGAGTCGACTCGGGAGTGAGTGTGAGGTGTGGATCGGTTGTGAGAGGGGGATCAAGAGGGAGGATCCGAGGGTCAGACCCGTTCGCGACGGGTGACTGCTATCGGAGTGAGGAAATCATGTAAGTAGTCGTCTTGTTGTGTGGTCAATTACAGGAGCGTCTGGGGCTGTTCAATTTCGACATCAGCGGAGACTTTGCCGGCCGGAGACAACTGAGAGGCCTGCAGCACGAAGCTCCTCGATATTAACCTGTCGTTGCACCACGATTCTCTCACTTTCTCAGTACTGTATCGAGTAGTCTGCACGTGTAGTTGTATATCTAAACTGTTCTTCATACTGTAAGCTACCTACCAAGACCTGCATGAATCACCACCGTCCGCGCAGCCCTGAGCGTCTCACATGTCCCATCGTCAGCCAGAATTTCAGACACTCCACGTATCGCTACTTTCCTATGACCTATTGTTTCAATCTACATATTTAACCCCCACTACCTCTCCTACCGACATCTCCTGCAAACCCGCCTCGACTGACACAGCACTGTCACGCGTCTTTTCCTTTCTTGACCTTGGCTAGCCACCGACGCCGCAAGTCACAATGCCCGCAGCCGCGACCCTTCTCACACCAATTGGTAGGTCCAAAAGAAACAATCCAATGAAAAGAGCGCATCCAGACATGTGCTTTGCCAGTTTCCAACAACTCGGCTGTGCAGCATGCAGGCTCCACTTCTGTTAATTATATCGGGCTGACATGGAAACCACTCCAGGATACCAGCCAGGTGACGCCCTTCAAGCCTTACACCTTTATGTACCGAGTTGACATTTGTGAAAAGGCGACTGTGGCTATTGCAAAGGCGACGATTCAAGTCAGAGAACCCCCAAATCTCGTGCGTATCGATTACTTGATGGACAGCCCTTTTCCATCATTCATCGTCGCCTTCTACATCGTCACATGCAAAGGTTCTGACTATTGCAGGTGGTTCGTACTACGTGATTACGAAATCTCTGAGCGCCAAAGTATACCAAAACTTGGTCGACCGAGGCTGGAGACGGTAAGCATTTCTGTAAAGGAATCGGAAAGAGAAGCTGCAGGTTGAGGGTACAAAGCTTGACACCTACCTCGGTTGCTAGAGCATGCTGTACGTTCATGGGTGGAGCACACAGGCTGACAGTTGGATAGATCTGGCAACCTCATCTACAAACCAGATGTATATCGATCATGCTGCCCCCATTACACAATCAGGTGGGTAGCGCATCGTTACTCTCGGCCGAATGCCACTGATGAATCCTCTAGACTGCCTGCGAAGTCTCTTGCCGCGAACACCAACCAAAGAAAAGCTCTGAACAGCTGGAACAAATTTGTGGTTGGAGAAGAGTACATCAAGGAGACCACCAAGCGCTTTCCCAAGACCAAGGAGTAAGTCCGATATGCCTTTATCTCTAGCCAATGCCCGGGCTGAACTCGATTTGTAGAGAGAAAGCCCGACAGAGAAATGGCTTTGATCTATTGCACACAGTACACGAAGCAGAAGTCGACCGACTGAAGCCTGTTGCACCAGCTCATCGCTTCGAGGTCACGCTGGAGCCCGACGATTGCACTGAGGAGAAGTTTCAGCTTTACAAAAACTATCAGATCCACGTCCACCACGACGAGCCTGGAGAAGTCACGAAGAAAGGCTTCGAGCGCTTCCTCTGCAAATCCCCCATAGCTCGGGAGACAGTAAGAAAAGAAGGCAAAGAGCTACGCCTCGGATCGTATCATCAATGCTATCGACTCGACGGTCGACTCATTGCTATCGGTGTACTTGACCTGTTGCCACATGCAGTCAGCGGAGTCTACTTTGTCTACCATCAAGACTTTGAAAAGTGGAGTTTCGGCAAGCTCAGTGCGATGAGAGAAGCAGCACTTGCGCTCGAAGGTGGCTACGAGTTCTATTACATGGGCTACTACATCCACAACTGCATCAAGATGCGCTACAAGGGTGACTACAAGCCGCAATATGTGCTGGACCCTGAAATATATGAATGGGATCCGCTGGAAGGGGAGGTGCGCGAGCTGATGGAACAGCAAAAGTATGTCTCGTTGTCACGCGAGCATAATCACAAGAAGGGCGAGGAAGGAACTCCTTATCTGCTCGATACGCCATCAGAAGTGGCTGCAAATCCGGAGGATCTGTTCGAATGGGGTATGCCAGGCATGATGAGTGCTGCGGATGTCGAAGCACAAGTGGACCTGGACAAGATGCGCATCCACATCAGCAAAGGAATGACGGTGTATACAGAGGTATGTCAAGTTCATCTAGCACCAAACGTAAAATGCTAACACAATCAAGGACCTTGTGGCATGGGAAAGCGGCGATATACAAGACTCAAGCTCGATTAAAGGAATTGTTGGCAGATATGCGGCCATGGTCGGCCCTGAAGTTGCCAAGGTGGCTATTCTAGACTTCTCTGGACACTAAACACGAGGAAGTCGCCATCGTCTCGAACACTGCGCTCTTACCTAGATACACCAAAACGGCTTTTACACAATCAAACACAACATCAGCCAGCATCCAAACACAGTTTCATCAACACGACAAACAAAGTTACCTGACTATCATCGCAGTATCTTCTCACATCCATTCATACCAATCCGAAGATGTCCAACCACAGTTTCGTTGCCCTGGAACTTGCGGATAGCAACGATGTCGGCGGAGTATCACTCCATTCCCACAACACCCATCAGCAAGAGAATCCCGATGAAGCACAGCAGCAAGAAGTTCCCAACGAAGGGCAGCAGCAGCAAGATATCCCCGATGAACTCGAGCCGGCATCATCAGTACCGGTGCACATCATCAACGGAGTCCATTAGCAAGGACTCGCCAACAATCAACTCTACAACGATGGCTTCTGGCGAGGCTACAATCTCGGCTACAACGAGGGTCACTTCGACGGCGCGACCAATACATCCGATACCTTTACAACCAGCACCGAGCACATGCAAACTGAACTCGGCATATCATCTTGCCGTCGCCACAGCATCCATACATCGGCTGCTCACAACCAAGACTTTGATTACTTGACGTATCCAGTCTACACAGACGAGGACGAGTACGAAGAAAGCGACGACCCACAGCAAGCACAGGAGAGTCCGATGGAGAACGAAGCATCCCGTCACCAATCGGAACCGTCACCGCAAGAGAGGATGGAGTCGGTGGCGGACGAAATAAGGCGTGGAAGCCAGGAGTTGTACGAGGAGATTGGCAGGATGGCCAAGTGAGGAGTCAATGCTTTCTTGAAGAGTCTTGGAAGTTCTGTCTAGCACTGTCTTTTGAAATATCACATTCTTTCTAACGGCTTCTTGTATCCTCTGCGTGTGCTAAAGACTGTCACAGGGTAGCTATAGAAATGAACGATGCTTTGCGAGAGGAAGTGGTATCCATGGAGAGAAGGTTATTGCAGGGCATCTCGATGGCCACGCTTTTGTTCGGGAAGCAATTGTGGGAAGAAAAGATTACGCGTGGCCGAAGCATTCCAAGCAAGCACTTGAATCTCGAATATGCAAAAGTCGAGGCTTGGAAGCCTCGATCAAGGGACCAAGAGGATCAACAAAGCACACACGAGCATCGCGCAGTGTGGGGAAGCGGAGTTAGTTGAACAAAGGTGGAGGGAAAATCCGACATTACACACAGCCATGGCTCGCAGGTTGTTGCTTTGTCCAGGGGTATGAATTGATTGCTGCAACGCAGAGAAGCGGTATCTCAACAAGTTCAATCGTTGCGTAAAGGCAGTGACAAAGTCCAAGGACTAATGGCTGGACAACGACGGCTGGTTCGTGAGTGCCGTTTGGTCGAGCGCTGCTTGGACCGACGGATGTCTCCGTGCATGATGACGCCGCTCAACTTCTTTTTTGTTTGTCGAAGCGGTGATCAATAGGAACGGGTCAATTGGAGGCTGCACTTGGTAGAGAGCCGACAGGATGCAAGACACATGTGAGAGTCAAGCTGTTCAATGTCTAGAGGCTGTTGATAGACACAGGGCAATGCTCGAGAGGGCGACACTCGGATACTGGATGTTCGAGGTGCACGTGAAATGCTGACCTGGCCACGAAGCAAAGGGCGATGTCGGGGCGATGGTCGGTGCGAAAGATGTCATGGTTCCCCACCCGAATTTGTGCTTTGACCTGGCGCTCCGGTGAGTCAAGCAGCTCTTAATAAAACTTCGTCGGCTTTCGCATGCCAGTTTCACTTTCCCTCCTCCATCATACCCTCCCACCCCCCATCTATACCACAATGTGTCCCACAGTCGACGACGGCGCTCCTGCCGCTAACGGTACCCAAGCCAATGGCTGTAAGTCGCTGCAAAACCCTGTCAAACACGACTTTTCACTGACTGGGTGCAACAAGCACACGACGGCTTCACCAAGTTCGAGAGCGAATTCGAGAAGAAGGGCAAGTCCCACACCGTCAACAAGAACCCCTACCAACCCGTAGGCGACTTCCTGTCCAACGTGTCAAACTTCAAGATCATCGAGTCGACGCTGCGTGAGGGCGAGCAGTTTGCCAATGCCTACTTTGACACCGAGACCAAGATCAAGATCGCCAAGGCTCTCGACGAGTTTGGTGTCGACTGCATCGAGCTCACCTCGCCGTGTGCTTCGGAGCAGTCGCGTCTGGACTGCGAGGCCATCTGCAAGCTCGGTCTCAAGGCCAAGATCCTGACCCACGTCCGCTGCCACATGGACGATGTCAAGGTTGCCGTCGAGACCGGTGTCGACGGTGTCGACGTCGTCATTGGCACCAGCTCTTTCCTGAGAGAGCACTCGCACGGCAAGGACATGACCTACATCAAGGTACGCTGCACCGTCTGAGCCACAATCCAGTTTCCAGCTGCTAACCTGCACTCAGAACGCCGCCATCGAGGTCATCCAGTTCGTCAAGTCCAAGGGTCTTGAGATCAGATTCTCGTCAGAGGACTCTTTCAGATCCGACTTGGTCGACCTTCTCTCGCTCTACGCTGCCGTCGACAAGGTCGGTGTCAACAGAGTCGGTATCGCCGACACGGTCGGCTGTGCTTCTCCCAGACAGGTCTACGACCTCGTGAGAACCCTCCGTGGTGTTGTCAGCTGCGACATTGAGTGCCATTTCCACAACGACTCTGGCTGTGCCATTGCCAACGCATACTGTGCCCTCGAGGCCGGTGCCACTCACATTGACACCTCGGTCATCGGTATCGGTGAGCGCAACGGTATCACCCCTCTGGGTGGTCTCATGGCCCGCATGATCGTCGCCGACCGCGACTACGTCAAGGGCAAGTACGACCTCCACAAGCTCAAGGCCATCGAGGACTTGGTCGCCGACTCTGTCGAGATCAACATTCCCTTCAACAACTACATTACCGGTTTCTCCGCCTTCACCCACAAGGCTGGCATCCACGCCAAGGCCATCCTCGCCAACCCTTCCACCTACGAGATCATCGACCCTGCCGACGTATGTTTTCATCTCCTCTCTGCCCCCATCGAAGCCCCCACTGACATCTACCTTAGTTCGGCATGAAGCGCTACGTCCACTTCGCCTCCCGCCTGACCGGCTGGAACGCCATCAAGTCGCGCGTCGAGCAGCTCTCCCTCACAATGACAGACGCCCAAGTCAAGCTCTGCACGGCAAAGATCAAGGCCCTCGCCGACGTCCGCCCCATCGCCATCGACGACGCCGACTCCATCATCCGCACCTTCTACAGCAACCTGCACAAGGAGACCGAGGACCCCCTCCTGCCCAACATGACCGAAGAGGAAAAGAAGAAGTTTGAGCAGAAGCAAAGGGAACTCAACGGCGTCGCTGAGAAGCGCGAACTCGAGGACCAGGTCGACAATGAGGCCGAGGTCCCTCAGGCCAAGAAGACCAAGACTGAGGCTGGTGCATAGATGTGCCTGCCCCATCTCTGGTCTGATTGTCTTTGCTCTCTTCCATCTTGGAATTTCCAATCTTGTTTTGGAAAAGAAAAGAAAAAAAAAGGCGTTGTTGCTTGCTTTTTTTTTTTTCTCTATATATTATCACGAAGGTCATGGGACACTACAAAGGGGGAGTTTCTGTTTCATTTTTCGATATCACGCCCCCAGCTTGTACTCTATTTTACTCCATTTGTTTTTTTCTCCTTTGCTTGCATCTAGATTATCTGCACCCTCCTGTCTATACAGTAGAGAGGGACTGAATATGAAAAGAATGATTTGCAATGAATTTTCACCTCGCTTGCAAAAGTGGTCAAAGAAGAATAATCTCAGGATTCGTTAATGTACGGCTGTGTTAGGAGTGAAAGTGACAAAACGCAAAAAAAAAACAAAAACAGTCAAGAAACCCTGATCCAAACTCTTCCTGATCACAAATCTTTCTCTCCAATGAAGCATAGAAAGAAGCCTATCGAATCACCGAGGCACCCTCCTTCTCGACCCCATGCAACGACTCGAGAATGTCGCTCCCACCAAGACAGCCATTGAGACCCATGCTCATCCCCATGGGCGTCACCGGTCCATTGCGATAAGACGTCGGCTCCTCGCTCCAGACCTCGTGGAACTTGATGCTCGAGTCGCTGGAAGCCACAACCAGACAGCCTTCTGCACGCGTGCGTCTCGCATACCAAGGTGTACCTTCTCTTGCCGATGGTCTGCCAGAATCTCCGCCAGGGGTCGAACTGTCAGGACCGCCAGGAAACCCGATAGCCCATAGAGCGCGCTCCTCGCCGTACCAAGGGATGCGGACAATGCACTCACATGCTGGCCATGAGAAGACGGCCACGCGAATAGGGTGATCCGGTTGTGTGAACCCGAATGTTGCAGCAATCTCACGACGGGTTCTGCTCCAGACCAAACTCGTGACTTGGGACGAACAGTCAATGGTTGCAAGCTTCGCTCCGGATACGGCATGATAGAAGTGGATGCAACGATCATTGCTACCACCACCTGCTGCTAGTAGAGACAGTTGCCACGGACAGAAAGCCAAGGCCTTGACTGCCGCGTTCAATTCGTAGCGATGGCTTTGTCGACCTGGCAAGATCCATAGTGCTTCCTCTTGACCAGCGGGTGGATAATATGCAAAGTCATCCCTCACCCTGATGAGGTGCTGTGCCATTGTGTTTTCAGGTTGCAGAATTCTTCGTGTCTCGAAGACATTGAGCGAATTGTCGTTACCGCCCGAAGCAAAAAACTGACCGTCGGGACTCCAGGCAAGTCCGCAGATTTGCTGTGTGTGAAGATCCAGACGTGCGAGAACCGTCATACTGCCAGGCCATGCGAGAATGTCTACGTTGGTCTCGTCTGGCCATTCCACCGAGTACAAGTAAACATGGCCAGCTTCGTCGCCGACAAGCAGATACTCCACCTGCACCCTGACCGGAAGACATTGGGCAGATGCTCTGCGAAAGGTCCGAGGACTGAAACAGACACAAGAGACCGAAGAGCGATGGGTGTGACTGAATCGCGGGCTCACCTCCGACGGAGACCAGAGCGTTATACACCCATCAGCTCGTCCGACAGCAAGAATGGACCTTTCACCTTCGGTCGATGAGAATGAAAGCGATGTAACATGTCCGGAAAAAGGCTGACCCAAGAATTCAGGACTTTCGACTCCTCGAATCTCGGACCAGGTGTAGACTTGTGCTCCCAAGCCGACCGCAAGACACTTCGCTGTGTCCGAGTACGCCAGAAGAGAACAGTAGTAGTCGTCACGAAGAGCTGGTGCATCAAGGACTGTGTGAAGAATTAGCGTTGACTGGGCCTACACATGGACATGAACTTATCTGAAGGGGATGACTGGAACAGTCTTCTTCGGTTTGCACGGTACACGTTGAACTATACGGAGTCTCAGTCAGTTTTGATTAGCACAATGTCGCGAGCAACTCACGTGGAGGAGAACCATGTTTTGTCCATTCGTTATTTCGCCAGACATTGGGGCTGGAAGTACCAGCAGTATCCGCTTCAGGCGAGCGCACTGGGGTGAGCAGACCAGAACCTTGGTCCAAGACCCTGTTGGCTTGATCGAGTTCCATAGCAGTACTCAGGCGCTTTCCGTGAATGTGTAAGTACTCGGAATCGTCCTGTATGTGGTTGGAGAAATCAGATTTGAACATTGGTGCGTTGGTGCCGCTGGTGATGTGGCCACCTCGTCCATTGCTTATACTGCGAACGCCATCACTTGGGCTAGCAGAGGACGAACCTCCGACATTCCACACAGCACCTCGACTAATCTCCCGAGGACTCTCAGGAGTAACAAGGCCGAGAGGGTTGACACGACTGCTCATGAACAAGCCCGGAGTCCTGGGAGTTTGATGTCTAACTGGAGATCTTGAGAGTTTCGGACCTCGAGTAATCTTTGTCCTGGATCCAAAGGCGTCATGAGCATGTGATTGCCGGCGACACCACCTATCATGAACAGTCAGGTCTTGAGCAGGGCTGGACAGCATGAATCTCTCTCGGGGCTGCACATGGAGATTCCTGTCGAATACGAAGCGGTCAGGTGTTCTCGATGGTCTGGGTCGAGAACTGGCATGGTTCCTGAGTGTGGATGGTCGACGGACGGGCAGACTGAATGGTGGAGATGCGCCGACATTCTCAGAGTATTCGATACCTTCCATAGGCTCTGGCTCATCATCCTCCATAGGCTCCGGTTCTTCCTCGCTATCTGTAGCAGACATATCAACGTCGTTGTCATCATGAACATCCATGTCGTCGTTGCAACCGTCCAGATTGAAAGAGTCAATAAGGCGGCAGACTGTTGATACAGGAGTTGGCTTGACAGGGGTCGGAGAGACAGGATACACCCATCGCTGGCATGATGGCGACTGTTTCGAAAGACGTACGTCTAGCCATGAGCCCGGAGCTGGCTTCGAGGCATGCTAAGTCTTCGAAGATGGCTGAGTATCGAGTCGATCATTCTCACTGGACCTCTGCTTGAAATGCATTTTTGTCTTGGACGAAGCGAACAAGGGGTCAGAGGTGGAGGGCAATTAATCGAAATCAAACCAACGATGTTTGAGGATAGGCTCGGAATGAATACTGCGGTGCGAGGTTGAGCTCCCACGTCGCTTTGAAGAATGCTTGATGGGGTGAGACGGGATGTGGAAAGGTTTTGGTTTTTGACTGGATTTACGGTGTAGGGAGAAGTGTAATGACAGGTTCTTGAAGAAGGTGCGAACAGGGAAGCGTGCTTTCAGGGTCAAGGAGAAGGGGCCGACGTGAACGTCTTGGTTTGATTCGAAGAAGCGACGATGTCGCGTGCGATGCTTTTTAGGGAGTTGGTTGCTGGAAAGTCGAAAGTGCTGTCTCCAGCTCTGCGCCTCCGGCTGCGGCATGAAACAAGCTAGACTCTATTGCCAGACAGAGCAACCAACAAACAAACATAGACTACCAGGAACATGAGTGTGAGTGTCTGAGAGCGAGGCGGATGGTCGCTGGCCAAAGTTGACCTCTTTTGCAGCACGGTGTGCCCCGCGTCGCGGTCGGCGAGAAGACGGACGCCTCGCGCAGAAAGGAGCTCAAGCAGATCGAAGCATACCAAACTCTAGTCGACAATGTACAGGCCAAGGTATTGGCTCTCGAGTAGTCGGTTGTGTATCGGTCGCTAAGACAGTTTCCAGATCAAAGCAGAGGAATACTCAGTCGAAACTCTGAACCTGACGTCGGCCCTGCTCACTCAGAACCCCGAATACTACACTGTCTGGAACCACCGCAGATTGGTCCTCCAACATGTCTTTGCCAAAGAAGTCGACTCTCCGCCTGCCGACGACGCCGAATCCAAGCCTGCGCCCGGTCTGAATCCAGCCCAGCATGAGATCACCCTGTTGATCCGTGAAGACCTGGCATTCTTGCTGCCTCTGCTCAAGCAATTCCCCAAATGCTACTGGGTCTGGAACCATCGCGCATGGCTCTTGCAGCAAGCCTCGAAATACCTACCTGTCACATCAGCCAAGCGTCTGTGGCAAGAAGAGATGGCTCTGGTCAGCAAGATGCTTAGCTACGACTCGCGCAATTTCCACGGTTGGAGCTACCGCAGAGAAGTCGTCAAGTCTATCGAGGACCTCTCGGCCAAAGAGCTTGAAGAGAAGAGTCAGCATGACCAAGAGAAGAAACCAGAAGAGTCCATGACCGAGTCCGAGTTTGCATACACAACCAAGATGATCAAGACAAATCTGTCCAACTTTTCTGCCTGGCACAACAGACTGCAGCTCATACCCAAGCTCCTGAAGGAGAGAGACGCCGATTTTGCCGCTCGCAAGAAGCTTCTTGATGACGAGTTTGAACTCATCATCACCGCTCTCTACACAGACCCCTACGACCAGAGTCTGTGGTTCTACCACAACTACCTCATGACTAATCTGTCACCCAAAACATCTCCAGAGCTGAGCATAGTCCCTGGATTGACAAACCAACATCGTATCGAGTATTTCGACACACAATTCGACTTGCTGAAGGACATGCTCGAAGACACCAAGGACTGCAAATGGATCTATCTAGCTTTGGTGACATACACTCCAGAATACCTCGACATTGATGCTGGCAACAAGAAAATCACCACTCTCGAGTTGACGGAATGGCTAGATCAACTCGAACAGCTCGACCCTTTACGCAAGGGCAGATGGTTGGACCTGAGAAAATCTTTGAATCTATAATGCCTCTATATGTCAATCCTCAAACCAACGTCAAGTTATATACAAGAACTTTTCCTGAACGCAGCCAACTCAAGCCTTCCATCTAAGCATAGTGACCGAATGCTTGGGGAACGTGAACTCGCCCTTGCCGTCCCACTTGGTCTCCTTGATGACAACCTCCTCCTCGTTGCCGTTTGTGTTGGCAACCATGGGGTTCTCACCAGTGACGGTGTAGACAGTGATCGAGTCACTGACAACACCCTCGAGCTTGGTGGAGAAGTCCTTGCTGTCGGAAACGTTGACAACAGCCATGCTGACAATACCCTCCTCGTTGATGGTGGCCGAGACGTCCAACCAGGGAGTCTCGATGGTGCCTCTGATCCACTTGGGCTCGGTCTCGCCCTCGTACTCGCCACAGCGTACGTTGACTGCTACGGTCCAGCCGCGCATGTACTTGGAGAACAGCAGCAGAGGCCACCATGTCGTCTGCTTGAGGATACCATCCTTGGTTGTCATGAGAGGTGAAATGACGTTGACGCTCTGAGCAATGTTGGCCATGCCGATGTACTTGGCTTGACGGATGAAGACGTTCAACCAGACACCAACGGCAAGTGCGTCTGACAAGGTGTACTGCTCCTCTGCGCCAATGTCGCCGGGAGCACGTACGGGATCCCAGACGTTCCACTCGTCGAAGCAGATGGTGGGTGCAGGTACTGTGTAAGGAACCTTGTTCTCGATACGGACAAGGTCGATCAGACCTCCAGTGATCTCGATGGCACGCTCAGCGCTGCGAGGCGCTGTTGCGTTCTTCAAGTGGTCGTTTGAAGCTGTGTAAATGTGGATGCTGTGCATGTCGATGAGCGAGGCGGTTGTGCTGCCGCCCAGAGTGTGAGTGTCCCATTTCACGCACTCCTTCAGGACGTAGCTGTCCCAAGTGCTGTAGCCGGTCTCACCACACAGGATCAGGATGACACTGGGGTCTAGCAGTTTCATGGCCTTGGCCCATTGGTAGGCCTTGTCTGCATATGCCTCCTTTGTCATTTGGCCAACTTGCCATGGTCCCCACATCTCGTTTCCGAGAGCCCAGTACTTGACCTGTGAGACTGTTAGCTGCTGATATCCCCGAGCTGATAGGCAAGATTCGACTCACGTTGTAAGGCTTGTCACGGCCATTCTTACGTCTCAAGTTAGCGTAGTAAGTGTTCTTGTCGGAGTTGCAGTACTCCAACCAGCCCAAAGCCTCGTCCAGTGTGCCAGTGCCGAAGTTAAGGGCAAAGTAAGGTTCAGTGCCAACAACCTCGCACCACTTCAAGAACTCATCGGTACCAAACTGGTTGCTCTCCTCACCAAGCCAAGCAAGCTCTGGTCTGGAAAAACGTAAGCATATGTCAACAATTCGGATGTTCAGATGAGAACTCACCTCACAGGTCTCTGGTCCTTGGGGCCAACACCATCGAGCCAGTGGTAAGTAGCTACGAAGTTGCCGCCAGGATATCTGACGACGGGACAGTTGAGGTCCTTGAAGGCTTCAATCACATCTTTGCGGAACCCGTTTTCATCCGATAGGGGGTTGCCAGGATCATAGATACCGCCGTAGATGCAGCGTCCCATGTGCCTTTTGAAATGTTAGTCACATGCTATTCATGATACCTAGTAACGACATACTCGGTGAAGCCTCCATAAACATTGTCATTGATCTTTGCAACCTTGTTAAGATGGTTGATCGAGACCACAGGGGTCTCCGAATCCGGGATCTTGGTAAAAGTGGCCATGGTTATGCTCGGAAAGTGACGTTCAGATGGTTGCAATGTTCCTCCTGCTCCCGCGGTCTTTACAAAAACAAAGCAGCCAGAGAGGTACAGAGAAAAGATACCTACTGAGCATCAGGAAAGCTCCAGTCCTAAATCGTCGTTTCTATTCACCACATGATCACAGCTCGGTGGAGTAGCAAATCAATGGTGGCCCACAGTTTCATCTCAGGGCTTCGGCACCTTTCTATTCAGGCGTGTAGCGAAAGGTCCGAGTGGCAGCAAGAGTCTTGGGATGCAGCCCTCGTGCAGGATCTCGCCAGTAGCATTGCTCATTTACGCGTAATTAACCGCGAGGGCGTCCACTTTGCGGTTGAAGGTCTAGTGATCGACATGTATTCAAACGGCAGCAACTATCGGATGTTCAGACGTTCGCCAAGGCGCGAGATCCTTCATGGCTCCTGCACACAATCAGATGCACAACTTGGCAGGTACGAGGTGCCGAAAGAGAACGGAAAATTTGTTCCTCACTCGGTAGATGTGGTTGATATGCACAACTTGCCCGAAAACATGTCTGATAGCGAACATATCAGCCTCCAAGAAGTACATGTGGTGATTAGGGTTACGGCTTGGGCGAATCTTGGCAAAAGGTTTCTCCGAGCGCGCTTACCGACTCCATGTTTTCTCCTCCACTCTCCACGCGACCTGCATTGCACTACCCCACATCATCCGAGCACCTCACCGATCTAGTTCGTTGTAAAAGTCTAGGTTCGAATAGACGACCGAAAGCGACAAGGGAGCGCCTACCGAGTCCCACCGGGGAGGCGTCTCCAAGATGCTGGCAGCGCCACCCACGAGACCTACCACTGCATCGAGCAGATGGTATGTGAGTCTTGTTGCACATGCGGCATCAATATCTGCCGTCAAGAAGGAATGCGTCCGGTTGGACGGAATCACATTCTACTGTTTGTGATCGTCCTCGTATATATATCTGACTCTGTAACCCCCCATGGGGACTTGATTTTCTGATCATCCCCCTTCTCCACTACACTACTTGCTCATCATGGCGTTGCCTCCGAAGTGGTACCAATTCCTCGTCTCAGTCTTTGCCTCCTTGGGCTCTGTACTCTACGGTTATGATCTCGGTGTCATTGCTGGAGCCATCGGCTCCGAGTCTTTCAAATACCAATTCGATCCTAGCTCCAATGAGACCGGTGCCGTCGTCAGTGTGTTTACTGGTGGCGCCTTCTTTGGAGCTTTCTTCGCTGGCCCATGTGGTGACAAGCTTGGAAGAAAGATGACCATCCTGATCGGTGCCGTCATCTTCATCATCGGTGGAGCTCTCCAGACTGCTGCCCAGAACCTACATTACCTCTACGCTGGCCGTGCCATTGCTGGTCTAGGGTTAGTCTCATCGAGTCCAAAGGTCGACGCACACTCAATGCTAACCTTGGAACAGTGTCGGCATGCTGGTCATGATTATCCCTCTGTACCAAGCTGAACTGGCTCACCCTAGTATTCGTGGTCGTGTAACATCTCTGCAACAATTCATGTTGGGTATTGGTGCTTTCATCGCTTCTTGGGCCGCCTTCGGTTGCTACACCTCCTATGGAAACCGGGACAGCAGGCAATGGAGAATCCCCCTGGGTGTTCAGATGCTGCCAGCCGTGCTCCTCGCTGCTTTGATCTTGTTCTTCCCCGAGTCCCCAAGAGTACGTATCTGGCTATTCTAGGACGTGATGACTTGACTAACATCGAAACAGTGGCTTATGTCGGACGGACAGACCGAAAAGGGTTTACAGACCCTTGCCAAACTGCACTCTCACGGCAACACTCAGGACCCTTGGGTTGTCGCCGAATTCGAGTCAATCCAAGACGCCGTCACCTACGAGAAAGAGCACGAGGCAAAGTCATATGGAGAGCTCTTCACCAACAAGTCCAGCTTCCGTCGTTTGTTTATCGCTGTTGCCCTTCAGGCCTCGGTTCAGATGACCGGTGTATCAGTCATCCAGTATTACTCGGTCGAAATCTTTGCTCAAATCGGTATCTCTGGAGACGACACCCTCAAGTACCAGGCCATCTCTTCGCTCATCGCTCTGTTGGCTCAGTTCTGTTGCTTGATGCTCATCGACAAGTTCGGTCGTCGCTGGCCTCTTATTCTCGGTAACATTGGCAATGCTCTTTGCTTCATTGTTGCAACTTGCCTGCTCGCCAAGTTCCCTCCGGACGCCGAAAATCCCTCAAATTCGAACAAGGGTGCTGGTTGGGGCTTCATTGTCGTCGGCTGCTGGCTGTACAACTTCTCCTTCTCCGCTACCTGCGGTCCTCTCAGTTGGATCATTCCTGCCGAAATCTTCGACACCAGAACCCGTTCCAAGGGTGTCTCCATCGCCACCATGGTGTCCTTTGCCTTCAACACCATGATCGGCCAAACCACAGCCGTCGCCATCGACAACATTGGCTGGAGATGGTACATTGTCTTCATCGTCTGCAACTTCACCAACGCCCTCTTCTTCTGGGCCATCCTGCCCGAGACCGCCGGCCGCCCTCTCGAGGAGATGAACTACCTCTTCACCAACGCCCCTCTGTTTGTTCCCGGTTCCGCTGCTGGCAGCCGCAAGGGCTTTGCCACTGGCGAGCTCGAGGCGCGTGTCGAGGAGGTCGAGAGAAAGGGTTCGATCGCCATCCATCACGAGGAGACTAAGATGTGAGGAAGGCTTTAATTTCTGGATTTATCGGTGGACTAGTGTATACTAGATAATTTACGTACACGTATGGACGAAATATGAGATGAACTTTCGCATGACTTTGGTTGCGTATGTGATGAAGCGTGCATTGATACCTGATCTTGATCACGCGCATTGACATGGGATCGTCACTGTAAATGGAAAAATATGCTAGATAGAAGAAGAGTGATGGAGACGGAATTATCTAACCATACACACGTGAGAAGTAATGTCTCGTGTCGAGCACAATAGTGTGACTAGATTGCAACAGTTGGGAATAGTTGAGGTTGAGAATCGACCAACACCTTCACATAGCGACTGCACAAATATCGTAGCTTGAAAAGATGAAAGAAATCGTATCTCGAAAAATCATCCTCATCCCTTCCTTGCCTTGACCCAATCATGAGAGAAACGTATAAACTAGAACAACCAAGACAGGAAAGTTCTGTAGAACCAACCGCCATCACGCTTCGCATCCTTCTCCTCCGCCACAGCCTTCCAATACTCCTCATCACGATCAAAGACATCCTTGCCCGTAAACAGATCAGCCTCATGAGGCTTGATACCCTTGGTCTTCTTGACAAACTTGTATCCAAAGAGGAGAGCCAAGTACAGAGGAATACCCAAGTATCCAGTGATGAAGTTCTTGTAGTCAAAGTTGCCGTACTTTTTGTCGTGGGTGAAGACGGAGAAGTTTTTGGTCAGCGCAATGAGACAGCACCAGAAGAGGGAGAAGTAGGAGCCCCAGGCACCCAGGGGTGCGGCGTAGGGGAGTTGCTTGGGGGTGATGCCTTGGGCTTTGCAGGCGCGGCGGAAGTAGATGTGGGTGACGAGGATGGAGATCCAGGTCAAAAGGCCGAAGATGGTGGTCAGGTTGACAAAGTAGCCGAAGACTTCCTTGCTGCTGGATGAGACGTTCATGTATGCCAACAGACAGAACAGGGTCGAGAGACCGAGGGAGAAATAAGGGACACCACGTTTGTCGGTCTTGGCCAGGAACTTGGGTGCTTGGCCACGGAGGGCAAGGCCGTGGATGGTACGACTGGCAATGTAAAGATCAGAGTTGCAGGCACTGAAGACGAAGATCAGGATGCAAGCGTTCAAGAACCCAGGGAGACCCTTGATGCCAGCAAGCTGGATGGCGACGACGAAAGGCGATGCAGCGGCAGAATTGGACTGCGTGGTAGCAAAAGCGAGCTTGTCGCTGTTGTAAGGGACGATCATGCCAACAAGAAGGACGGACAAGATGTAGAAGAAGACAATACGGAAGAAAGTCAACTTGATGGCCTGTAGCAAGTATGATCAACACCGTGTTCGCAGACTACACGTCGGGTTCCACTTACTCTAGGGATGGTCTTGCGAGGGTTCTCAGCCTCACCGACTGTTACACCAACCAGTTCTGTTCCAAGATAGGCGAAAACAGCGGTAACCATAGAACTCCACAATCCGTAGAAGCGACCAGCTGCACCCTCACCCTTGTACTCTCTGAAACTAAAATCAAAGGTACAGTTAGCATGTTTCCTACGAAATAATGGTACATCCTTGCTTTACGTACGCGCCAGGGTTACTCCAGTACCGGAAACCCTTCCTATCGCCATCCGGACCACCTCCGAGTGCGAGAACAAGAGAGAGAATGATCATGCCGCAAACCACAAGGACCTTAATTGAACTTAGCCAGAACTCAAACTCGCCAAAGAAACGGATTCCCAGATAGTTTATGGCCACAACAGCAATCAGGAAAATCGTGATCCATACACCTGGGTTGATTTTGTCCGCGTCGACCCAATAGGATATGACCAACGCCGCAGCCGTCAATTGATTAGGCGTGACAATGATGTATTTGAACCAGTAAGTCCATCCGAGAGCAAAACCAAGAGCAGGGTCGCAGAAACGAGTGGCGAAGGGCGAGAAACCGCCGGCAACAGGAATCCAAGCCGCCATCTCACCGACGGCAGCCATGACAATCCAGACGAGAAGACCAACGAAACTGTATGCAATCAAGATAGAGCCGGGACCGGCTTGAGCAAGGGCTTTGCCAGTTCCAATAATAAGTCCCGTACCAAGTGCACCACCTATGGCTGGTTAGTAATTGCCCTTTCTGAAACTCGATCCAACTCACCAATAGCAATCATAGACACCTGGCGTGACTGCAGACCACGCTGAAGCTGCTCTCCCGGAAGGTCATTCGTGGTTCCTTCCTTGATGGCGTTGATATCCTGATTTTCATAGTCGTAAGAGGCAGTCTTTGCGATCTCAGGATCGGGTCCTCCTTTTTCGTAGGAAGCCATGATGAAAGAAGATGCACCACGAGGTCAAGGTGTGGGGGACTGTGGGGGAATCTGGAGAAAAATATGCGATCAGTTCTGGGGGTCTTTAAAGAAAATCGCTCTCCAAGACTCGAGGAGGATCTTACGTACGGGAAAAGGCGAAAAAGAGGTTGCCCAGCAATTGTTCAACGTGGGGATCGTGACTCTCGCCAGAAGGAGCAATCTCCCACTAATGAGAAAACTCTAGTGCGTCGAAGGATGAGAGGAGAGGGTGGAAGAGAAAAGGAGAAAGGAATGCAGCGATGTTATGAAAGACGACACATTCGTTGATATCGCTGCCCAGAACGCCATGGTCCTTACCTACAGTGATATTTTCTTATCAGTCAAACAAGAGGTCACCTGGTGGACTATCGGGGGATGTTTCTTTTCCATGACCCTAGAGTGTTATCACATTGTTACCTGTAAGCGCCAAGAATATACTGTACATCTTCAGCCAAAGCAGTGCGCCTTACCACGCTGTTGTGCGCCCTACACCGGACTCGCCCGGCTGAAGATCTTGCACGGCTGAAATAATGTCACGTTGATGCTTGAAAAAGCGGCCGAGGCTCTTCCAACTATGCCAGCTTATCAGCGCGAACTCGGAGGCAAACATCGATTGGTGCTCTTGAGCGTACCGACACTCTGGGCGGTCTTGGTATGCGCGCCTGCCAAGTGATAAGAGTGCATTCTAACCTGGAGTACCACCTCCAGACAAGGAAGAAAAGATTCCGCCATGCTCTTGGTGCACAGAAACGGGGGCGAAGCAAGACTCCAGAGAACACTGATGGAGAGCGCAACATCTTCAAGAGATGTAGTCGTGTGTTCTCGGTTGCTGACCAGGAGAATTCAACCAGAAGAAAGCCACGAGTGTGGTCAAAACTCCACCTTCTCACCCCGCATTCTCGCGTCTGTCATTAGACTCATTACCTAATAAGCGCCTGCGAGCGAGGGACCTCCTCTGCCGATCCATATTGGAGGATGGAAACTGGTTGAGTGACTTCAATGACAATCAGATCGCATTTCTGAAGCTGAGCGGAGCTCACGTTCGTTTTTCAACTGAGTTTGGGTCTGTCCTCGCAGAGCGACATCGTTCTGGCGCTGAAGCTCGTGTGAGAGCAGGATGACTTAGTGAGGGATGACAGAACTGTCCTCAAGCTGAGTTGCCGTCCTCTGTCAAATGACAACGTGTAGCTGTCGCCCGCATCGGCTTCGACCTTCGAATCCATTACTAGAAACTCGAGAAATCATCCGCGAATTATCATGCCATGTTGGCCCATACTGCGACATTTCCTGCGACGGGATCATCTCGATCACAGACATCAGCTCTTTGAAAGACTCTTTCGGGCAACTCACCAAGAACATATCTGTCCAGATACTCTCTAAAGACTATTGATCGTCTCTCCCGACATGATTTCACCGCCGGTACCATACCACAGGACCACACTGGCTCGTCTGACATCTGATCGTCGTCGACGAGAGAAAGGTCGGAGCTTGCCACGGTGATGAGGAGGAAAAGAGAGAGCGCCCCATGTGCTACAGACTATCACAATCCCATGGTCGGCACCTCTCTCACGGCGACATGCATCGATAGTGTAGATTATGAAAATACCGGATTACTGTGTGGATGTTGGAATCGGAGGAACGATTAGATTGACTCAAGTAATGTCAAATAGTAGATGGCCAAACAGAATATACGAACACGGTATGGAACATCAAATGTAGAGCTTCGATGCAGTACTACCAATCAGAAGAGAATTTCAATTTGCGCCTAGCAGGAGGCTCGGAAGGCTGCTTCGGACCGGCACCTCATCTTGGTCTGTTGAGTTTCGCTTTGGATCATCCAGCGATAAGGAGTGAATATTGCATGTTGAAGTACAAGGAAAGCGTAGCAAGAGTGGAGAACAGTGATTACGATTGATATCCGGGATGGTGATGAGATAGGACTGACTTTCACATTCTAGTGTTATCCTCGACCAAGGATGAGATATAGTCCACGGCATGTTAGGTGAGAAGAAGCATCAAAAAGAGCATGCACCCATGTCAAATTTTCTCAAGCCTCCTGATTTTGTGACGGAGTCGGAAGAGTCTCACCAAGAGTGACGGAGAGCGCATGAGATCTGAATATCGTGTTCGCAACCGCAATGGCGGAGACGAAGTGAAGCTGGATGTGGTTGAATGTGGAAGTCGCTTCGCGGACGTCACGTGTGAAGCAACGCACCTACGGAACTAGCCGATGCGAAAATCAGCGAGCAAAGTTCGAATCTCTTTTCGCCGAATAGCGCAGCGACCACCGACGACGACAACCCTCGACAATAGTAAGAATCACCCCTCATGCTGTTGGTGTGAACGACGGGCAATGTGGCTCGGGCATATGGCTTGCAATCATCTTCTGGACACCGCCGGCTGCGACGACAATCGCGGCGCCTGGAGACACGTCTCGCACACGACTTTTTCGATCGCCTACCGCTGTGCGCCGACACGCGCACAACCGTCCCAGACAAGACTGCTGTTGGACCAGAAAGATGAGCGTGAAAGACATGGCTCCAATGGCTTGAAAAGTTCTCTACGCTGGCCACGACGCACCCGACAACCAGCCTCGAGCGAAACACCGACGTCCACACACACGCCTAGACACATCAGCCAGTCGCCCAGAATATCAGCGCAGCCATATCGCCCAGCCCACAGCCCAGTCGATTGCCACACAGCCTTCCACTACATCAAGACTGTTGTACTGACCAGATTCTCAGAGCCACCATGAAGCTTAACATTTCGTACCCCGCCAACGGCTCCCAGAAGCTCATCGAGGTTGAGGATGAGCGCCGTCTCCGCGTCTTCATGGACCGCCGCATGGGTCAGGAGGTTCCCGCCGACTCCCTCGGTGACGAGTGGAAGGGCTACGTCTTCAAGGTTACCGGTGGCAACGACAAGCAGGGTTTCCCCATGAAGCAGGGTGTCATGCACCCCACCCGTGTCCGTCTGCTTCTCGCCGAGGGCCACTCGTGCTACCGCCCCCGCCGTACCGGTGAGCGCAAGCGCAAGTCGGTCCGCGGCTGCATCGTTGCCATGGACCTGTCCGTCCTCGCCCTCGCTGTTGTCAAGCAGGGTGAGAACGACATCCCCGGCCTGACCGACGTTGTCCACCCCAAGCGTCTCGGCCCCAAGCGTGCCACCAAGATCCGCCGCTTCTTCGGTCTCAGCAAGGATGATGATGTGGGTACCTCCCTTTCCATCGTCGCCGGTCCAAAGATTCACCATCTTTTACGGACCGAGTCTGAGTTGTTCAAGTATACTGACTGTGTTGTGAAATTAGGTCCGCAAGTTCGTCATCCGCCGTGAGGTCCAGCCCAAGAAGGAGGGTGCCAAGCCCTACACCAAGGCTCCTCGCATCCAGCGCCTGGTCACTCCCCAGCGTCTCCAGCACAAGCGTCACCGCATGGCCCTCAAGCGTCGCAACGCCGAGGCCTCCAAGGACGCCGCCGTACGTCTACTCTTCATTCTACCCTCGTCACAGCCCCACTAACACACTCCCAGGCCGAGTACGCCAACATCCTCCACAAGCGTGTCGCCGAGGCCAAGTCCCAGCAGCAGGAGATGAAGAAGCGCCGCGCTTCCTCCATGCGCAAGTAAACTTGCCATCTCGACGCAGAGTAGGATGGGTCAAGCTACAAGGCAGGCAGGCTAAAGACACAAAGACACGCAAGTCGTGTCTGTGTCTTATAGGTCAAGAGTCATGTCCACGCAAAGAAAACGGCTTCGTGGGAGTCGGGATATGGTCGTCCATGGAATGTCCACATGAAATCCAACAGGGGGCATTTAAAAAGCGTTTGGGAGTTCGTTTTTTTGTCAACAATGCTCTTCACACATTCCACACAAAACAACTTCTTCAAAAAATTCTCATGTTTTTTTCCAAACTCTTTTCTCTTGAGGGATTATGTCGCTGTTGATACCCATCACCAAACTGGAATTTCTTTTGTGCTGCTACTCAGTCTTGCCCTTGCTTGTGATTTCCATATGCCATTCGAGTTTTCGATGGATCTACCACTTCCAATTCTCAAAACCAGATATTCTCGTAACACGAAATCATTCATCACCAACCATGCCAGACACCTACAACCTTCCTCACTTTTCTCACAAGCGCCTCTGCACCCATCCCTCAACACCGATATCAAAAAGAGAGAAAGTGGATGCAAACATCCTCCCCCATACTCTGCGCCACATATATATACAAAAAGAAAAAAAGAAGAAGAAAAAAAGAAAAAAGAAAGAAACAAGGATACACAATGGCTCTCGAAAACCCCAGTAGTATCCAACGAGCGACGACCATCTTGTTAACTCTTTTCTGACTACACCTCATATTTGTAACCACTCGTGTTCTTTTCATAGTTCCATGTATCGCCGTGGAAGAAGCGCCAAAGGCAATATCTTATACTTTAGCACATGAGAGACCCCGATTCTCCCAACTCGGCCCAAGTCCCCACGACAGTCTAGGGTCTACATGACCGACGTTTCTGTCAGAGAGATCGACATGACATAGGTACCGACATGTGTTATCATGCCTAACTCGAGACAATCTTGAGAAACCAGGATAGGCCAGCACCTCTCTCTGCGTGTTCTCGATTGGCAAGGATTTACAATTCGCAGTTTAGAGACGCCACAACATATATCAGTCCTAAACCCCTTTAACGTGGACGTGTAACATAGTGGTCTTATAAGTGTCGAACGGGCTCAGATCAAACGTGCACGGTACAATGTTGCAGGGTTGTGTTCAGAGAGAAGCGAGATCATGATACAACTAGGCAACTCGTTTGGAGTGATTAACAAACAATAACTCCAGTACATCACCCTCCACTGCGCTACCCATTCAAACTGCTTGTTGAAGAACTGCTCGAACTACTGGACGAAGAACTACTCGAGGAAGAACTGCTCGAAGAGCTCGATGAAGAAGAACTCGACGAAGACGAACTTGAAGAAGAACTTGACAAGGAACTCGACGATGAACTCGATGAAGAACTCGACGAGGAACTCGATGAGAAGCTTGACGAAGAACTTGATGAGGCGCTTGATGACGAACTGCTCGATGAGACAATGCTCCAAGAACTGCTTGAAGAATTGCTGTTGATGCTGCTGCTGCTACTGCTACTTTTGAGTGCAGATGAAGAGCCGCCTGCATATGCCGAGGTCGCGTTGTTTGAAGAGAACGCATTATTCGAAGAGAATGTGTTGGCTGAAGAGGACGCATTGTTCGAGGAATACGCATTAGCTGAAGAGGACGCATAGTTCGAAGAAAACGTATTGGTCGAAGAGGATGCTTGTTCCCCTCTTTCAACGTGTACAGCCGCCATCATAGCGCCACCTACGTTCAAGGTCAAAAGGCTCAATAAGAGCGTTGCCAGAACCCCTGGAGTGTCCGCGCCGGCCAAGGTGCTCGAAGCAGCAGGAGCAAAGGGTAAGAGCATCCAAGCTAACCGCAGGTCTTCAGGAGATGGTGTTGGTCCATCACTCGTGTTGGCTGGCGGCGCTGATCTGCCTTTGCCTCTAAAAGGCAAGCTCCTAGTGGTAGAAGGCGCTCTAGAAGAGGGTTTACCGGATGATGGCACTGCAGTAGGACCTTTTTGCACCGACTTCTTGTCGAAGGGGTTCTTGAGAACTGATTTCCATGGTTGTCCCTGAGGAGAATGTTTCGAAGGCTCCGACTTCCTGTCAGGCGTTGTTGTCTTGTGAGATGTTGGCTTCTGGTCGGGTGATGGCTTCTTTGCAGAAGGTGGGGTTTGGTCGGATGCTGGCGTCTTGTCGAGCAATGGCTTTCCATCTGACGGTGTCTTGTTGTCAGGAGCTGGCTTCTTGTTGAAGGCATTGTCAAGGACCGATTTCAACAATTGCCCTGTGGAAGCAGGTTTGTAGAGCTTCGGCTTCTTGTCGGGCTCTGGTTTCTTGTCTGGCGGTGCCTCCTTGTCTGGTGGAGCCTTTTTGTCTGGCGATGCCTTTTTGTGTGGCGGTGCCTTGTTTTCTGGTGGTGTCTTCTTGTCGGGCGACGGTTTCCTGTCTGGTGAAGCCTTCTTATCGGGCGCTGTCTTGTCGGGCAATGGTTTCTTTTTGTCTGGCGGCGGTTTCTTGTTCGGGTCCGGCTTCTTGTCGGGTGTTGGCTTCTTCTTGAAAGGATTCTTGAGAATCGACTTCCAAGAGGGCTTTGAAGGATCTGGCTTCTTGTTGAGCGGTTTCTTTTTATCGGGTTTCGTGTCAGGTTTCTTGACAGATCGCGGCTTGCTAGCGGGCGTCTTGTCAAGTTTCGTGTCAGGCTTCTTGATGGCTGGTGGCTTCTTGTCAGGTTTTTTGGCCGGCGCTGGCTTCTTGTCGGGCTTTTTGGATAACGGAGGCTTTTTGCCAGACTTCTTGGATGGCGGCGGCGTTTTGGCCGGTTTCTTTGCCGCTGGTTTCTTGACCGGTGGTTTCTTCGCCGATGGTTTCTTGACTGGCTTTTTGAGTGGCTTTTTGACTGACGGTTTCTTGACTCCCGGCCTCTTGACTGGCTTCTTGACTGGAGGGTTCTTTCCAGGCTTCTTTGCATGAGGTTTCTTTGCAGGCGGCTTCTTCGCAGAGGGCTTCGGCTTTGGCTTCTTTACAGGGGGCTTCTTGATAGGCTTCTTGCTGGACATCCGGATGCCCTTCTTGCCAGGCTTTTTGACGGGTTTCTTGACAAGCGGCTTCGGCTTTTTGGGAGGTTTCTTGACCGGTTTCTTGGGAGGCTTCTTGGGAGCCATTCTGATTGCTCTTCTAAAATGATGATAGGTTTAGGGTCGGATTAATGGCTGGGTGATTGATGTTCGAGGACGCGAGACCGACAAAGCTCGTTAGACGAGATGACGAATCTCAGACGCTGTGGACGAGGAAGGAGCGATGGCACTCGACCGAGGCTGCAACTGCCCATACTCGAACGTATCTTCGCAATCGTCATCTGGCATAAATCGCTGAAGCATTTCATTCGGCAGAGTTTTTTGGAATGCGAGAAGCTGCTATGCCAAAGGTAACAATCCCCCTGGCGCATGAATGTGGCTGTGACTCTGTTGATCTCAAACGATCTGCAATAGACTCAGGATGTAATTCTCAAGAAGCCAAAAGTAAGGTTAACCAGCAACCCACTGAGGACAGAGATTTGCATGCGTCTCGTCCAAATGCCTTCTTCACGCATCAACCAACACGCAGCTGCGATGGGCCAAAAGAAACCCATGAGGTTGCCCCAGAGCATGTCTTCGAGTCCGCCCTCTTCGTCCGTCCCTGCTGCTCCGCCGTTTGCAGCGTTTGTAGGGTCGTTCTCGAGCCATCTTTCTTCGAGCGACCGCAGCTCGTCCCCTGTCGGCATCGTGTCGGGAGTGTGGGTGTGTGCTTGGATGGCCATGAATTGGGCGCGGAGGTTGGCTACATCACCAGGTGAAAACCCAGCAGAAAGGAGGCGGTCGAATCCACGAGGAGCAGGCGTGGACGAGGTGGTTGCAGCATCTTGGCTTGGTGCTTGAGCAATTTCAGCTTGGACATCGGTCAAGAGTGCTTTGTCGGCATTCTCGGCGGCCTCTGCTTCAGAAGCAATGTCTCCTGGAGTAAGAGTGTCGCCGATTGAGCAGTGAATGTAGACTCTGGGGACGGTGCTCTCTGCAGGAGCCTTGCCTTTGGTCTTGTCTTTTGCTGCAGCCAAGTCATGTTTCGAGCGAGGAGGTGGTGCAGGAATGTTGATACACTTCGAAAGTGCCGTCGTATCGGGGAGCACCTTTCCTGCAGAGATCAGACGTAGGCGGTTTGCGGAGTACGAGGCAGGTAGCTGTGTTCTGATCTGTTGTCGCAGACCCAGTGGTGTGGTGAGTTTCGCGGAGGGCACCCTTATCACGACATCTGGTATAGCAGCGGTGAATCGAATGACCAGATCAACTGGCTGGTCGTGTGACGAATTACTCATCGTGTCGTCTAACGTATACAATATCGATGTTCGGCAAAGGTCGTGTCTACAGCATATGTTGCGCGTTACGGCAACGCGCTATCTCATCTCTCTAGCATGGTTCGGGGTGGAGGATGAAGTGACTGTCTTTGCGACAAGATGTTTGGTGACGGACGATTGAGGAGGACATCTCGGCCATCTCTTAACTCCGAGAGCTAAACGTCATCAACAGACTGGACGCATCTTGCCTGCAACTTAAGTTCTACTCGTTCTTACAGAGAAACACATACTGAAGACCATTCATCCATTTTGTCAGAATGCCCATCGTGCACATTGTCTTGTTCAAATTCAAGGAGGGCACCCAGCCAGCCGTGGTCAAGGAAGTACGTGAAGCTTCACCTATACTCGCGTCAAGGGATGAGCACTCACCAAGGCGCACAGATATGCGATCGCATGATTGGGCTCAAAGACACCTGCGTACACCCCGAGACACAGAAGCCCTACATGAAGTCGTATGGTGGTGGAAAGAACAACAGCCCTGAGGATGCTGCAGTAAGACCAACAGTCCGAGTCAGGGTTACCCTACTAACTAGCATAGCATGGCCTTCAGTATGGTTTCGTCTCAGAGTTTGAATCAGAGGCCGACAGAGACTACTACCTGAACAAGGATCCTTCGCATCTGAAGTTCGTAGAAGACGTGGGCAGGATTGTCGACATGGCTACTGTGTTTGACTTTGAGCCGGGTGTTTTGTCATGAAAGGTGTAGACAGTGATGGAGACTGACACGTAGATGACGATGCAGAGAAGATACGCAAGACAGATACAGTAGATCTGGTCAAGTTATCGCTCCCGACAATAGTAAAGAGAAATCAGTACTCTACATGGATGAGTGTGATAAGTTAGAGAGAGAAGCCGCCTGTATAAAACATGTTGACCACAGTTGTTGGCAACGGGATCTCGTTCTCTGCCAAGACCGACGTCCAGAAATCGCTATGCACTTTTGGGTAGTCGGTTGGAGACGACGACCTGGTCTGCGCATTGTCCCTAGGCCGAACAATTTCGAGGCCGAACTCAACGAATCATCCGCTGTCTCTCGACCTACACATATCGACATCGCTACAATGTTCGCCGCCCTCCGGCCGCAGTGCCTCCACGCAGCGCCCGCCGCTCGCACCTTCACAAGCAGCGCAAGTCTCGCCTGGAAATCACACAAGAACGCTCTCGCCGAAGTGCACGCCAACGTACCGCCATACCCATACGGCCCCGCGCGATGGTTCAAGCAATCCGACAAGGGCCTCTACGGCGGTCAGCGCATCCAATTCGGCAACAACGTATCACGCAAGACCGAGATCAAGACACGAAGGAGCTGGTACCCCAACATCAAGCGCAAGGCTCTGTTCTCCAAGGCTTTGAACCGCCGCATCCGCGTTCGCGTTAGCACCAGAGTCATGCGCACAATCGACAAGGTCGGAGGACTGGACGAGTACCTGTTGGGCGAGAAGTCGGCACGCATCAAGACGCTAGGCATGGAGGGTTGGAGATTGCGTTGCATGGTCATGGCCACAAAGACTGTACAGGCCCGCTTCAACGAGCAGAGACGCGCGCTCGGTCTGCCCGAGTTGGATTACGACCTCTTGGCCACCGAGCTCAACCAGCTCCCCACTGAGTTGCTTGACGCCGAAATGTCAGGGGAGCCTCTTGAGTTTGGAGTCGACGAGGAGCAACCAGATGGAGAAGCATACGAGTCTGTCGATGTTCTCGGCGGTGAAGCAACAGGCAGCAGACCGGAACAATTCCAGCAAAGGGTGGACGAGGCTCTCTCCAAGAACTGGGAGCAAGCAAGATAGAGAAGTCATGGGCATTGGTGTTTCTTTTATGTACATTAGGGTTGGAGCAAAGACTGTACAATTCGATCGTTCTGGGATCGATACTCCTGAGAGAGGACAACAAGACTACAAATGCAAACGTATCTGTCGTCTGTTGAGTGATTCGGCTTGGTTGTCAAGCGAATGGACGAGTGAAAAGTGATTATGCGTGGATCGATAAGGTAGTATCAGATATAAAATAGGACAGGGTGGGTGCGGAGAAGGAGTTGGCACCCCCGAACAATCAGCCCGGCCAAGCTCTCCCCATGACGCGCGCGTGTTCGCAAGGAGGCCGTCAATTTCTCTAGACAGACAAAGCGAACGAGTGGACGGGGAGCCGCAAAGGACGACGCATGACTTGACACGAATTGAACGAACCGTCCCGCTCACAATGGCACCGCGCACATACAACCCGTGTTCCTACCTGCCACGCCGGCTACAGATAGTCAGCAGCCTGGCACTGTTTGTCCTCTTCTGCATCGTCCTGTTTGGCCAGTCGACCGTCGACGTGCCGTATCGCGATGAAGTCAACCAAGGCGCGCGAAGGGTGTCTTCATACCTACCCAAGACACCGAGTCTTCCCCAAGGCCTCAACATATTCAAGACACCGGCACATTCACCACCGCCCGAGCAGGCCAACAGCACCAGCGGCGAGGCACGATGGTTCTCGGACTGGAAGTGGATGAACCCCTTCTCATCGTCCATTACCCTCGACGAGAACCGGGCGGTGCTGCCCCCTCTGGCAAAAAGACCACCGGTATACACTTATTTCGACGCCGACTGGTACAAGGACGAGACGTCACTCGAGTCTGTCCACCACCTTCTGCTGATCTGGAGACGCGCTTGGTGGGCTCAGGGCTTCAAGCCCGTGGTCCTGGGCCGCGGCGAAGCCATGAACAACCCTCTGTATGCAAAGATGGGCAATCTGGAGCTGGAAGACGACCTCAAGACAGACGTCATGCGCTGGCTCGCATGGGGCAACATGGGCACCGGTGTCATGGCAAACTACGTCGCTTTGCCCATGGCGCCACACGACGACCCTCTGCTCGCTTACTTGCGTCGCGGCGAATACCCCCAGCTCACGCGCTACGACGGCCTGGAGAGCGGCTTGTTCGACGGCCCCAAGGATCAGATCAACAAGGCCATCCAAGAGGTCCTCAACGCAAAGAAGCCCATCAAGGCCACGTCGGTCATTGACATGCTAAACGAGGACACCATCCACGTCGACAAAAACCAAAAGGCCATCGCTTTCTATTCGAGCAAGAACATCAACAAATACTACAAGGACATTGCCAAGAAGCTGGCATCTGACGACAAGGACGTGAGCCGCGAAGGCCTGCGTCTGCTGCCTCAGCTCATCATCTCGCACCTGCACACAACCTGGCAGAACTCGTTCAGCAGCGGCATCGCTGTCTTGAAGCCCCTACCAGACCACATGTTCACTCTGGTCAAACCAGCCATCGACCTTGCCCGCAACCTGTCACAGTGTACCGAGTCGCCCCAACCTTCCTCTTGCCCACCGAACCGCGAGAAGTGCATCCCCTGCGTAAGCAGCCATCCACTACACATCAGCCAGCCCGAGTTCTTCCGCAACACCTCGGATCTCTTCACCATCGGCACTGTACCCCATCCCTACACCATGGCATCTCTTCAACACCAAACCGACTCTCTGACCGTACGCTTCATCCGCCGCACAACAAAACGTGACGAGTGGCTACTAGCCGCGACAAAAGAATTCTTGGGCACAGGCATAAGCAGTTTCGCCCGCATTCCTCATCTCAAGGACGCCGTTGCATCCGACTACGGAAGTGCTCGTTCCCTTTGGCTGACACCCGAAAACCTTTCCGAAGAGAACAACGCCCAACTGCGTCGCGATCTTGCTTGGTCGTTAGGATTCCCCGTCCCGACCAGCGAGTCTACACTTGATGATGGCCATTCAGAAACACCCGTGCCGGGCCCCGAGCGCCGTCCTCCTGCCCCCAAACCTGATGGAAGAATCCCTGACCCCGTCGAACTCGTACGCGAGGGCACACTTCTGGAAAAAGCGAGATTAGTCTTGAAGAGCAAGGGTCCTCGCAACAGTATCCCCATACGCGATGCGGTGGAAGCCTGGAACTTGGCAGACACCGAGGTGTGGAGGTTTGTGCGTGCTTGGAATGCCAGAAGGAGTGTTGAGAGGAGAAAGTGGGAGGATGAAGAAAAGAGCTATGCAGGCACTGAAGGCAGTAAAGGTAGCTGGAGTCGATGGTTTGACAGGGACTAAAACAACCAGGCACATGTAGCGCTCCAGCAGAGTATTTTCCGGGTATATTTGGATTGTATAGATTTTCTTTTTTGCACGAAGCGTTCTATAACTCTACGAAATGAACACGTACAGGCGTTCCCAGGAAACCAAACTTCATTGTATTGTCCTACACCTCTCGATACCCAACAACCAGCGGCGCCCCACTCCACCCCTTGACTCCCTCCAACTCCCTCAATCCACCATCCCCCTTCCCCACCACCTGCAACCGCAACTCCACCTCACCAAAGTAATTCGCCTCTGCGCTCGTCCTCGCAAACCCCACGCTCTCAAACAAAGCAATGCTCTTTGTATTCGCCTCTGAGATCTTCACACGCAGGTAGTGTAGATGTGCTTTTTGCTGGCCTTGGGTGTATTCGTGTAGGATTTGGTTGCTGTTGCTGAGAATGTAGTGGAGGAAAGCCAACAGACTGGCGCGGCCGTGGCCTTTGCGGTGGTGGGCTTTTTGTGCTATCATGAGTTCGATTTCGCCGATGGTGAGTTTGGAGGAGGTGGTGGTGGTGGTGGTGGGAGAGGGTTCATCGTTGTCGTCGTCGTCGAAGAGGAAGAGGTTTATGTCGCCGAGCATGAGGGTGGGTGTGTCGTGGTGTTTGGGGATGATTGTTGTCGGGGTAGAAGAGGGAGGCAGACAGGCGATAAAGGTTAGTTTGTCCGGGTCCTGGCGCCAGGAACGCTGCATGTCGTATTCTTCGGGGAGGCTCAGGGGTTCGGAGGCCGTGAGTTCTTGGAGTTCCTTTTTGTTTGATTCTTTGTTTGTATGTGTTTTTGTTTTCTTCTTTGCACGTTTGTGATGGGAGAGAGTTTGTAGATACAAGATAGTAGGGAAGAGAAAGAAGAGAGTAAGGAGAGTGCAGAATGAGGGTTGTAATTATATGGGACATACCTCGTCTTTCATCCATTCGTGATATGTTGGCACATGATGCTCGCTGTATGGACACAGCAAAATGTGAGGGGTCACCAAGGCTGCGGGCACACACGTTCAGATTACGACACATGGAGTATTGACTGAATATAGCCTCTTACCTGTATGCTCGTTAAGCAACATGATGGAATTGTGTCTAGAATGTACAATGGATGGAAGCGCTGTGTTTCTCAGATTTCTCTCGCGCTTTGCCAAGACTGGTCGTTCAGAGGTCACCATCAAAAGAGTTTCGAGAGCCCCATCTCCCTTGTCTTTTTACATGGAAAAACGACTTGTCCAGAACATCAAAGGCGATGTTTTTATCTCATGAGTATAGGAACAAGTGACTTGCCCTTGCTAGTGAGTCCTGATTTGGCGCATCGCATCCACCCTCGATCATGACCTGATCTGGTGGCGTCATTCTGTTCATTCGATATGCTGTTTCGCTCTCTATCTTCACAACCACTTTCCTGTCATTCGTGTTCTTTTGGCTTAGTATTCAGAAACAATATTTTTGAACCGAGGACAGAGAAATAATACTCACAATGCCTCATATACTCGTTACCGGTGCTTCCGGATTTCTAGGGCAAGCAGTCGTGACAGCAATACAGAACATACATCCGGACTGGACACTGACAAACCTGGACCTACGACCTCCGCCGGTGCCTCAACCCAACGTCACATACATTCAAGCAGATATAACACAGGCCTCTGAAGTGGATATAGCCATACGCAAAGCCAACCCCGATGCCATAATCAACGTAGCCGGCTGGGTACCAAATGGCTCACTACGATACAGCAACCGCAAAGCCCTCCGGGACAAAGTGTTTGCCATAAACCACCTCGGAACCCTAAACGTACTATCTTCCGCCCGGCAAACCAAATGCAAAGCTTTCGTGCACACCTCATCCTGCACAGTTGTCTCGGACGACCTCGACCACGACTTTCCAAACATGACCGAAGACATACCAATCGGACACGCCACTCTAGCCTACGGAGCCAGCAAAGCACCCGCCGAACTCGCAGTCCTAGCCGCCAACACCCCTGCCTTCAAGACCTGTGCTTTGCGACCTGCAACCATCATCGGACCCGGAGACTCCTACGGCGTGATCGCCACAATCCACGCCTGCATCGCCAAAGGAGAAACGCCGTGGATCATCGGCACAGGCGACAACATGTACGATTTCGTCTACATCACCAACGTCGCAGATGCACATGTCCTCGCGCTCGAAAACCTGCTCTCCACAACAATGCCGTTTCCCGAATCTGCAGCTGGTCACGCAATGTTCGTGTCCAACCAACAACCGGTGTATTTCCGTGACTTTATGCTGGCTATTTGGAAACACTTTGGTCATGTTCCGAGGTTTCAGCTCGTGGTGCCTACGTCTTTGGCGTGGGTTGCTGGGTTGTTGGCTGAGGTTGTGAAGTGGGTTTCTGGGGTAAAGGAAAGTACGTTGAGTCGGGGAAGTGTCAGGGATGCTGTGGGCACTAGGTACGCCAGTAATGAAAAGGCGAGACGGGTGTTGGGTTATCATCCGCGCGTTGATTTTGTGGATGCCGTCAGGTTGGCTTGCGAGGTGAGTGGTTTTGCTGCTTGTGGGTGCGAGAGAGTGTGCTGATTTGATTGCAGGACTATGAAAGCATTTTGGCTGAGAAGGAAAAGGGGGTAATGTAAAGGCACCATAACAGCACATGGAAGCAAATAGCAAAGGTCAACATGACACCGTAACCCAAGATCGATTCGTGAGTCTACAAAATGTAGGAAATGGATCATATAGACAATTCGTCACCGTCATCAAAAACCTGAAGAATGTTAGTGCGAACGATACGGACAGATGTGAATTTGGACAACTTACAATGCCTTCCGTCTCATTGAGCACATCATCGACATAGGTGCTATCTTGATTGTACTGGTTCATCGTAGCGCTCGTTCCTTCTTCCACAGCTTTCCTGATCATCTCTGCATCCTGGGCTGGCGGCAGAATATCCAGACTCTCTTGCAAAGCTTTCTGTCTTGCATCTATACGTCTCAGGACAAGATCTCTTTTCTGTTCGAGTAGTTAGCAGTGATGCTTTTTGCATTCTGCAGCCACAACTTACACTGTCTGCCACTTTTCTGATGCTCTTGAGAGCTTCGTCTTGATAGGTGTCCAGTTCTGCCATTCGCAAGGCCATAGTTCGCTCTTGGGAACTTCCGTCCTCGTAGGCAAATCCGAGTCGCTCGACAAGGCCTACACCTGGCAAAATGTGTTTTTCCGAAACTTGGGTGTATAACTTGGCGGTTTCTTTGATGACCATGAAGTTTGCTCGTATCATGCAGGCGTTTTTCATAACTATCTGTGCAACGGGTCAGTTAGGTTTACTCAGGAAAACATGGTGTACTACAGTACCTCTCTTCGAAAGTCAGATAACATCATCCCATCGGGCTGGTTGGTGTAGCCATCAATGGAGACGTTCTTCATCTCTTGCTCCAAGGTTCGGAGCAGCTTGTCGGTATGTCTACCGGCTTCCGCGTTGATGAGATTGGAAACTGTCCCGAAGTAAATGACCAGCTTTGAGATCTTGGCCTTGAACCCCGACAGCGCTTTGATGGATGCACTGAGGATTGTGATAATATCCGACTGCAGACATGTCAGATTGTGCATGCTTGTCTGCCCTGGATCTCGTTGCAACACTTACGAGCTTGAGTTTGCCAGCATTGAGTCGCTCTATCTTGGTCTTGATCTCGAGGATCTTGCCGTGTTGGGCAGCGAGGTCTGTGGTCCTCTGGTTGTACAGTTTTCTTTGTGATTCGAGGCATCTCTGAGCAATCTCGAATCTTGATGCGGCGTTTTGCATCTCTACTTGAGCTATGTTGCGACGAATTCGGTCAGCCAAATCCACCGATCCCTCACCTCGTTAAGGTATACTTACCGATTGAGCCGGAAGCAGCGCTCTGCTTTGGTTCTTGGCGCAACTTTGGGCTCTAGAGAAATGGTCAGTTGGGTCTGATATTGAGCTTAGAGTTCTTACCGGTCTAAAAGCAGGTTTAGACAAGCTGCTGGACTTTAGCTTGCTCATGGCCCGCTGGATCTTTGCGGCTCGCTCGTGCAGTTTCTTGATCCGCTTACCGGGCTGGAAATCAGCACCCAACCTCTGCCGATCCCTGGTAGCCTGGTTCAGTTCGTCAAGCACCCAAGATAGACACACTTAGCAATGGCGAGTTCGTGATGCGAATGACTCTTACCTTGAGGGATTCCTCAACAGTCTCAGCCAGCTTTTCAGTGTACGAATCTGAGCTGTCCACTCGATCAAGCGAGTCTAGGATAGAATCCAGTAAGCCCCTCAAATAAGTGACAGTTCCTGGTTTGCCGTTGTGTGTTTCGTAGATGTTGTCCCAATCGGGCTCTTGGCCAGGTTTGTTCATCATACTGGTTAGCAGGCCAACGCAAATCTCAAACTGACCAAGCTGCATCATCGAGGTATTGTTGGGGACACCAGCTTCATCGAGAGTAGTAACAGAAGCCGTGTGAGTCGTGTCTCTGTGCGCATGCTGAGGCATGCCTCCTCCCAAGATGAGTGACGCAGCAGTAGAGATTGACGACGAGATGTTTTCCACAAAGCTCTTCATGATCATGTCCCAACCTAGTTGTCAAGTCAGCTATGTCTTGGATGTGATATCCTGACGTACCTGATGGAACAGCCTTAGTGGCAATCTCTAGTTGCTTTTCAGCGTGCGTCATTTGTCTTTCGGCCTCCTGTACTGCTTTTTCGAGTTCGGTCTTTTCTTCCATGGCAGCCTGCTCAACGATTTCTTCAGTGACGAGCTGTTGTTCTGTGTCGATAAATTCACCATGAGCGATGCCTAAGTAGTGTCAGAGAAGGCGTTTCATGAAACCGAGGACAGTGTTGGGCATACTGGACGACTGTGTTGCCGCTTGACTGAGCTCCATCGCAATCTTGATCCAATGATCGAACTTGTCTTCCACCTCTTTGATAGACTCTTTACACTCGTTCACCGATAATTTGAGTTGATTCATGGCTTCCGGTAGCGCTTCGCGCGTGTTGCGACGTGTTAGTAGCGCCTGCATGATATCTTGAACCTATGGTAGAATAAGCGCTCCGAAAAGGCTTGCAATCATCACTCAGTAATTACCTCGCCTCCGTTGGAGCAAATCTGTGAGGAGATCGTACTAATGTACTCCATATTCTTTTGGGCTGTGATGAACGCCATACGCCCTTCATCAGTCAGTGCGACCAGGTTGGCTTGCAGAGATTTCCACCTTCAGCGATCTTGGTTAGTCAAAGTGCGAGGGTTGGGCATGGATGCTCGAACTTGAGATATTGGAACCCCTCCTGAGGTGGGTTCATCATAATACTCGCTGCCATGGGTGAGGCAGCGACAAACATGCATTCTCCTACGAATCGCAGTGCAAGCGGTGCTGCAGAGAGAAGGTCTCCCCAGTTGTGTGCCAGGACGAGGCTATCTTCGACTTCGGTCGTGTATGCATTGTAGTCGACTGAAGCAGCAGTCTGCGGTTTTGGCTGTCTCGCAGGCCCTTGAATGTCCATTTGTGCTGTGTGTAGCTGTGATCTAGCAATGCGAGCAAGTTGAAACTGCTGGAAGGTGTATATATATATATAAATCTGTGTGTCCATCTAAGAGCGAACAAGACCGAGGGTCGTGATTATCGTTGAGGGTAAACAAACTATCACAAACGCCGTAAGTCTAGTGTACGTCCTCTTGAACTCGGCCCCCATGGTCCGCATGATGGCGAGCTGAAGCCTCCGTGGCTTTCGTGCAGCGCATTGCATCCCGGTGTAGCTTAGCTATTTGCAGAAAATGGGTCAGATCAATGTTCGGGCTAACAGGAAAGAAGGACGAAGATTCATGCAAGCACCGGCCAAACATTGTGCACTTTCCTCTCAGCTGGTCACATGAAGGCCTTGGCACATGCGTCGACCCGCGCCTTCCTCTGCCACCTTGGCCCAGCCCATGCACATGCTCCACCCTGGCATCCGATGCTCTGCGAGTTGCGTCGGGTCGAGATCCTCTGGTCCGAGACAACCGTGTGTAGGCAATGTCTAAAGAAAGTATCTTGTGTGTGTATCCGTGGCAGTGCCCTTTCGACTATTCGGTGATGCCGCGAGAGCCTCAGCCTTCAGCTCAAGCCTCATGCAAGTTAATCGCAAGCTCAGAGCATCGCAGTAGACTCGAGCGTATGCTGATCAACCCGAGACCGACTTCCGAGGGACTATAATTTTGGTTGTCTAAAGAGCTGCGAATCGTCCGCAATGCTCCCTTGTGCAAGCAAATATGGCCTTCAGTCAGACCTCACGCAACATACGTCTATTTGGACAACACTTCTTAGAGGCAGAATGTCGGAGGCGAGATGGAACCTGGCAAGCATCGACCCTTGATCTGGATCGGGTACTGGGAAACCACAATGGCCAATTCGCTCCTAGTTATGAGATATTCTCTCACACGAGTCAAAGCTGCTACCTTCAAGGCTGCGTCCTTCATGCTCAACTCCAAGACCAGCACGGTGCATGGCAATCTGCTTTGATTGATCTAGACGTGCTTATCAGTAACGAAGATGGCTTTTTGAGTAAGTCAAACTAGAACGTATCCACTCTCCCCTCATCAGCATTGACTCGATACAGCTTACAGCATATCGGCCATTTATGAAACTCCCTGGAGGATTGCGCAAGAGCACGCGAAGTCTATGACTACCGACTGTATTCGCGAGTACGACGCCTTGAAAGCCAGAATTGTTCGTGACATCAATGCGGAGGTCAACCTTGCTCGTCAGCATACAAATACTGCGTTGACCAAGACCATAGCCTTACGGGAAGATCTCAGGTCGCTGGACTCCGCACATGACAAACGTTCTTTGCGCGAGCTGCTCTCACCACTCCCCACGGTGTTCAAGGGAGCGGTCTCACGGCAGGAAGCCGCACTTCGAACAGTGTCGACAGCGAGTCAGCTAATCGTGGAGTTTCGAAACGTCACCTTCGAGCACTGCAGACAACAATGGCGGGATACAGAAGAGTTGATGGAAGAGGAGATACGCCGCATCGAAGCTGCGAGTATGGAAGCCAACGATCTACTGCAGTCTTTGGAAACGCAAATGTCTTCGCTGGAGAGGCAACGCGAGCTGGTCCAGCAGCAAGCGTCTGATGCACGCAGTCAGACTATTGGATACTCCATCGTGGGTTCAGAGAACATACAAAGAATCTACATCAACGATGCTAACGAAAGCCAGGGTGCTGTCTTTCTCCCGTTCATATTCATCCCACTTGCTATGTGAGTACGGCATAATGCAATACATGCCAGCTTGCTAAACTGTTACAGCAACGCATCTGGAAACATTCGCAGTTTCGAGGAGGAGATAGAACAGGTCAATCACACCATCGAGCAGCAACGCGCACAAACAACTCAAAAACACCGATACCTCAACGAAGCACGTATAGCGCTTGCTGAGATTCGACGCGAAGAATCCAGAAACCAGACTCTGAGTGGTGACATGGATGTGTTTCAGAAACAGCTGGATGACATACGTCAAGAGCTTTATCTTCACAAGGTCGACATCACTGCACAACTGGTACAGCTTTCTGCCGTGCAGACCAGGGATATCATGGATCTCCGGGCTTGCGAGTCATCAGAAAGCGCGATTGGCGTTTTGAAAAGAGTTTTGACGGGCATGTGCCAGAGACCTCTCCGGTACATAGCGATCACTCAGTGAGGAAAGTCTTTGAAGCCCGTAGAGTTCTGTACATTCTCAGAATCGGGATAGTCTGGGTAGAACGTCGAATCGGACTGACCGATTTCGTGACCGTTACTAGGTCTGGTGGCTTCAGATTCTGCCTTCAGCCGCGGCATGCGCGATTTACCAATTTCGGATTTGCTAGTCTTGTATCCCTCTTTCTCGTTGATTATCCTTGCAAAGTATGTAGTCGAGCATGCTATTCCAAGAGAATTCCGATATACCGCGCATAGATTTTGTTTTGGATTCGAGTGCTTTGAGTAACAAATCTAGCAATAGAGGCGTTCAACCCCGCTTATACATGATAGGGTACAAGTTGTCAGCGTTCTGCTCGTCGTGAGAAAGACCTTCGTACGCCCCACTTTTAAGTATGGGAAGACGCGATAGCAATACAAGGCATGTTGGTGATATCTGATTGAAGTTGCAACGGCATATGGAAATGTGTATGCTTACGGTATTGCTAGATTTATATTGTACTTGCAAAGCGTCTTTGCACGTACGGCCACAGTCAGCTGAAAACTGGGCATCCCGTCCGCTCTGCCATACATAAGCAGTTGAACGGCAGATTAGTACTACGGTGGGTGACCACGTGGGAATCCCTGCTGCTGTACGTTTTGTTCTTCGATGGCACGTTTCTTTTTGCTCGTATCTTTGTCCTTTGCAAAGCTATCGCCTTCTTTTGCAGCCTGTGGACTCCATGTGTTCGCGCGTCGGCCGGGACGATACCGTACAAGCAGCGCTGATACCAAACACCACGTCCAATATAAGCACAACCACAGCTGTGCAAGTTGAACGTGGCTATTTCGCCCTGCGAAGAAGTACTATAAGGCGCCCCAGTCACCTAAACGATCCTTGAAACAAGACTTTTGAGATTGTTTAGTTCTACGATATGCAACGCGACAGTTCTTTGCCCGTCTGCTCAAGTTGGTCACATCCACCTCCTCACTCTGTTCGCTTCCAACTACTCCGTTCCTCGAGATTACAATCGCAGCATGGGTGAAGCTAGATGGTTACCACTGTTCGTAACCGCAGACGTATCAATCGATGTATGTCCAAAGGCTCCCCCATACCCTCCACATCACACACTGAAACACCACCAAGATAGTAAATTCAGTACTCAACAGCGCCGCTCTGGAAAAAGAACAAGATGAAGATTTCCAAAACAGGTGGGTGTTGCTGCAGCACCCTAACCAGCAAATTGTCGCAAAACCTAGTATTGCTCCTATACAACCTTTCCACAGTGGATTTCTGGATGCCTCTGTTGAAACACTGCAACACTTTCTCGCAAGCAGATGTGGAGAACATGGTCTTGGGCACGATAACAGTGTATACATGGATTGGCTCGCTGACGACGCTTTCGGCGTGATTGATGCGCGCACGGCTGAAGACGGTACGATGTTGTTTTGTGCGAGGGAAGTTGTGGATGCTGTGCAAGAGGTAGAGGTGCGTGTGGCTTGGAACAAAGGTGCGGGATCCTGTGTCATGTCAAAAATCTGGTTACAAGGAGGCCTCTCTTGCTGAATATTGCCAACTGTACAGGTACGAGGAGTGACGAACTTCTGTCAAGATACATCGAGAATGCTGCAGACATGGATGATCAGGATATCAGGTTCTTGGTCGAGAACTTGGTAAACGGCAAAAATGATGCAATGGAGACACCGGCGACTGGTCTTGGACTCGATGAAGCAAGGCAGAAGATCAACGACTGGATAGACTCTGAGCAACAGGGAGGAAGACCAACATGGTTTGAGATCAGAATGGTTGTGGAGAATGCGATGAAGAACAGTTACGGCATCGCGAACATTGGACCAGCCGCTGTGCTTACCGATATGAAAGAGGAGTTTGACGAAGATGGAGTGATAAGGTATTGAGGGTTTGGCGGTTCAGCACTATCGGTAACAAACAAGCCTTTCCTGACTATATCCTTGATTGAAAGCAGCTACGACTGACCACTGAAAACTTGCCTCTTCCTGTCTTCCATCACTATCAAGCGTTTTTCCAAAACCAGCTGAATGGGTTTGTAAGAGGTTGCTGTGTCGACGACATGGGCTTGTCCTGCTCCTGTTGAGCCAAGAGGAATTGCTGTTTCGGCAGCAGAGGTCTTTCCCGCTCTTGTTGCGTCAGGAGATCCAGCATCGGCCACGTCGCCCACACAAATCCAATCTGTAAGATGATGCCGTCGGGGCTCGCAAAGCCCCATACATGATGCAGACGTGATGCTGTATGTTCAAGTCTGCCCGTCATGGGCCTTCCCAGCTGGAAACGATTCCCTCCATGTCCACCATGAGGCCCCTTCTGTTCATATAGGTTGGTTGAGAAGCCAAACGAATCCAAGTGACGTCCTGCACCTCCACGAACCTCCGTGATGTGTTCGTCGGCACCGAGCTGATAGTCGTAAGCCGTGCCGCCAACCTTGCCGTGTATCCCAGAACTCTCGCCGCCATAGAATACTTCTATAGCGTCGACACGTGTGCCTGCATGGATGATGATCCTGGTAATGGGACCTTTGGAAGCGGAAAAACCGCGATCGTCAAAGAAGCTGATTGGTGCCGAACAGAGCCCTTGACCGACTGGTTGATCGTAAGTTGTCACAGGCGGAACCGTGGAGGTCGTGATTGCTATCGTAGCAGTCGGATCGAAAGCCGCCCACCGCGAGCACGGGAGCAGGTGATCATCTAGTTTTGCCCCGTAAACATGACTGAGGTAATGCTTTCGACGCTGGCACTCAGCCTCCACGTCGTAATCGGCGGTATAAGCATTTCCTTGGACTGCAGGCGAATCTTCAAACCTCTTGTGCCAGCTCGGCTCCATATCATCACACACTGTATACACGCGCGGTCGGACCATGCACAAGAAGTTTCCGGCGCGTGAGTGTTCGACTCTGATCTTACTCAACCTCCATCTCATGCATTCCTCTCGTATAGTGGCGGCTGCGGTCTCGAATTTCTTGATCTCGGATTGGAGTTTCTTGAGCTTTTGATCGTATTTGTGGTTCGGCGACCTGTAGATTTCTTCATACTGCTCGAGCTCTTCCCGGAGGACTGCAAGCCAGAGGGTCCCAATGGCGACAAAATAGGGCAAGTTGATCCAAGGAGTGCGAAGGTCGAGGTAAAAGGGTTGTGATTGATCCAGGGAGTTATACAGATGGCTGAAATTGTGTCTTTTCTTCCGACCTTGGATCTGCTTGGATGTAGTTTACGAGGAGCCGATGCAAGCCATCGGTCTGTTTTCGAAGTTGATCCGCGTTGTAGTTGTCGATGAGCTCCCCCGCCAGGGCTCGAACATCTGCCTCGATGGACTTGAACACGCTTTTCGGGTCTTCTTCTGGATCTGGCCAGAGTGCGGCCACCAGTTTAGAGAGTGCACTGCCAGCTTTAGGAATGAGACAAAGGGCATTGGTGACGCCTGACTTCAGGGCCTTATTGAACAGATCAGAGTTCATCATTTCAAGGGCTCGGTGGGACTGCAAGATGGATTAGATGATTGAAGGAGACGAGCAGACGGAGCAGGGAGGGGTTGCCTTTAAATAGACCGTACTAACTGGCCTATTGCCTAATCTGTAGTTGCTGAACATGGTTCCCGTCGGCACTTAGGGCCGATACAGACACCACCATAGTGCTTTCCAATGCCAGGATTCCAACTGCTTATAAGAGTTGTCGTCAATCATGCCACGCTGCAAATCATGCAATAGACCCGAAGCCCGACTTTCACAGCCATGCATGATGGACCACTTGAGAGTTGCATATATACCGTAGGAAGCATTCAAGCACATAAGACCAACCATCGACTGGCCGACCCAGCGAACAGAGCGCCAAAAAGTCAGGGCGCCCGAGAAGAAGACGATGGTTGATCTGTCATAAACACCATTAGTTTCTCTGGCAGGTGAACTCAAACTCGAGGATGCCATACATTGCGAGCACACGAAGCATCCTTTTGCTGCCGACTTGATTCTCGCGGAGCACTTGGTTCAGCTGGCCAACGAGCATGGTCAAATCTGTCTCGAGGAGATCGTGTGTGACCTGCATCGCATACTTGCGACGCTCCGGCTTGTCCAAGACCATGTCACCCTGTACTGAGTGCCGCGTGAGTCATGGAACGTTTTGCTCTACCAGCGACATACATACTCAGGGATTCCGAAGTGGCAACACTGTGTCTTGTGTGTTTGGCAAGATACCTGCCTAGGTTGTATGTCGTGTCGCGCCTTCGCGCTTCAATGGCAATAGCTCGGTCATGTCCTTCAGGAATCGCACCTATATCGCTGTCGTCGACATGGTTGCTTGGTTTGCGGGAGATTCTGTTCTCCATGATGAATGAGGGGTGCGTTGCAGCAGAACTCGAACAACGAGTCCGGACATCTCAATATTTGTAGGCTAGCGCAACAAACATTGAAAGTTGTTGGCAGGAAGGCTGAAGGGTGGTCGCGTTCCCCACTCCCGATGCCCCGGATCGACACCATGTGTTTCATCGACTCCCGAGGATCTGGCGATACCAATGGCTTGCGCCAACGACCTTTAGTAAAAACTTACACCTCACCACCGATGCAAGAGTATGCACCAACCTCGGCCACTCCATTGAACGACCGGGGTGTGCACATTCCAGAAACCGGAAATGGTCGTCGAGTTCAGCTGCCCCCGCTCCCGATAGAAGGCCCAGAAAAGCTCAATCCGCGAGACCTCGTGCCTGGCCTTGAGCTAAGCCTTGACGAGCTATATTCCACGTTGTTGCTATTTTCAGACTGTTCGATGCAGACTCCACATTCCGCCGTGAGAATCATACCTAGGTTCATGACAGTGGGGTCTGTCGTTGGGGCACAATGACTAGCCACGCAGACTGTCCAGCGAAAGAGTACGATCTGCTGCATATTAGCAGTATCTTTGGTGGTACTCCAGCACTACATACGCCTGTCGACAGCAAACCCGGTTTGCATTCGAAGCATGGCTTAGACTCTAGGGGCTATGCAATGTCGCTGGTGCGTTTCCCCTGATCAACCTCCCAGAAGCAAAAAGTAAGCATTTGCACATGGCGTGATGGAGACAAAGGTCGAGACGTTTATTGGCGGGAATGCTTCAGCCTCCGGCAAGACATCCTGGCTTCCTATCTCAGTACAAGGTACTTGCAGGCGGTTGCGGACATCCGTCTCTTTGAGTTTTGCTCGTCAGACCGAGTAAGTTCACTCCTCGACAAGGCGCAGACATTAGTGCTCCGTTGAATACCAGACCTGCCCGATCACCCGGATGACCATAATTCCCTCGCCCAGCTTTACTCTTGCTTTCTTACTTGGACATCAGCACTGCCCCATTTCCAATCAGAAACCAATCTTCTCTGTCTCCTTTGCAAGCTTATATCATCCCGACTGTCTGTGCAGACAAAGAACCCAGTGATGCCCGACCAGAGCACCAATGTCAGCAACACCCCAAGTAACGGCGGTTCCACCAGTACACAACAACAATCCTCAGGAAGTGGAGAGAAGAGAAGCCTTTTCACAACGATTGCAAGCGTTCTTAAGAAGTAACCACTACCTGGACCGAGTCAACGATTTGTCTGTCGATGACAATCCAGCACCATACATCTGTGCACAGTCAGTTAAAAGAGTGCTTCATACAGATCTGCACCTGGAAGCTAACGTGTGTTAGGTTGGCGTCGCTTCTCGAGACCGCTACACACCCAGACTTCATCAATGCGGGCCGAACGATGGACTCCATTGCTGAGCACGTCTCGAGCCAGATGGAGGGAGCTCCTTTGGACGGTCATCCTCTGCGGAAGATCTACAAAGTGATTGCAGATCTGGCACCAGCTGTTCACCAATGGGTCAGTGGTTATTTTGCCCAAAGCTCTGCTCGATACACTAGTGGAAACTGACTTGACCCAATAGGCTAGCCAGCAACGGCGAGATTTCGAAGAAGATCAAGCGCAAGCCCAAGGTTACCGTAGAGAGCAGGAGCGTCAAGAGCGGCAGACCAGGACGCTTTGCGACAGAATCAGTCGTGCGTCTTTGCTTCAAATCCAAGTCGGGGAAACTCAACTGACTGTTGACACAATGCCGCAGACGACATACGAAGCAACGACGGCTGGGACAACGAAGCCTGCGAAAGAGCCATTGTCATTCTACAAACCCTGCTGGTAGCAACCTCCGACAGCGTCTCTCGAACCATCCGCGACGTCTCGCGTGAGAACAAGGCAAAAGTCGTCGGGTGGTCTGCAGGCGCGGTGCTCGGTGCAGCGGCCGCCGGCGCTTTCCTCTTCGCTCCAGTGATCCCGGTGGCCGCTGCCGGTGCCGCGCTCTGGGTACCGGTTACTGGGTGTTTGCTCGGCACAGGCGCTTCTGCCACTGCAAGTGGCCTGGCGATCAAAAACGCAGTCGTCAGTGGCCGTGAGCTGGCAAGCCCCGAAGGAGCATCCCCAACAAGTAAGTGCTCTCGTTTTGCGTGAGGCCCATCTTCCAAAAGATACCCCCTCTGCTGTTCATTCAATCAGGCTGACTATTTCGTGCCATGCAGTCAGAATCAAATTCAAGAGTATCCACGACAACATCAAAGCACTGGTTGGCTTCTTTGGATACCTCTGGCAGACGCAGCAACTCTCGTACGCCAACAACGACGAATACGCAGCACTGCTCATCGGTCTAGACCAAAGCCTCTCGCGCGACACCGAACAGTGGACGCAGCCAGGCTATGTCGAGGAATACATCAGGGAAGCGAGTCTTAAATTACGTACTGACTTTGATGGCCTTCGTCGGTTTATGGGATCGATAGGAGTGCCGATCAGTCCACTGGAAGTGTAGGTCAGGAGTTGCCATGCTGATCTTCCTTTTGCAGCCGTGCTTCTGGTGAATGAGACCATGATCTTTGATCTTGCCTTGGGTTTTGGTGGTGCGCTTGATCTTGAGTTCCTGTCAATGGTATTGTATGGGGATCCCTGCTACTGTACGTTTTGCTCGTTTTTAGTCTTTTGCTCATGCGTTTTGACTGCTTGCTTCGTCGCTTAGAGACAATGTTGATAGAAGGAATTGGTGCATTACGTTCAGAAGAATGGGTATCATTACTTTCAACTAGTGTTCGAGTTTGTTACTTTTGTTGTGAGAACGCGTCCAAGACTTATCCAGCAGCCATATCGATGTGGGGCTTCTCGTCTGACTTGGAAGTCTCGACATCTTCTTGTTGTTCATCGTAGTGCTTCTTCTCGGCCTGCTCGATACACGTCGTGTTGGCCTTGAGCTTGTTGATGGTCTCGATGTACTCGTCGTACGGGTCAGAGTCGAAAACGATACCACCGCCAGCTTGCAGATAGGCCACACCGTCCTTGATTAGCATTGTTCGCAGAGCAATGCAAGTGTCCATGGCACCCTCCGTTTCCTGACCAGTGGTAAGGTCCACGCTGCTATAGCCAAAGTAACCGACAGCACCGGCATAGACACCACGCTTCTCGCCCTCGCACTCTGCGATAAGCTCCATGGCCTTGACCTTGGGTGCGCCAGATACAGTGCCGGCAGGGAAGATACTGCGGAAAGCATCGAACCTCGTCTTGTCGGGACGCAGGACACCGCTGACCTCGGACACCAGATGCTGGACGTGGGAGAACTTTTGCACAACCATGAGTTTGTCGACGCGGGTGCTCAGGGGGTCACACACGCGGTTGACGTCGTTGCGAGCCAGATCGACCAACATGACGTGCTCGGCACGGTCCTTGAGGGAGTCACGCAACGTTTGAGCGAGCTCTTCATCCTTTTCGGCTGTGGGACCACGCTTGACAGTGCCAGCGATAGGGTGGGTGTAGATGCGACCGTTCTCAGCCTTGACAAGAAGCTCGGGCGAGGCACCGACGATGTGAAAATCTTCGCAGTCGAGGAAAAAGAGGTATGGCGAGGGGTTGACAGTACGAAGATGGCGGTAGATGTTGAAGGGGTGTAGAGAGGTGGGGCGGGCCATGCGCTGCGACGGGACAGCTTGAATGATGTCTCCGGAACTGATGTGCTCTTTCAATGTGTGGACATGCTTCTCATAACCTTCCTGGCCAATGTTCGAAGTGTACTCGTTGCCCAGTTTGACGGGCTCTTGTGTCGGCAGAACAGCTTCGGTCTTTTTCAAGACTTGCAGCATACGGTTGACGGTTTGTTTCGCCTCGTCGTAGGCGGCATCGAGATCGTCAAGGCTCTCGGGAACCTTGACATATGTAACGACCATGACCTTTTGGAAGAAGTGATCCAGAACAACGATGGTGTCGTACAGCATGAATAGCGATTCGGGGACTTTGAGGATGTCCTTCATGGGACGGCGAGTCTTGGGCTCGAAGTACTTGACACAGTCGTAGCCCACATAACCGACAGCACCACCGGTCATGGGAGGCAGCTTGAGGGTGGGTATTTCTGCGACGCGGCATTTTGAAAGCTCCTGGTCGAGGATGGGCAAGGGGTCTGTTTCGGGGCCGTGACCTTCTCCAGTCTTGAGCATGTGTCGCGGATCGGCACCGACAAAACTATAGCGGCCGATTGTCTCTGTTGTGGCAGCGCTCTCGAAGAGGAAGGAGTGTTTCGATTTGGCACTGTAGAGTGACTGGATGAGCTATGATCATGGTCGCGCGGCAAGGAGTGGGACTGACTTTGCCGAGACCTTGAGATAGATAGATGAGGGAGTCAGGAACTCGGACGAGATGGAAGCGCATAGCGGCACGAGGTTTGGAGGGTTGGGCAGCTTGATTGCTTCTTGAAGCAGTTGGCGCACTTCGGGGAGAGTTGGCTGTACACCTGCCTTTTGCGATGAATCAGCAGCTGTAGACTTTTCAGTTGGAGTGGACTCGCATGATGTGCCTACCATGTTTGATGATATGCTCGACCAAAGAATACAAGTTTGAGAGATATGAGGTACAGTGTGACGGCGGAGGAAGGAAGGGTCGAGGCTTAGAGTTGAGTCAATCGTCAATAATTATTCAGACATGCAAGGCGCAACCGGCAGGAGCGACCATGACCCGAGCCGAGCTTTTGCTCCCGCACCTTCTCTGGCCCCTCGTGGGTAACGAGACCCCTCCTGCTTATGCTTTGGAGCCGTTTACTTGCTGCACTTTGTTTGCGCTCGCAAACACATCAACTCGACCTATACTTGATATAGCTTCTCTCTTGGTCTTCGCTCTTGGTGACGTCTTGCACAGGATTTCATCATTGTGAAACGGAGACACAACGGCAGAGGAGGCAGGAGCTTGCTTGCCAAGGGTGTCCCAGCCACGCGGCATTCGCTCATTTCAAAAACATGGAGTATCGCAAAGCTTCCACCCGTTCTCTCGATAACGCGACAACCTTGATAAATCCACGACATTCTTCCCTCATGGCCATGTCGACCAACTTCTCGTCGTCCGTGTCCAGCCAGACATCGCAGCCCTCGCAGTCTGCCACGACTCCCCTGGGCACGCCCTCCGGAGCTCCGCGCACAAAATCATGGCATGTCCCTGGCCCCTCGACGCGTTACCACAAGAGCGAACACGCCAGGCCAAAACCCACCCCTCGCTCCAGCACCACTGGCCAGCATGCGCGTAACCAGTCGTCACTCTCGACACGCTCTTCATACACCGAAGCTTCTGGCATCGCTTCACCCCTCGCCCGTCTCAACTTCGCACGCGACTCGCCCAAGGACTATTCCTACAACCCAAACGACACCATCAAGCCGCGCAACAACCCGGCTACTCCTCTACGCTCTCCTCACCTCGCCAGCAACAGTTTCAACAACCTGCGCTTCCAGGGCTCTCCCTTCTCCGACTACTTCACCGACGACTCCAAATCCGTCGATCACAATGCCCCCTATCATCCTTCAGATCCTGCTCAGAAACTCTTGCTGCGTCTGAACAACCTTGGTGGCGACATCCTGCGTCTCGGTCTTCAGCATGACTCGCTCTCCGACTTCAACGAGAAACTCTGCACTCTGGAAGCAATGGTCAACGATGGTGGTTTCAGCGACGAAGGCTCTCTGGTCGAAGAAAGAGACCGTCGCAACTCTTTTCCGGGACGTCTCTACACCGAAGACCACTCTCAAGGCCACGAAGCTCGCGACCGTGTTCTGTCCCCCGAGCATTCCAACAAGTCTCGTTTGTCCGACGTCTGGATGGCTGATGCTTGCGAGTATGCCGATACCTTCACTCAGACCGCTTATGACTCTCAGCAGGGTCTTGCAATTTCATACGCCACCTCAGCTACACAGACTGAAGAAGAAGCTCCAAAGGACATGGCCGAGTCTTCCGTGTGGATCAACAATTACGCTGATGTCTCTACTCAGACCGTCGATGACCGTCTTGTTGCCGACTTGCAAGAAGTCGTCGAGCGCCTGGCCAAGGCAAACGATTCTCTTCGCCAGCGTTACGACCAGAGCAAGGAAGTCTGTGACGTTCAATCAGTCCAGATTGAAGAACTGACTACTCAGCTGATGACTGTCAAGTCCGAGAACGACAGCCTCAAGCAGGACTTGGGCTTCGACCACTCGGAACTTTTGTTCTTGAAGTTGCAGCTGCAAGCTCTCGAGATCCAGAAGGAGAACTACGATCACAACAACCATGTCTTACTTGCAGAGGACTTTGCCCAGTGGAAAGCTGATTGGGACAGCGTTGATGCTCGCCTGCGTTCGAGAAGACACAGGAACCGAGTTACATCTGCCGACATTAAGGATTTGCCCAGCTTGGACAATGAGACAACTATCAACCCCGAAGACCAAGGCAACTGGCAGCTTGAGACTCGCAAGCACCGCCATGGCAGAGTCCGCTCCATCACTCTTAAGCGCGTCGATGAGCCTGAAACCGAAGCCGAAGAAGGTGCCTTGGTTGACTCACACTTTGATATCCCTGCCTCGCCTGTTGTCAAAACAGTGTACTCTGAGCAATCTACTCAGACAGAAGATGCGCCTTCCGAGGATCGATTCACTCAGACGGAAGCTGCGCCTTCCGAAGAACACTTCACCCAGAAAGAAGTGTCTACACCCGTGACGCAAGGAACACAGACTGACGACGAGCCCTCCTTCTCCACCTCCGAGATCAAGTCTCAACAGACAGAGCCCATCGAAGCCGTCGAGATCGAAGACGAAGACGAAGCTGAAGCCAAAGACGAGATCGAAGAGAAGGAAGAGGAAGAGGAAACTCCTAGCCAGCCTCAATCCCTCTCAACCCAATCGCCTTGCTGCGAAAAGGAACACTTGTGCACAGCCTGCGGCGAGAAATTGGACTACTCCTCCGAAGACGACGAAGTAGACTCGAAGACCCCCTGGCAAGAACTTTGCGACGGCCTAGTCGCATTCGCCGGCATGCAACGCGAATGATCCAGCAAACTACCTCTTGCACATTTTCTTTCTTTGGATCAACCCCCTTTTTTCCATTTGTTTCATTTTTTTTTCCTTTTTTCTTTTTGCCGAAAGTCCTTGCGATCACAAGATCTATTGATCTTTGCACATACCCTTCCTGCTTGAATACGTCAAGCTTGTGTTTTTTGTTTTTCTGCCGGCACATTGCATCCAGCCGGGTTACTTTTTTTTGAACAGTCAGCACCTTTTTTTGGTTGAAGAAGCCCCTTTCTTTCTCGTTTGTGCCTTTTTTTTTTTCATGATACCCACCCTCCGAACCTCCTAAGATAGACCAGAAACTCCCTTTTTTGTATATAGTCATCCCCAGCTCACACGCAACCCGTGAAATTAATTCTCCACCTTTTTCTTTTCCATCCAATGTTTTATATATGTTTGGTTTCTAGACTTGTATTTCTTGTTTTGCCTTTTTTTTTTTTTTTTTTTTTCCTCATCAAACTTTCCATGTCGTGTGGTGGTTGCTGGGGGATATTGGTGTTGTTTATACTGTAATCGGCAACAACATCTCAGAGGCTGTGTCTTGTCACAACAAGACAGTGAAGTTTTACCGCTCGAGATGATTCCAGCAAACCCCTTCTCCCTTTGCCTTTATACACGTGCTAAACAAAGCCGGTACCACTTCTTGATCAAACCAATACAATACATCTCTCCAGTCGCATCTACGATCTAAGACCCTCCATGTCTTTTGTGTAGGTCATAGTTTACTTTACTCTACGCATCAAGAGACAAGAAAGAAATTTGGTTGATGCGAAGTGAGTTGTGACACCACACTCTGCAGTACGAACGGCAGAGATCAAACAGACATGCTTCTTGCATGTCGGATCTGGTCTTAGAGTCAGCTTTGGAAGTCAAGTTTGAACTGTTTATACTGGATAAGTCACACCTTGTAATCGACATCTCTACTACGGTGGTATGTAATGATGTTGTAAGTTTTTGAAACATACAACTGCGTCCGGAACGGGATTGTGACGATAGAAATACCTCTTGATAATGTCTCTCTGTGGATACCACTACTTTCTGCGAGATACTGTGTATCTCTGTAGGTACAGTGTAACTCACATAGTGAGAGTGGAGGTCGAGAGAAAAGAAAGTCGATTGATATGAAGCGAGCTGTCTCAACCTATACCGCGGCAAAACGACTACCACGGAGCGGACAACGTCCAATCGAAGACCTTCTGACAGACTTGACCTGATTCCAAAATTAGCCATGGAAACAAGCATGGAGTGAATTTCTTACATCCGGCTTGGATGGAACGCTAGACATTCAGAACCGGACGATAGCAATGAGGGCAGCGTCTGACGTTGTTGAGGTGTTTGGATTTGAGATACTTTGCAGTCGCAGTTGTCTGGAATTGTTCGCAGGTCATGCCGCCATGCTACGGAGACTCGCATTTGAAGCAGTTGGAGGCGTTGCATTTGGAGCACACGACTTCTGGGGTTGTGTCTGGAGGGTAGATTTCGCCGTGATCACACCACGATGTATGTTTTCTGCACCAGCGGAAGTTGGGATCTCTCTCCTGAGAATTGTGTGTTAGTATCAAATTGCTGATGAAGGAGTGTGTACTTGCCTTTTTCTTCTTCGATACACTGTCGAGATGCTTCTGGACGTCGGCTGGAGGACAAACCCTCCTAACGTATTCCAGACCCCAGTCTTTGTGACAGTCGGGACATGGGTAGGTGTCGTGTAGTCCGTCCAACCTGGATGTGATTACTTTGAACATGCAACTCCCGCAAACGGCCTTGATCCTCTCATAGCAAAACGGGTCGTAGGGGCGTCCATTGTTGTTGAAGTGCATCTCCTTGCGACAGACTTTACAGTATTCGGGTCCTGCGGCGGCTTGCATTTTGAGATATCGTGGTGGGATAACGAATCGACCATACAGCCATTAGTGAAACAATCGAGAAGCAGCCGGACCGGATGCTCACCTTGATAAAAATTCTACTCGAAATGGATGTTGGCGAGAAGAGTGTGATGGAAAGTCTGGAAGATCGGTTTGATGATGATTCAAGTATACACAAAGGCAGGTGCGAGCTGGGAAGTTCCCAACCAACAGTGGTTGCCTCCCGAAAAGCAATCCCTGTTCATCACAAGTCGCATAGATATAAACACAACCATGCACGATGTTTCTTGAATCGGGTTTGGATCCAGTGAGAGTACACCAAAAAGCGGCTCTCTATGGTCTTGGGTACTGTTCCGAAGAGCATCATGCATTTTCATAGAGCGATCGTGATTTGGCTTCGTGTCGATCGTAGGTCAGTGGGAAGGCGCGAAGTCCAAGCCTTGGGGATGGAGTTGCTTCACAAACTTGCCATATGTGACTTTCTTGCATTAAATCATAAATGTGGTTCCTAGATATCACAATCAGCGAGGCTCTTACCCCTTTTGCACTTATATGGAGAGTGATCTCGGCTGTGAGTGTCTCCTACATGACTCTAGGGATTGCTATCACTCTCTTCATCAAGAAGTTAAGTCAGAAATCACAAGAGAACTACAAACTGGAAAACTCGGTTTGAAAGGTAAAGAGAGATCATAATTCCTGGTTCGTAGCTATGTCTGTCGTCCAATAGCAGGTATAATGCTTAAAATCATGAAAAAGGCTTTTGTTTAAAAAGACCCTATAGTCAACCCAAAACTCCTAAGCTAAATCATAAAAAACTTGCAAAACATGACCATCATCTCGCGCCTAGAAGAAAGCGGAGGTGACAGACTTGACCTTGCCCATGAAGCCAGTGGCCTTGGAAGTCTCGTCCTCCGAGTCATCCTCAAACTCGCGCATGTCAGTGACAACATCCATGTCCGAGGCGCTGATCCACAGCTTCCAGTCGCGGGTCCAGACCTTCCAGCCGATGTACAAGGTGAAGATGACAGGACCAGCAAGGTAGGACTCGAAGAAAGCGGCAGCGTCAGGCTTGCCACCGATGGGGAAGAGGGCAACGTAGAATTGAGCAACGAGACAGATAACGTTGAGGGAAAGGCCAATGTAGCTACCAATGACACCGAACTTGGCCTTGTAAGGCAATTGATCGACGGTGCGGCCAGAGTGTGCCCAACCCTTGCGGAAACGGATGTGGGAAAGGTTGATGCTACCCCAGACGAAGAAGTTTGCAAGACCGGTTAAAGACAAGAGCCAGGTGAAGAGGACGCTGCCAGCGGCGGCCAGGTTGACAAAGGCAAGCAGACCCATAGCCATCTGCAAGATGATGGTGGGAATGGGACGACCCTTCTTGTCAACGTAGGCAAGGAATTTGGGAGCCATGCCGCGAGCAGCAAGAGCCTGGATGGTGCGAGTAGAGGCGAAGGCAGAGCTGTTGGCGACACTGATGACGGAAATTGTAATCACAGCGTTGAATACGGATGGCAGAATCTTGATACCAGCGAGGCGGATGGCAATGACGAAGGGAGAGTACTGAGAGTTGGCTCCGTGGGCGTGGAGAAGGTTGGGGTTGTCGGCGGGAACAACGAGACCCAGAATGAAGAGACCGATGATGTAGAAGAAAGCGATACGCCAGAAGACCTGCTTGACAGCCTGGGGGAGGGCCTTTCTTGGGTTGGCAGACTCTGCAGCTGCGAGACCGACCAACTCAGTACCACCGAAGGCGAAAGAGGCGGTAACGAAGACACTGCAGAAACCCTTGAAGCCGTTGCGGAAAGCGTTGCCGTCTCCCCAGTAAGAAACTCCAATATAGCCGCGAGTATCGGTAGGAACACCACCAACATCGATAACAATACCGAGGATGATGAAACCAACGCATGCAATTATTTTCGCGATACTCAGGACAAATTCCACCTCGCCGTACGCACGCACGCCAAAGAACTGAATGCCGCAGAGAGCAACCAGGAAGACGGCAATCCATACGCCAACGTTGATATTGGCGGCTCCCTTCCAGAAATCGATGGTGATAGAAGCGGCTGTCAGTTCGAAAGGAAGGATGGTTAACCATTGGATAGCGTATTGCCAACCGATGGCGAAACCCCAGGACTCGGAGATGAAACGACAGGCATAGCTAGGGAAAAGGTTAGCAAAATGTGTCGAGTATAGCAAAATGACTGGGCAAGCTTACGTGAAGAATGCACCGTTGACGGGGTACAGGACAGTGAGCTCTCCGAGAGCCTGCATTGTTGCCATCAACATGACTCCGATGATTGAGAAACCAATGATCAACGAAGCAGGGCCACCGGTATGCAGGGCAGATCCTGAACCGACGAAAAAGCCGGCGCCGATCGCGCCACCGATAGCAATCATCTGCATGTGTCTGTTCTTGAGGGAACGCTTGAGCTCATTCTGCTGACCAGACTGAATCTCGTACTCAGGAGACTCGGTGGTGGTGGTTTGGGCAAGGCCCTTTTCGGCGTCGAAAGCCTTGTTTGCGTCCATATTGCGGACTGTAAAGAATGTAGAAGGAAGAGGAGAACGAGGGTGTCGAACGAGTGACTGATTGATTGTGATTGTTCTGCTGATGAAATGCTGGGGAGGGGATGGTATAGGTTATTCAATCTGCTCGAACACCTCCAGTTCGCAGTCGCGTGGGCTTCTAGAACCGAGTGGCGCACCTGGAACCGTTCAAGGTTTTGGAAACAGATCACGCTAGGCGAAGCATCAACGGTCTTCGCATAACAAGACCACTTGCCATTTGGCATCGTGGCCTAAGCATCCAAGCACGCAAACTCAAAAGAATAAGCAGGTAGAGACATGTCCCAAGAGATACTTGGTAAGGCTTGGTGTTTGGATCAGTTTGTATGAGCGGAGATTGCAATGTTTCCTCAATACCTAGTCCTAGGAAAAGCAGACTGATGCAGTCACAAGCAAAAGTTTCCAACCACCCCCACATGCTTGCGTGCCTTTTTCGGGATTCCGATCTCGCACAATGATGGATATAGAACTCGGTACGGTGTCGTTGTTTCTCGCGAACGAAAAAGATAAAGATGGATGGAGTAGGCCAATCATGGGGCCGAGACCTACGCAAGGTCCACGCGATGACCATACAGAAACCATATGGTGAGAACGTCAAGAGACGTTAGTGTAACGGTGACCAACTTCTCCATGGGGTCGTCTGGTCGGTGCACCTCCATCCTCAAGCCTCGAGGTCTAGATGGCGTTCCAGCGCTGCCAGGCTCGTCTCTAGCCGTGGCGAGACTGGGTATTTGCCAGCAGGCAAAACGAGGCAATCTGCGGGACGTCCGCACAGCCGCTATATCAGAGTCAAGTTGTATTGTCAGATATAACCTCTCCCATGGGGTATCGCGATAAGGTCTCTCATAGTCCGGCATTCTGGTCGTGTGAACTGTGGAGAAGAGCGAACCATCGAGGAGCAGAGCTGAAAAGGGAGAAGCGAACAGAGAAGCACCGAGCATTTGGCCGAGAGAGAGCATGCAGCACGAGAAGTGATAAAGAACAGTTGGAGCTCTCTAGAGACACACAGTAAGCTTCGAAGTTGTCGCCCGCCTGCTGTCATCTTGCGATATCGTGTCTCAATCTTTTTCGCTATATTCGATCTCAGTCTATTGTGTAGCAGTTCTCTATGCTTAACTCGCGTTTTTTCTCAGATCAGCTTTGTGAAATAGTCTTTCCTCTTCATATACAGTTCATATCAGTTTTGGAGTCATTTTATGCTGCATAGCTAACCCCTTGTGTTTGATATCAACTCTTCCGAGATACACGTCCGATCCAAGGTGAAAAAAGAGGAGATGAGAAGAAACGTACAGGAATCCGACCGAGTGCTCCTCCGTTTCCCTTATCAACAGTCATGTCTCTGAGCTGAAACTCACAGCACGGCGTCCTAATTAGCACAGAGAATGTGTATCCTTGCAATGCATGAGAAAATTTCATTTCTTATCGTGGTATTTCATCATTAACATAAAAACAGATTGATATCATCGAAGCTCATAACACCATGTTCGTCTCAAAAACCTCAATGGCTGATTCTGATGTCTTATCAGACATGCTCGATGCGGTCGGCGTACTCCGAATCCTGACGCTTCTCCTTAAAGGTCGTTCCGAGTGCCTCTGCGGTATCTTCATCGTGAACAACTCTCATGTCACGACCCTTGAACTCGGGACCGACGATAGTAAGGACGATAACGTAGGCGTACACGCAGCCGAGGAAAATACAAATGACTTTTCCATAGTTGTATCTCTCAACCTTGCCAGCAGGAGGCAGAGGGAACTGCTCACCAATCTGAGCCTCGATGGTCGAACTTGCACTGGAAGCAAGGTTGCCGAGTTGGTAGGCGGTTCCAACAACGAAGGTTCTGAAAGCACCAGGTGACAACTCCATGAGGTGGATGGGAATGACACCCCAAGCGCCCTGAACACAGAACTGCTCGAAGAAGGCAGCTGCGATGACGGCCTTGGAAGAAGTGAAGGTGTACGGGTAAAGCAGGGCACCACCAACCACGCAAGCTACGATGATAGTGAGGCGGCGACCGAAAATGGTGGAACAGTATCCCATAGTTGTACCGCCAGCGATAGCACCGAGGTTAGCAACAACCTGAGTGACTGTGACAGAGTTGGGGTTGAACCGGTATTGGTTCTTCAACATCGTGGGGTAAAGGTCTTGACTTCCGTGAGACATGAAGTTGAAACCAGCCATCAACAGAACCATGTAAGTCAGGAGGAGCCAATGGCGCTTGAGAGCAATTTTCCCCTCGGCGATGAAAGTACCTCCGATATTTGGGCTTCCAGACTCACGCAGAGCTTGACGTTCGCGGTATGCTTGTGTCTCTGGAAGGCACAGTCTGAACAGAATGATCAGCGCTGGAGGGCATGCACCGAACCAGAAAAGAGGGCGCCATCCTCCGTAGGGAGTGTTGTCAACGAGAGCGCGGGCGAAGACCACGGCAAGTAGGTAGCCAAAAGCATAACCTTGCTGCAGCATACCACTAATGATACCGCGAGCCTCCTCTGGGCAGTCTTCCAGTGCAGTGGCTGTGATTGGTCAGTGGTGCGGAAGTACAAAGGTATTCGACTCAACTGACCTGCGGCGTTTCCGTACAAGCCACCCATGGCAATACCGAAGAGTGCACGGACAGCAAGGAACTGGTTGTAGGTTTGGCAGAAACCAGTACCAAGTTCAAGGATGATGAAAAGAATGTTGTTGACAACAAAAGGCCACTTGCGTCCGTAACGATCTGCTGCAATACCAAAGGCAATAGAACCGACAGAACGGAACATGAGAACCAGTGTAATACCCCATGTGATATCCTTTGTGGTTTTTCCGAATTCCGCAGCGAGTTGGGATACTGTCAGTGAGACGGTGAAGAAGTCGAAGGCTGGTGCATGGTTAGCAGGAATTCAGTATCCAAAGTATTTGTAGCCTTGACTTACCATCCCAAGTCCATGCGATGAACGCAACAGTAAAGAAGAGCCATTGTTGCTTGTTGAGCAGTCGCAGAAGACCAATGGGGTTCTTGACCTTGGTCATCGGAGGTTTGAGCGTAGAGATGCGGGTGGCGATGTATCTTCCAGCAGTCATCTTCTCATCTGTTTCGCCAGTAGCAGGCATATGCTCCTGGTGATCGGCATGAGAGTATTCTTTATCCATCTTGGCAGATATGTCTGTCTATCCAGCTGTTAGACCAGGTTCTTCCAAGAAGCGATGCTGAGAGCTTGACAGAGCTTGGTATTGCGCCAAGCGCATGACAAGCTCATTGCCCAGACAAAACGTTCAGAAAGTTGAAGCTCATACCTGAACAGATGGAAGTGATGAAAGAAAGATTGCGCGATGCGTAGAGAGGGCTGACCCAGAGATACCAGCTAGAGTCGATGAACAACAGAAACAGCGCTCGATAAGAAGGAAACAAATTGGGCCACACCCCCTCCTTAAATGCCTTCAACGATCCCTTGACCATCCCCGGGAATTATTGGCTGTGCCATGGAGAATCATGATCGCTCTCGCACTAGTGATGTACTTTTACTCTGTTGGGCATAGTTTGGCATGGGGGCGGCTGGTTTTTGAGGAGACTCCGCGATTTCTCCAAAATGAACTATTATTCCCGAAACTCGGCCTTGCCTGTCAGTGATACTCCGAGTAGAAACCTCCTGGATGCGATGTTCTCGAACCGATATTTGGCGGCTCATATTACGAGTCTTCGACGGGTACTTGAGCCACACGAGCCTCGGTCAATGCGCCATGAACGGTATGGCTGGATGATGGCACTTTGCTTGGCGACGACAAGCATTTTCTGATGAGCTTGTACCCTTGGCATTGACGTGATGCTCGAAGGCTGATTGCCCTCTAATCGAATGCAGTCAACAACTCCTGCTGCATATATACCACCTAGTGGGGTAACAATGAGGGTGTTGTATCTTCTTGGTCTCAGCGTGCGGTATAAACCATTTTGGCGCAGTGGGCAAGCCTCTCGGGGGTCGGAACGTTGCTCAACAACTTGTCATGCAAAACTTACGAGAAATCGCCGTTGACAAATTTCGCGGGCTGTATGCCAGTGACGTTCACAAGCAGTTTGTTTTTGACTTGATGCATGTTCACGAGAACAATTCGGACCTCGGAAGAAGATATCCCATGTAACCGTATCAGAAGGGATGCAAGTTCCTGAGAGCTGAGGTAAGGTTTCCGAAAGTACGAAGCCTGGTAACAAAGACAATCGAATGACGATCCGTACAAAGATTGGGATGCGATTCTTGAAGCAAGTAAGAAAACCAAGTCGGGGCATCGATTCAGAGACTTGCACAGAGATGGCCTTCTACCATCCTCTGGTACCTGGAGCGCCCTTGACAGACTTGCGTACAATATCGCTGGTCATCCAGCCTCCATAGAAGTCGCCTGGCTGTGGCTCGACCAGCTCCCCGTCGACGTAGCATTCCCATCGCGGGTCGGCGTAGAATGATACAAAGCCCTTGATATCGGCAAAGGTGGGAGTGGGATCGTTATATTGCCAAGCACGGCTGTCAACTTGCTCGCCTGCTGGGGTTTTGAAAGTGAAGTAGTTTGCGACACCCTTCCACTCGCAAAAGGTGCGTCGAGATGTGGGAGTCATGTCCAACTTGATCGAGGCTGGCGGTAAGTAGTAGGTTGGTGGATGGTACGTTTCAAGCACCCAAAAGGCGCGGTCGGTCGAAGCAATAGTTTGGCCATCGGGACCAGGAAATTTGATCAGTATATTCTTTTTGATCTGCTGCAAGGCAGGGGGTCGGGGGAATGTTCGTGGGTCCAGCATGGTGGATGTGGCTTGTGCTGTATGTGGATATGGAGGAGATTCACTGGAGGGTGAGCAAGAGCAAGGCTTTACTTATGGTTGTTAGGGCAAAGGTGTTGATGTTGCCGACGGTATAACTCAAGTCGCCGAGAGATGCAGGAGTTGATGACGCGGGAGGCATCATACATGGCTTGGCAGGGTCTGCGACCAATGGGTTGGCCAGGAGGGCGCTGCTGACCCGGACCCGTCTGCTGGAACTGGAAGCAAACACAGCAGTGCGGGGTGTCACAGTAAAAAGAACAATCGGCCTTTTGATACCTCGAGCGCGAGTTGAGCCGGCTTGTTTGCCTCTTGATGCTTCAGACAACAAGACGATAGTTGCAAAGGCGCGGCAATCTTGCGGTCAGCAACGAACTAACTGAGTCGAGAAGGGGTGCCGTGCCTGAGAAGCTCGGGCGATTCTTCTCTGTCTGTCTGCGGTGTATTTTCTGTCTTTTGTTTGTCTCGGGCTCCTACGTTACATCGACCCTCCGTCACACACGCCCGATACCATGCCGCCGGCAAAGTCGCAATCGACGCCGCCTCCACACGCTGCTTCAACACTGCGCCCCGTCCTCGCCCATGTGCCTGCGAACCCGTCCGGCTTGCGCGTGTCGCATACCCTGTCATCGCCCGAGAACCCTTCTATGATCCTAGGCGCTGCCGAGCGGAGTCGGTCGCCAGAAGCCATCTCAGACACACGTCCCACGTCCAATGGCGAACAGTCCGAACCCACCGTTCGCACCCGTCTCATAGAACAGCAGAGTTGGGACGCAAGACCCAAGTTCATGCAACACTACGGCAGCACCTTCAGCACCGACTCGTACGATCCAAGAGAAGGCCTCGAGAGCGGCACCGTTACTCCTCACAGTCTGCTCGATGAAAACTTCTCCGATGGCATCCTCGGTTCTGCCGCCGGCAGCACCATGAGCACCACAAGATGGCTGGCCAAGCAGCATGGTGTCAAGAGTGAGCGGACCATGTATGTAGCAAAGTCCCTTCCCAATACACCTCTTCTGCCTTCTAAACCTGTTTTCCAGGTATCTCCAATACTATCTCCCTGTGACCAACTGGATCCGCCAGTATCAATGGAAGTTTCTGCGTGGTGATCTGATTGCTGCCTTGACCATGGCATCCTTCTATATCCCCATGTCTTTGTCCTATGCCTCAAACTTGGCACACCTACCACCCATCAATGGCCTCTACGCATTCGTCTTCAACCCATTCATTTATGCTATTTTCGGTACCGTACCGCAGCTGGTTGTCGGTCCTGAAGCCGCTGGTTCCCTTCTCACTGGTCAGGTCGTGCGTGAGAACATCAGTTCCGGAAAGCACAAAGACAACGATTTTGCAAGCAATACCCAAATTGCTGGCATGGTCACTGGAATTGCCGGAGCCATCATCTTGCTTGCTGGTCTCTGCAGACTCGGTTTCCTCGACAGTGTTCTCAGCCGACCTTTTCTCCGAGGCTTTATCAGTGCCATTGGTGTTGTCATTTTTGTCGATCAGCTCGTACCCGAAACCGGAATGACTGCACTTCTTGAACACGACCCCAGCGGTGCTGCACACGGCAGCTCTTTAACAAAGATCATCTACCTTGTCAAAAATGCCAACAAAGCACACAGATTGACTTGCGCTGTGTCGTTTGGTGCTTTTGCGATTGTCATGCTCTTCAGACAGCTGAAGAGAAGCCTGCAGCCCAGATGTCCCTCAGTGGCCTACTTTCCAGATCGTTTCTTGGTCGTCGTCTTTTCTGCCCTGTTCACCTGGGGTTTCTCGTGGGACAAACAAGGTCTCGATATCTTGGGTGACCTGAAGACTACAGGCAAGCCTTTTCAGGTGCACTTTCCCTTCCAGCCATCGATGATGGAGCACGTTACCGACGCCTTCTCCACATCATTCCTGATTGCCCTGCTCGGCTTTTTCGAAAGCAGTGTCGCAGCCAAAAGTCTTGCGAATAGTACAGCAAAAATCGAGACAAAGGTCGACAAGGATGGCAACGAGTACGAAGAGGCCGATGGCATTGTCAACATGAACGTCTCTGCTAACCGCGAGTTGGTTGCTCTGGGTGTTGCAAACATTCTTGGAGGCCTGTTCATGGGTATTCCTGCCTTTGGTGGTTATGGAAGAAGTTTGGTAAACAAGAGCACTGGCGGCAAGACACCGATGAGCAGTGTCTTCTTGTCCCTGATCACCGTCTTCTGCATTCTGTTCCTGCTGCCATACTTTTACTACATTCCCGTAAGCCTTATTTCCACCCAACAACCCATGAATAAAGGGGACAAAGCAACCGATACTGACGTAATAAAACAGAAAGGTGTACTCGCAGCCATGATTTCAGTGGTAGCCTACTCACTAATCGAGGAAGCGCCTCATGACATTCACTTCTTCTGGTCCATCAAAGGCTGGAACGAAATCTCCCTCATGCTGCTAATCTTCCTAACAACCTTCTTCTGGAACCTCCGCATCGGCATCGCCGTTGGTATTGGACTTTCTCTCCTGCGTCTCCTCAAACACGCCACTCGCCCACGCATCCAAATCCTCGGCCGCGTCCCTGGCACGCGCAATCAATTCGACAGCGCCGAACACGGCGGCCTAGAATTTGTCCCCTACGTTCTCATTGTCAGAATTCCCGAACCCTTGACATTTGCCAACACGGGAAGCTTGAAAGACCGATTGAGAAGACTGGAGTCTCATGGTACTAGTGCTGCCCATCCGGCCCTCCCACGCGTGCGTCACCACCAACATAACCGCAACGTGGTATTCGACGTCCACGGCGTGACATCTCTGGACCCTGCAGCCGCTCAAGTGCTCCTCGAGATCGTGACGGGGTACCGCGAACGTGGCACCAGGGTCTTCTTCTGCAGAGTGCCCAGCCGCAGATCACAAGTGTGGAAACTGATGCTTGCGAGCGGGATTGTCGAGGTCTGCGGAGGCGAATCGCATTTCTTGAGGGGTGTTGAGCAGGCGCTTGAGTTGGCCGATCATCAAGAAAGGGCTGACAGTTTGAGGGAGGATGGTGGGAGTTTTGAAGAAGCTAGGGCGGCGACCACCTGAGCCCTTGGTCGACATTGAGCAAAATACGTTTTTTTGACGACGAATGAAAGCATGAAAGAAAAGAAGAGAAGAGAAAGGGTTTCCATTGTTAGAGTATAGAATGGAGGAGCAAGAGGTTTGTACAGTTTCACCTCATGCTCCATAGCTGGAGTTTTGTTATCTTTAATGTCACAGAACCGGCCATTGACCTCTTCCGCATCCTTTTCCGTATCTTGATCACACCACAATAGACACAAGTTCAAGTTGGTGTTACCTATGCGATAGATGTTGACAGGGGAGAGAGGTCGGATGGATGAGGGATAATGTCAGTGCCGCATTCGGACAGCGACGTCGGCTCACGCAAAGACGTCAAGGTGGGTTGGACGCGGAAGCTCTCTCAACACTATCATGCGCCCATGAATTTATTGTCGCGTGCTTGGAAGCCACCTGCAATTCACACAGCTTCAAGCCGCAGTTTTCACATTACCGTCAGCATGCAGGGCGACTACAATGTGAGTCTAGAGTCATCTCGTCTGCAGACAGTCGACTGACGGAGCGCGACAGGCAGCCGTAGCGGCATTGAACACGCTGCAGAGCAACTTTTCCATAGTCGACGCCATCCGCAAGTCTGGAAGGGGAATGAACAAGAATGCCATCCCGGAAATGATTGAATGGGTCAAGAAGCTGGGCTACGAGGTGTGCGTTCGCCCGTGACAGGTGCCGCTGCTACGAGTGACTGACGCTCAAGACCAACAGCCCGCCGACTTTGACAGATTAAAGGCCGTCCACGTCGCCGGAACCAAAGGCAAGGGCTCGACCAGCTCCTTTGTCTCGTCCATCCTCGGCCAGTACGTCGCACAAGGCAAAGTCAACAAGACAGGTCTCTACACCTCACCGCACTTGCGGTTCGTGCGTGAACGCATCCAGATCGACAACAAGCCCTTGACTGAAGAGCAGTTTGCCAAATACTTTTTCGAGACTTGGAACAGACTCGAAGCTGCCGCCAAAGCTGCTGGCCATGCCGACCCCACGAGCAAAGAGACCAAGCCCGTCTACTTCCGCTTCTTGACCTTGATGGCTCTCCACACGTACATCAGCGAAGGCGTGGATGCTGCCGTCATCGAGTGTGGCATTGGAGGCGAGTTTGACAGTACAAACATCCTGGTGCAGCCCAGCGTCACGGCCGTCACAAGTCTGGGCATCGACCATGTTGCCATGTTGGGCGACACGATTGACTCGATCGCCTGGCACAAGGCTGGCGTCTTCAAGCCCGGCGTCCCTGCTTTCTCAGCCCCTCAACCTGAAGAAGCCGTCCGTGTCCTTCACGAGCGCGCTGCCGAACGCAGCACCAAACTTGAAGTCGTCAACATCCACCCCGAGATCGACAACATCAAGCTCGGTCTTGCCGCAGACTTTCAAAAGACAAACGCCTCGGTTGCCATTGCCGCCGCTGCCGCATACCTGCGTCGCGCAGGTGTCGAGGACCTACCCACCTCTACATACCTGCCCACCGCCTTCCGCAAAGGCCTCGAAGACGTCCATCTAGGCGGCCGCTGCGAAACCCGCACAGACACGACCACACCAAACCTGAAATGGCACATCGACGGAGGCCACACACTCGAGAGCATCGAGCTCGCCGCCCGCTGGTTCGGCAGCCTCATCTCCTCGTCGCCAAACTCATCCACCCGCATCCTGATCTTCAACCAACAAACCAGAGATGCTTCTTCCTTGGCTCTGAAACTACACGACACTCTTGCCTCTGCATTGTCGGATCAAAAGCCCTTTTCACATGCGTTCTTCTGCACGAATACCACGTATGCCGAGTCGGGCTTCCGTCCCGATCTTACGAGTATCAACACCAATGCTTCAGATGTGGAGACGCTGAGTGTGCAGAATGCCCTGGCCGAAACCTGGAAGGGTGTAGACGAGTCCTGTGACGTGCGCGTGCTCAGAACTGTCGAAGAAGCCGTCAAGGCTGCCAGAGAGGTTGCTGGAGAGCAGAAGGATGAGGTCATGGTGCTTGCTACCGGTAGTCTGCATCTGGTTGGTGGTGTGGTTGAGGTACTCGAGGGTGGTAACGCTTAGAGTGTTGTGGGTAGATGTCACTCTGGACAAACCAAAGTCTTGAGTCACTGCAGATGATACTACATGCGCAATTTCCTAGCCACACTGTGATTTTTTGCTGGCAGGCTTCAATGTATCCGGAGGCGGTAGTGTCACAAATGGTACAGTAAAAGGGCACACAGCAGGTATGTTGTTTGTGTCTCAATGCTTTTGTCCTCATGGCAAATGACTATAATGCAATTGAATTCGTCATGGCCTCATAAACATGTATCTTGCACGGGAGCAGGGACCAGCCCATTAACTCGTGACAGTCGTCCATCATGAGACTCTTCCAGAAGTCATGTTCCCATCCTCGATGCAGTGATGATTCGCAATCACAAAGAGGCTTTTACTTCATATTGGCATTGGAGGTAGCCTCTGTCGACACAGGCACACCCTTGATGCCCTTTTCTCCCGGCTGGTTGCTGCCGTTGTCGATGCCCACGTTGGTGACGCCTGAATCGGAGGCTACGGGGGCTTCGCCGGGGGCCTTGCCTTCGGTGTGGCCGGCGGCGTTGGGGGCACCTTCGCCGTGGACTATTGGGTCTTTTGTCAGTTTGGAGGTGGAAGGGTAAGGGACAAGGGCAAACGTACTCTGGGCTTGCTTCTTTGCTTCCTTGTCGGACATGGCGGAGCCGCCGGGGGTCTTTGTGTGAGGCATTGTGGATTTGGTTTGTTGGTGACGAGATTGGGATTGAAAGGAGGTGTTTGTGTGGAAGAGTGGTGGTGACAGAGGGGAAGGTACGTTGATATATATATATATATATGTGACTTCCTTTCGCAGCTCTAAAGAGCTTAAAACTATATTGATGTCATCATCAAGGTTCCATGACGCGATGTTCGATCTTGAGATAACAGTCGTTGATTTCATTTTCGTGCTTAGCAAAAAGAGGTGAGATGGAAAACTCCACCTCTTTGGTCCTCTGCGGTTGTTGAGATATTTTGATCGGGGATGTTGTGTCTTTCCACAAGATGATCAACGTTGGTGGTGAAGCTTTGGCATGCGATGGAGAGATGCTTGCTGGGAGGATCTATTCTGTTGTCATCGTCTGACTCGGGGGGTTTTTTCTACTCTTGTACATGTATTCAAATCTGATAGATGCACTATTCTGCACTCCCAAAACATGAGATCTAGCGGTATGAAGATCAGATCTTGAGTCATTGTGGTTTGCGTTGTAGATACGAATCACATGTTGACTTGATCACACTTTACACTTAACTCCGTACACGCCCGCCAGCCGAAGATCGTTCGTTGTACCTGCATGTGATTGATATACAGATCTGATATTTCAATTCATCACGCACTGTTTGCTCTAATTAGCATTCGTTGTGGTGAACGTCGAGGCTTCTGATTTTGAGCCTCCACCACATCGAGTCAGCGATCTCCCGGAATTGGTACGAAACGGGCGAGCTTTCCTTACGCAACACCAAGCGGATGCCCCTCCGGTACAAGGATCTGTCGACACTTGCTTGACAAGATTTAAGCGCGACAGAAGTTTATGGAGGATTTAGCTGTCATACCTCGAGCAATGGGTCAGCTTCGCCATGGAAGAGCTGCCTTTGTTCATCACGGCTTCCTCATTCTTCTTAGAAGCGTCGAACAATCTGACGCTGGTTAACAAATACCCATAACGATCAGCTACTTTTTGACTCGAAATGGTCTGGCCAAACGGTCGGACAGGTTAAGTCTACGTCATTGACAAATAGCTACTGCCGCGGTTAGGGAAGAACGTGAATGGGTTTTTCGCTCACAGAAGGGGGCGTCAACATCAGTATCGACATGGAAGAGTGCGCCGCTCTGCCATCAGCATGGTAGACCCGTCAAGATCTCAGGCCTCATCTTTCCGATCGCAGAGCCCTCATCGTGGTCTCATGTCGCCGAATTCAACATCTTCGCAATCTTGCTCCGGATCGCTCTTCTCAAGCTTGACCGACATCAACTCCCTGCTCGAGTTTCTGAGCGACGATGACCGGCCTACTTTCCTAATCGAGGTCCTTTCTTCGAATGTTGCTGTCCCTCACATCCCTCGTGTCGTATTCCAAAATGCCGCCTTCACCTCGTTCCTCGAGCGAACAGTCACCAGAGACTCGTTTGATGACTGGCTTCGTTCGCTGTCTACAAGCGTAGCCATACCCAGTAATCGACCCGTGAAACCTTTTGGAGGAAGAGCTTGGTCGAGCAAACGTTTTCGCAATGCCTGGAGGGTTGTCTATTGCAGTCAATGGGAGGATGGCAGAAGGCTAGACAGCGTCGCTGAAGCACGTACCGAGCCGTACACCACTGGCCTGGAAGACACAGTAATGACAGGCTCGGAGCATGAACACGAACATACCCCGTGGTCTGATGCACAGGAAAAGACCATAGACTGGACTCGCTTCCCTCAAAAAGTACGGCAATCGGTATGGATCGACTTCCTCAAAACTTACCCTTTCGAGAGGACATTCCTTGGACCCATGTCGCGATGGTCGGATGATTTGCGACGATTGGCGGTGCAGATAATGTCCTCACCGGCTCCCAGGATGGTCTACTGGGGGCCGGAGCAGGCCATACTCTACAACGAAGCAGCTGCGTCTCTGCTTGGATCCAAACATCCCAGCTTCGCTCTAGGAAACCGTTTCATCGATGTCTGGGGTCCTGAGATACACGAGAAGCACATGAAAATGCTTAGGACCGCCATCAACCGGGGGCAAGTCGCCGAGGCCAGAGAGATGGAAGCAATTCTGGAGCGCAATGGTTTCGTCGAGGAGACATATTGGGATGTCGTATTACAGCCCTGCAGTGGTACTGAAGGCCACATGGTCGCTGTCTTGAACACATATCAGGAATGCACATCTATAGTGTTTCAGAACCAGAGACGTAAACTTATCGACAAGGTCCAAGCGATCATACCCACGGTTGACAATTTCCCCGATCTCTGGAAATCAGTAGCGACCGAGATGCGCAACAATCTTCATGATGCAGCCTATTCGTTGATCTACACAGCAGTTAATCAACCCGACGAATCAGGTCATGCACACACTCTCGATCGAGTGGACACCTTTCAACTGGAACTACAAATAACATCAGGAGTCGCATCGCAAACCTTTGAATCTGTCGTTCATGCTGGCGAGCGATTCCATAGACCTTCTCTGGGACCTGTCTTTGCGGAAGCTCGCAAGACCCAACAAGTTGTCGTGTTGCAGCAGGACAACCTCCCTCCGGAGTTAGCTCTACTCATACCAGATCGTGGATTTGTGACCACCGCTTGCATCTTGCCTATTGCAAGTGTATCTGGACAGCAGATTGCTTTTATCGTCCTCGGCATGAACCCGCGAAGAATGTTCACCGATGAGGCTCGTCTCTTCATCAGCCATATGACCGATTTGATCTCCAAAGCTGCTGCTTTGATTTCCCTTCCCGAGGAACAGAGGCGAGATCAAGAGAAATTCGAACAAATCAATTTTGCACTTTCCCAGCAGCTGCAAATCATTGCTCTAAAAGCGGAGAAGAACGAGGAGACCTTTACACGTATGGCACAGAATGCGCCTTTCGGAATGTTTGTCTCCCTTGTTGTATTGACAATTCCAATTACACAGTTGACTGACTTGAATGTGCAGGTACATGTTTGATCGCGACGGCAATTCGAAGTATGTCAACGACGCATATCTTCGACTGATTGGTCTTGATCGAGATACCTTTGAACAAGCCGCATCTCGCGGACTGGCATGGAGAGATACCATCTATGAAGAGGACATCGATCGGGCCACATACATATGGGCCCGAATGAGAGACTCGAAAACACCCCAGAAATTCGAGTATCGAGTAAAGATACCTCCCATAAAACCTGGCGAGAAGCCTGGAACTCGAACGCTTGAAACAATCTCCTTTCCGGAAATAGATGAAAGCGGGCGCATCGTCACGGTGCAGGGCTGGCTTGTGGACATCTCTCATCGCAAGCGCTTAGAGACCCTCATGGCGCAGCGTCTGGAAGATGCTCTGGAAACCAGAAGAGCATCGGAGAACTTCATCGACATGGTCTCGCATGAAATGCGCAATCCCTTGTCAGCCATTCTCCAGCTTGCCGACGGGATTCTTGGTTCCCTTGAGACTGCTCCATCGCAAGATCCTGTATCCTTGCCAGCTGACACGATCAATATGATGGTCGATGCAGCTCAAACCATTACTCTTTGCGCTCAACACCAGAAGTGCATTGTCGATGACATTTTGACGTTGTCCAAGCTAGACTCTTCGTTGCTTGTCATAACTCCAGATAAAGTCCACCCACCCACACTGATTGAGAAGTCTCTCAAGATGTACGATGCGGAACTTGCGAGAGCGGATATCGAAGCCAGACTGGTGATCGAACAGAGCTACCTCGACGCCCGCTTGAACTTTGTGATGCTGGATCCCAGCAGAGTACTGCAGGTCATAATCAACCTCTTGACCAATGGAATCAAGTTCACTCGAGATTGCCCGACGCGGAAACTTTCGGTATACTTGTCAGCATTTGAGAAACCGCCCGTAGGAGGTCAACGCAGTGTCACCTTCATCGAGCCTCGTCCACGACAATCAAGCCTCTCCACGTCACCAGAGTGGGGACCTGGGGGAGAAGTCTACATTCAATTCGCGGTGCAGGACACCGGAAAAGGATTGACAGAAGACGAACTCAAACTACTTTGGCAACGATTCAGCCAAGCCAATCCCAAGACCTACAAGCAATATGGTGGCAGCGGCCTCGGTCTGTTCATCTCTCGTGAGTTGACCGAGTTACAAGGAGGACAGATTGGCGTTCACAGTGAAGCTGGCGTTGGAAGCATCTTCATGTTCTACATCAAAGCTAGACGCTGTGTCGACGAGCCAAAGAGCCGACAGACAAGCTTCTCCGCCCCTACTGCGACGAGCCCCGTCATACTCCCGCATACAGCATTTGAGGCCAGAAGAGCCAACGTCAGCGAGGGCTCTGTGCAAACGCTGTCGTCATCTACTTCCGTCATCCCTCCCGAGGAGATTCACATTTTGATTGTCGAGGACAATAAAATTAACCAGCGTGTAAGTCATTGTTATTGAGGTCCACCTGAACTTCGCTAAAAGTTTCTCTCTAGGTCATGTCGCAACAGCTTCGCAAGCTTGGATGTATCGTCCACACAGCTGACCACGGTCAAGACTGTCTCGATTTCCTGCAAACGACAATCTTTACCTCCAATTCCGAAAACGTACCACTTTCCATCATCCTCATGGATTTGGAGGCAAGTCTTTCATCATCAATCTCAATTCGCGCCTATCGGTATTGACTATTCCACAGATGCCAGTGATGGATGGCCTGACCTGTGTGCGAAGAATCAGAGAACACGAGGCTACAGGCCAAATCACCAGCCATGTCCCCGTCGTCGCTATCACTGCCAACGCCCGAAGCGAACAGATTAATATTGCCATTGAGGCTGGTATGGACACTGTGGTGACGAAGCCTTTCAGGATCCCGGACTTGGTGCCTAGGATGCAGTCGTTGTTGTCCGAATATCCGACCAAGTGAGCCTGCCTATGAGCTGTGGCTAGAGGTTGATTCACAACAATTACACGTCTGAACCATCGTTGGTGTTGGAAAGTGAGGTTCGCGAGCGATGATCACTGTGGTATAATGGGCAAACCTAGTCCCGAGAGCCGGTCCTTACACCTGTTGTCAAGGAATCCGACCGCCATCGCATCGCGAGGGACTGGGAGTTGCCTTGTGACACAAAGAGGGCTTTCCGAGGCCCAGATCAAGCATAAAGCAAAAAGCCGCGAACAGGGAGTAGGCAACAAACACCTTTTATTCCCTGTTTTTGTTTTTTATTCGAGGATAAAAAAAAAGCAGCTTTTTTCCTCTTTTCTGAACAAAGAGTGATCAAGGGAACATCTCAAAACCTTGATGTTCCCTTCTGCTCTCCGCGAAAGCGAGAATATGCTAGAAAGTGCCGTTGGGAATATAGAAGGGGAAGTTATTATTCCATGTACCGGATGACGATTGATCAAACATGTCTCTCTCTCCGCCTCAATCCTTTTGCGTCCTCGAGAATTATCAAACATCGATGTTATGGTGTATAGACCGCCATTCCTCCTCGTCTTTTTCTTTTTTGCACGGCATCCAGTCTATTTGCATGTATGTCATCACCTTCAAACCATCCTTGGTCTTGTCATCCATATCCTTTGCCGAAATATCCAAAGGGAGGGGTTTTTTGTTTTCGACGCTGGCGATGGAAAGTGCGGCGTCCAAGGGAGATACAACAAAGTGACTTTTGTGCTGGTTTTTGGTGAACAGCGATATCGATATCGTGACGTGAAGAAGTCTGTCAGAGGGGAAAAGAGAATTCGCTCTAGTTATGCATGTATGTATGGCTGCAAAGGCGGCCTCGAGCACACTCATCTTGGACAGTATCTGGAGTTTAGAGTCGAGGACACGGACCTCTAGAACCGGGGACAAGTCTAGGGTGATGGTAAAAGTCTTTCGAAATGTGTGAGTTGATTGGTGTTTTTGGTAAAGTAGCAGCAACTGTGGAAGAAAAACTCCAATTCGAAAAAGAAAAAAGAAAAAAACTTGCATCTTTACCCCCTATCCTAAAGCCTCAAGAAAGAACCCTGTGCTTGTGCTTTGATTAGAATAACGCCAGCCGCCAGCCATATCGTTCACCATGCAAAACTGTCTAGGTTTTCCTACATCTCGGCAGTCTTGTATCCAGCCTCGTCCGCACTGGCGGGCTTGATGTCATCGCTCTGCTGGGCAACAGCTGCGCCTTCCTGAGTACCTGGAACTCCGAGCTTGTCGCCCTTGTCTTCGGCTTCGCCCTGGGCGGCTGCTCTGACATCACTTTCGACAGCGACGCCCATGCTTGCGAATTTGGTCTCAACATCCGCGACTCTGCGCTTGAACTGTAGGCGGTCAAAGAAGAGGCGTTGACGTTGGCGTTCCAGGTCTCTGCGCTCGGTCTGCAATAGGGTTTCCATCTCGTCGAATTGTTGCAGCTTGAGCTCCAGCTTTTGCATGTGCAGGTTGACGGCTGAAGAGACTAGCGAGCTGACATGGCGTTCAGTGTGTGAGGCCAGGGCCGAGGAACGAGCGGCTGTAAGACTAAGAGCCAATGTGGCGGGGGAAGATGCGGTATCCTTGGACTCTTCCTTGAGGGGCTTGGGGCTTGTGGATTGCTTTTCAGCTGCGGGCTTGTCGTCGACCTCCATTGAGTTGTCATCTTTTGATGGCTCTGCTTGTTCTGCAGAGGTCTCCTTCTCCTTTTCCGCCTCTACCAATGCTGAATCCTTCTCCAGGTTGCTGCGAAGTTGTTTTCTCATCTGATCCACCGTCTTGCCTGCCGCAACAGCTGCCACGGCGGGGTCAGCCAGACCAGCGAGGAAACTCATAACAGACATGACGGGGTTGTCTGCTTGTGAGAAGGGAACGCGACCATTGCTCAGGAAACCCAGATTGTTTGAAGCACCGTCAACTGCGTCCTCACCCTCGAGGTACTTGTCCTCAATCTCGAGCTGCAAGAATTTGAGTACACACTCCTCCCTTGTGCGGCTACCAACGTGGTTAGCGATCTGTTCCCAGTTCTCGTCAAACAACTCCAGGCCTTCGAGCATTAGCAACAACTCCGAGTCGGCCCAGGGAGCCTCGCGGTCAGCGATCGTTGTGTATTTTTCGTTCTCCAGCTTGGTGTAGTCGGCGGGACCGGTGGAGTTGGGGTATCTACCCTCCATGAAACACGAGGGACAGAGGTCGAACTTGAGCATAGCACCGTTCTTTCCAGCGACTGATGCCGGGGGAGCTTTTGCGTTGTGGTAGCGCACACGAGTGCAATCTTTGCCGCATGAGTAGCAGAAGTATTGCTTGCTAGGCTGTTTGAGAGACTCCTCCAGGTCGGTGCCATTCTCCTGTTTTGAGGTAAGGTCCTTTCCGGTGGACTCGTAGATGTTGCGTCTGACTTCCAGATTCAGGTCGGATTTGATAGCGGGGGTAGCACTTGCTAGACGGTCGGTACCAGGGTTTGGGCGCCCAGCAGTGACTGTCGAGTTAGGAGCAGGTTGGTGGGGCTGCAGACCGCGGGGAGTGTCGGCGGTGATGCGGAAGTGACCAGTGAAGGGCGGCGCGATGTTGGATGGTCGAGTGTCGGGGTCAATCTAGATGGTGTTAGTTTGTTGACTGTCAAGTCTTGTGCTGTGAGCAAGCGTACTTGGTAGTTGATCAAGCCCCATTGCTCGAGGAAGGCGTGAACGCGCATGATTGCGCAGACATCACCAGCCAAGTTGCGACGGCAGGCCGTGACGGTCAGGTATTCTTGAGGGTTCAGGCGGTATGTGTTGATCATGAAGTCGCGGTAGTCCTTGTAGACGGCGGGCGTCTTTGAGCGGTTGCGCGAGTTGAAGAACTCGGGCAGGGCCTTGCGCTCGAGGTTGTGTATTTGGTGCATATCAAACCAGGCGCTATATGAGGGCAGAATGATGGCGTGCGTCTGCTCAATCAGGTGCGAGCGAGCCGATGCCTCGACCTGTGACTTTGTCTGTTGCTGTGTGTCTTGGGGTTGTGTTGCGTCCATGGTGTCCTCGGCTGCCTCTGGAGCGTCCTTGGCGTCTGCATCGGCCATGTCCTCGTCGTCGCCCTGTTGCACGTCGTTTTCGGCGGGAGGACCGTCGGGCGCATCGAGCGGGTTGTCTGATGGCGATTTGGCATTCGTGTCTTCCATCATGGACGTGTCTTCGGCCTCTGCGCAACCGAGTCAGTCTTGGGCGCAATGCGATCGGTGAATGAGCTGGTGTACCTTGAGCTTCTTGTTGCTGCTCCTCGATCTGTTCGTTTTCGGCGTGAATCATTTCATCAGACACAGCTCCGGGCGCATTGGTAGTGTCTTCGCTTGCAAGTGAATCCATGATGCGACAATTCGGGGAGGTGGAAACGCGTGTGTGTGGATGAATTAATAGATGGAGTTGTCACTTGGTATGGACAGGGCTCGACGCGTCTGATCCTCCACGCTCTGCGGCCAGCGAACTCTCCGCAAACCGTTGCCGGACTTTAGCCGTACTATTAGGATCAAAGGGTTCGAGTACGAGTAACACAACCAATCATATTGAGAGTCATTTGTAGGGTTCAGAAGAAGTGGAGTTTATTACCTTCTTTGCAAGACTGCTTCTTTTAAAATCATGTCGAAGCATGACAGCCGGGAGTAGTTCCTTCCCTTGAGCAAGAGCAACACTGTAGCAAACCCGAGGACCAAGTAGGAAGGACCAGCTAGAAGCATGTTTACACGTAAAAGAGGATCCGAGTTGGGACCTGCCTCTCACAAGACTGGTTTGTCTCTGGATTTGGCAGGTGCGGTCTATGCAAGACAAATGGTCCTCGGTGGTGACTTCCCTGTGCTGGGGAAGCTTCTTGGCCGACCTCGGCTTCGCGGCGCCATCTTTGTATGCAGAGAGCGGGGAGTTTCTACAGTCGAGATTCCCTTCTACTTGCACACACACCACAAGCATGTTTTCAGCAGCACGACAGACGGCCCTGCGGCAAGCCCGCTCATCATGCATGCGCCCTAGAGTCACGGCTCCCCTGTCGCGCGATGCCGCCCTCGCCCGCCTGCTCTCGACCCTGGCCGTCCTGGAACAAAGAGAGGGAAAGCTGAACATGTCATCGCTTGCCGCCGTGAGCGCTGCCATGAAGCTTGGTGGCCAAGTCACTGGTTTCGTCGCCGGTTCAAACGTCAAGGCTGTCGCCGAAGAAGCCGCAAAGGTCGAGGGTCTCGAGAAGGTCATCTACGTCGACAATGCCTCGTACGACAAGGTCTGTGACACAATCCCTCGCCCCCAGCACAGAATCGCGACTGACATGCTCTAGGGTCTGCCCGAAAACTTCGCGCCGCTACTCGTCGAGAACATCAAGAAGGGTGCCTTCACCCACGTCCTCGCCGGCCACTCTGCTTTCGGCAAGAACCTGATGCCTCGCGTCGCCGCCCTGCTCGACGTCCAGCAAATCTCAGACATCACAAACATCGAGTCAGAAGACACCTTCGTCCGTCCCATCTACGCCGGCAACGCCATCCTTACCGTCCAAACCGCCGATAGCCCCAAGGTCGTTACCGTCCGTGGTACTGCTTTCCCTTCAGGCGCCGCAGAGGGCGGTAGCGCTTCCGTCGAGGAGGGCGTCGACCCCAAGGCCGAGTGCCCTACCGAATGGATCAGCGAAGACCTCGCTACCTCGGACCGTCCCGATCTCGCCACTGCCGAAAAGGTGGTCTCTGGTGGCCGTGGTCTCAAGTCCAAGGAGGAGTTCGACCGCATCATGCCCCCGCTCGCTGATGCCCTCGGTGCCGCCATTGGCGCTTCCCGTGCTGCTGTCGACAGCGGTTTCGCAGACAACAGCTTGCAAGTCGGTCAGACTGGAAAGAACGTCGCTCCTCAGCTCTACCTCTGCGCCGGTATCAGCGGTGCCATCCAGCATCTCGCTGGTATGAAGGACAGCAAGGTCATCGCCGCCATCAACAAGGACGCCGATGCACCAATCTTCCAGGTTGCCGACGTCGGTCTCGTTGGCGATCTTTTCGAAAAGGTCCCCGAGCTGACCGAGAAGCTCAAGCAATAAGTCATCGAAACACGAATTTCTAGGCATCAGGGAGGCTGTACGTGTAGATACCACAGGTGGGGCGCACATTTTTGGGGATCTTTTCTTATCATCTGGATTATCATGCATAGCGAGATGAAAGCAATCTTGATCTTCCTTTACCTTTTGATTTGTCAACCCTCAAGCCCTAGAACAAAGGTCTACAGATATGCAGTCTGCGATTGTTGCAATGTGTTGCTGAAGTCAATGTCGATTGCTAGGTAGTTTGAGCTCCTGTCTCGAGAAGCGCTGATCATGCAAGTCCCTTTACTTCCTCTTGCCTTCTCTCGTGTATCCCCTTGTTCGTTTCTTCTTCCTTTTCAAGGACCCACTTCTTTCCCCTCTGACAAAGATGCACTTCTTTCCTCTCTTCCTTTTCTCGAGCATCCATTTCCTCTGATCTCTATCGTACCCGGTCTCTTTAAAGCTCCCTTCCCCATCCGCCGTTCAAAACAGACTCATCAGACTCTGGAAAATCTCCTTGGCATCCTGCTTCACGACCTTTCCTCCCGTAGCCAAGTTAGCAAGCTTGATCTTCTTCTTCTGGAGCTCCACAATCTTTTCCTCGAAGCTGTTGGCCATGATAAATCTCCTAATGACCACGTTCCTCTTTTGGCCCAAGCGGTGCACGCGGTCCACAGCTTGCATCTCCACGCCGGGGTTGAACTGCGGCTCCATCATAAAGACATTGTTGGCGGCTGTAAAATTCAAACCTTGGCCGCCGGCCTTGATGGACACGAGACAGACCGAGATGGCGGGGTCCGACTTGAAGCGGTCGAGGACGGCGGTGCGGGCGCTGACCGAGAGTTTGCCGTCGAGGCGCAGGAAGCCGATGTTGTTGTCCTCGAGGGCGATTTCGATGAGGTCGAGGTAGGAGGTCCAGCCGGAAAAGACGACGCTGCGGATGGGTGATTCGCCAATTTCGAGCAGTCCGCGAGAGGTTTCGGCGTGGCGCTTGAGGTCGGCGATCAAGGCCTTGACTTTGGTGTGGGGGCCGCCGTATTCGACGCCCTTCTTGCTCTTGACTTGGCCCTTTTTCTTTTGACGGGCCTCTGCGTCTTCCTCGACGTCCTTTTGGCTGATGGGATGCATGACAGCTTTCACGTACTGCTCGCATTGCGGGCAGGTGACGTAGTTGTCCTGGGTTTGGGTGCTTCGGAGCTCGTTCCAGTATCTGTCGACACAGGCTGGGCATACCAGATGGAGACATGGGGTGAGGTATCCGATAATGTCGTCCTCTGCTTCGTCTTCACTGTCCGAGGTGTCGCTGCCAGTGCCCGCAGGCGGCTCAAGCTGGCCGATTCCGTTCGTGCAGCACGAGCAGACGTCCATGGTGCTTTCGCGCAGGAGGTGGAATGTGTCGTAGACTTGCTCCTTGGTCATGACTGGGTTCTCTGCATCGCCTTCTTCGCCCAGGTCTATGGCTGTCTCGTACGAGGTGCCTTGGAGCACCTTCATGTCATCCTCACTCAGCAGCTCTCTTCCGTGTGCGCAAAGCAGTCTGAGTCTGGTGATGTTGACCAAGACGTGAGCGTAACTTCTGCCTCTCAGACGATCGTTTCCGCGTGTCATGGCGCGGACCTTCTTGTTTGCGTCTTTGGCGAATGCGTCGTAGAGAGCCTGCTCTTCGGACGAGAACTCGAGACGCACAATCTCCTCAAGACGGTCCGGTAGATCAATCCTGTCCTTTGAACGTCTGAGGGTGATGCTGGACACCAAAAGGCGAAGGTTGTCAAGCACTTGAGGGTCTCCTGCCTTGAATGGTGCCATGAAATGCTTCTCGAAAATACCCTTGTCGGAGAAGGGATAAATCTTGAGAAACTTGACGAGAGCACCAAAATCATCGAGTTTGTTCTGGACTGGAGTTCCGGTGACTGCCCAACGGCGCTTGCTGACCAGAGCGCATGCTGCCTTGAATGTAGTGGTGTTTTGAGTGCGGATTGTATGCGCTTCATCCAAGACGATGCGGAACCATGCGATCTCTGCGAGCGCACTGTAGTTCTTGGAAGCAGAGGTAAACTCGCTGGCAGCGGTGGTGTAAGACGTGACAACGATATCGTGTTGGGCCAGAACGTCGAGGTCTTGCTCTCTCTTGCTGCCGTGATACATGTAGTAGCGGACCTTGGCCTTGTCCAGATGTTGGCCAATCTGCTCCTGCCAGTTTGAGATGACTGATTTGGGACAGATAAGCAGAGTACCGCCAGATCTGCGTGCAACACCTTCGTTGACTTGGTCGCTTTCATCCAGCTCACCATCGCCGAAAGTTCTGGCCTCTTGGAGCGTCGAACAGATCAAAGAAAGAATGCTGAGTGTTTTGCCCAAGCCCATCTGATCAGCCAGGAGGCCACCCAGAATGGGGCTGACCTTCTTCAGTTCGTCGCCAGTGATCACGTTGTACCAAGCTCTGCTGCCGTCCTTGCGGACTGCGAACTTCCAGAGCGGATCCTCCTCAGGTGGTGTAGGCGTCTCGTGCTTGGTCAAGAACCAGAGAGCTTGCTTCTGATGCTGCATGAGCTCTGTCTTGACGATTGTGGCGTCTGCTTCAGCTTCCGGAAGTTCTTCTGTCTTTCCGAGTCTGTCAAACATGGAGAGAACATCGCTCTTGATCTCCTCGGTGGTACGGACGCGATAGCCACTGGTGGATTGGGCTGCCACGATTGAGGAAGTCTTGTTTTTGGGAACAACGTTATAGTTAGGAACGTGTGGATTGAGGACTTCGGTGCCATGTGGGACAACTAGCGGCTTGTACAAGAAGACCTGGCGTTGGCTGAGGTGTCGTCCAATTCCAGGGGCAGCTTCGGCGGCGCTGTACAGGGTAATGGAAATGTCCAAAGACTTCGAAATGGATTGACCAGGTTGTTCGTCTGCCTCCTTGGGGCGCTCTTTCAGGAGGGGTGCGAGCCGCACTTTGAGAACCACGCTCTTGAGTAAAGGCGCGATAGCGGTAGCGGTGATCAGGTCCAGCTTGCCAAACTCAACGCCCTTGCCATCGATGGCGAGGTATGTCTTCTCCTGGCCCACTCGAGGCTGTAGCGTCATCTTAGCTGGCGGCCAGTTCTCGGAGTACTTGCCCAGGGTTCTGTTCGCAGCGGGAACCTTGTGTGCCATGACCTTCGCAGTGATGGAGCCGAGACAGATCTCACGCTTGGGATCCTGAGCAGTCGACTTAACCGATACCACTTGGATTTCGTCGTCCTCCGTAGTGAGATCAATTGCCGTGGATGGTCCTGCTTCGCGAGCGCCCTGGTCACGCTGTTCCTTGAGATACTGACCAATCACGCCGCCTTTTCCGCCCTTGAAGGTTGCCTTATGTTTTGTGACACCGTTGTCGTCAATCTTCTGCTTCTTGGTGGCTGGCTCAGCCTCACGATCTGTGAGATTGAATTGTCGCTCCATGAAGGAGCCGACACCAGTTGTCGGCTCATCGTGTTCCTTGGCAAGATTGTCTTGATCTCTCTTCTTGCCTTCAGGAACTGTTAGATTTTCTTCCATGCTGGGCGCTGAGAGGAGGCAGATGAAGGGTGGATTGATTTTGTTGAGATGATGGTAGGTATTTCAAGTGGTGGATGAGATGGATGACTGATGATCAAGATGGTGGATGGGATGGAAGTCGATGTAGAAGTTGTCGTGAAAGATGATGTGGTGGATGAGGGTGTGGTGGAAGTGGAAGAGAAGCAAGTCACGGTGAGGGAATAGATGAGGACTCGAGTGGAAGTGATATTTTGAATAGCGCGACGAACAGATGTGAATAGAAAAAGAAGACGATAGGCAATTGGATGGGCTCGATCAAATGAATTTTGGCTTCCGTCACTTACTGGCTGCTGCTGCTGCTGCTTTGCGGGCAGCCTTTGGATTGAGCAATGCCGCTCGTTGTGCAGCGTTCATCTGATAATGAGACTCAAGCGATCAATAGGACTCAAACATGCGATCACAATAGAATTGAGAGTGAGTGCATAGGAAAATGGAGAAGTGAGTGGATGTTCGTTTCACCGAGTCGGCAGGACGTCTGGGGCACTCGTCATCACCGTGTCGGGTCGTCGCCAACAACCTCTTGATTGAGATACACAACGTGGATCTTCCGAAAGAAGTATACAGGTGTTGCAAGACTCAAAGTGTTTTTACTACGGTCAGAGTTGATATCAAGTCTTTTCTGACCTTTTTCAGTCGAAACTCGAGACTGGTGTTCAGTGTGCAAAGCAGATTGTGAAGATTTGTTGGTGATCAAACCCGACGTGGACTCGAGAGTCTGGTTACCTCGGACATTGAGGACTACGTCGAACCCATACTTCCTTCAGATTATCAGCCGTTCTTTGCTGTGTACAAGCTGGACAGTGATCTAATTTCTGATGTTGCGTGCTGACGTTTATCATATTCGAGAGAGGCTCAGAGAGTCCAACATATTGGTCCAGGGTCATGGCTCATTCAATCACAGAAGCAAACAAAACGAGCCATGATTTTTGTGGTCTGCACAGAGAGCTGACTTGTTGTCACAATACGCTCTTCTAAGAGAGTTTCGTCAATCATTCAGGTATCCTAAGTATACAAATGGTATCTGTACAGCGCCTTGCAATGCTGTCGCCCCTCATGATTTTGAGCCCTCCCATGCCGATCCGGAACGCCTAGTACCATTTACACTAGCACCAAGTAAACACAGGAGCCCTGCCTTTGACCATCTCAATCCTCTCAACGATAACCTTTCTTCTGTAGCCCTCTTGGTCTTCTGCTGCAGCAAAACCAAGATCGCCGTCCAACTCTGCATCATCGACATCGATTTCGTCGTTCCTCTTTCCGATAGCAAATGAGAATCTCCTACGTTCTCCAAGGTTGTCGAACAGTCTTCTTGTCTCATCAAGACTGAGTCTTGATTTTGAGCGAGGCGCAACGGGACGTTTGAATCTCGACTCTTTTGCAGGGTCGAAAGTGAAGCCCTGTACACTAGACGGTGATAGAGGAGCGTTGCTGTCGTCGCTTCTTCTGACGTCGCCACTGCTGTTCTGTCGGGAGATGTTGAAGCGGTTGTTGTGCGGATGATCTGGTCCGAGAAGATCGGTCTGCAACTTCAAAGGAGGCGCTGAAGCATAGGCAGCACCAATGTCCATCTCTTCTTCCTCCCTAATTCCAGGACCCTTGATGATGTCCGTGTGCCTGTGACGAATGTCATTGGATGGGCGCAGAGGAACTGCCACGGGAATCTCAACCAAATCATCCCAAACACAAACTCGAGCACGTCTCGTCAGTTCTAGGGGACCGTGATCCGGCGTTTTGAGGGTCTCTACAACGTTCCATGCCTGTCCTTTCATGACGGCAATTTGCCGAGCGAACATCTTCTCCTGGAAGTCGGCATCTTGCTCAAAGCACTTGCGTAAAGCAACCTGAGTCTCACTCCACCATTGTTTGGAAGTCAGCAAAGGCAGGAAATGTTGCTTGGTCTTCTCCGAGAACGGACGGCCAATCAGGGACACAGGGAGGAACAGCCATCCGAATGGGAAACTTCTCCACGCGTCGGGATGCTTCCAAGGCCATGACAGACTATTGTCGATAGCACCAAGAGTAACAGTAGCAGAAGATCGTGAGGCTTGACCGCCTGCGGTCATCGTCTCTTGTCTTCTGTACGGGTCGGCCTGTCCGTTTGTCGATTTGTTTGGTGGTTCAAGGACGATCTCAGCCTCCTGACTCTGTTGGTCGATCCTGATCATCCAGTTGTCAAGTCCGCGATCGGTGTTGCGCATGATGTAATCCAGAATGACAAGTTTTTCCAGCTGTTCACGAAACGACTGTTGAAGAGCAGGCGTCCAGAACACGTTACGAAAGGGTTGGCGGTCGCTGTACGGTGCTTGAGAACCTTCGACGTCTTCTTCCTCGTCGTCGGAAGGAGCGCCTCTAGGCCGACAGTCCTCTCCCCATCTCCTCTTTTTTCGCTTCGGTGCAGCATCTGTTCGGAATCCCGAGTTGTGTTGATCGGGCCATGGATGTTCCTTCAGAAAAATGTTTGCATCTTTGAAGCCTTTGAGGAAAACCTGGAAACTGCCTTGTTTCTCAGGGAACGGCTTGCCTTTGCGATAATGCGCACGTCTGTCCCAGAAATCATAGAAAAAGGCCTTGGAGGAGAGAGTAACGACGTCTGTGTAAGGTACCAGATTGGTCCGTAGACGGCTATCCAGAACATATGCGGCTGCCTCGGAGATGTAGCTGAGGTTGGGAATAAGACATGCTCGTCCGAAGAAGAACGGAAAGAGATTTCGGTGAATCCACTTTGTCCATTTTGGGTTCTTTGATGCGTATGGTTCTTCATCCTTTGGTTTGAAGACACCGACGATTTTGCCGGAGGTGTTTCTCGCAAAGTAACTTCCAGAACTGCCCTGGGAGATGAGTTTGGGCTGCATGCCCATCTCGATGGCTACCCTGACACTCTCAACAATGTCCTCGAACTCGGTCTTGGATATTCTGTCATCGCTGAGCTCATCGAGTTCTGAGGCTAATGTCTCGGCTGTGGCGGGTCTGATCCAGTCTGGAGCTTGGAAGACCGAGTGGTGTATCTCCAGATGCTCCTCCTCCTGCGATTTGCCTTTGACCTTGCGGATCTTGAACTTCTGAGCAATCTCATCAGCCCATTTCTCCAGTCTAGCATTGATGGCCTTGATGTCGACTCCGGAGTTTGTACGTCGTCGTCGGTGATTCAGGGGTTGGCCTTCGGGCAGATCCATGCGCTCGCGGCGCTTTGGTTGTATGGGCGCATAGGTGGTACCATCTGCGTCGAGCGAGACGCGGGACTGGCCTTGGTGGATGTCGTCGTCGGAAAGCAATGACTCGTCGTCCTCCTCTTCTGCCTGAGCGATTCTGGCGTAGCCAGACGTGGCTGGTCTGGACTTACCCATCATGAGCTTTGTTTGGGTGTTGTCGAGATAGACAGGTGGCCTGCTTAAGACGGTCACCTGTGTCCAGCTTGAACACGAATGGCGATGGAATGACGACTGGGGACGCCAAGCTTTGTCCCCAGGTACCAGATACAGGGGTTGGTCGGCATCAACATGAGAAAACTTGGAACATTTGACTGTTGCAAAGCCCTTGACTACACTCTATCACTCAACCATACTGTTCTCTGTTCCTTGCTGATAAGCCTATACTGCAGTCTGACACAAGATGCAAGGTACACATCTTCAAAAATATCGTAGACTCAGGTATGGATTGCTTATCGCGGCTTGACTTGTCAACGATGTCTGCGATAGAACAGTCGTCGTTGCTCGATAGGAGATTCCAACTCTCGAATACGATTGCACCGCCCCGAGTGGTCGAACCATGCTCGCTTGTGTACGATGTGATCATTGCAGAGTCTTTGATAAATGAGAAACCCCCTCGAGGCCCCCTTGTGAACCTGTTCCCCGGATCAGCGCAGTCGGCGGCAGGGGTCCAAGCTTACTGACACCTCAAAGCGAAGCCCTTTCTGTCTCTGTTATACATCATGTCAATCACAATCTAGTACCAACAGCCAGTGTTATCACCATGATCAGTGCCTACAATCGATCGTCGATCTCTTCCGCGAAGGATGGGCCTCATCTCTGTTCATGCGTGACGGTTCAGGGATAGGCTTCGTATACTGGTCTGCCGCCACTCTCCTGCCTCGACCGTTGCGCAGCCGTCGAGGGCAAGCTGTACTTTGACTGCAGCTGCGGCTCTTGAAAGGAGCGTTGTTTACTGTTGACCTGCTCTTGACTCCACAGATGACGATGGAAAGAAGTTGCGACTCAGTTGTGTATCCCGAGGAATGAATTAACAAACGCAGGACCAATCTAAGCTTGGAAGATGCGGAATGTTGACATATCCTGAGTCGACCAGACCTACGCTCGGAAAAGACTTGACATCTTGTACAGAACAAAGTCAATGTTTACCATGGGTCCTGATGCTGTCACAGCTATCTGAGTGAGAGAGATAGAAACGCAGGACGGTAGACACAACGCCTACTAGAACCGCTTTGCGTTTCTGCTGTTGTTTTGGCAATTTACCCCGACGCCGAACTTCAAGCCTCTACCGTTGTCATTACAAGGTCGCCACCCCTGGGCAAGACTTCAGGACGTATGTATACTTAGGCATACGCTGGACAGCCAATTGATTGACCTACGATCTCTACCACGACACTCTTTTTGTTCGCCACTATACTAATCCCATCCTAATTCAGTCATTCATTCTTTTAATACCTTCTGATTCACACTCCTTTGATTCGGCCTATACTTTCTCGACCATCAACAAGACCAAATCGATTGACGATATACCAAAGACTTTTGACGACCTAATTGCTGCAACGATGCTTCACCGATCCTCCATGGATGCATACAGACCTGCCTCGATCGACACTTCCTACAGAACTTCTGTGATGGATCCATACAGGCCAAAGTCTTCGATGGGTCTTCATTACCCAGTCACTCTCACGCCTCCAATCTATGCCGACGACAGACCATTCTTTGCACACATGGGACATGAAATCCCTCGACCATCTTCAGCAGCTCCCATGTACACATCACCACACTACTCTGTTCCCCAACGATCGTTCAGCGGTCCGATGCAACTTCCAGGTGTATCGAGCTTGGGGCAGTTTGGAGGAAACTCGATGACAATGATACCCAGGTAAGCATTCCTTTTCTAGTTGTTATTGTTATTGCTTGGAAGCAGTAGGGTAAAGTGCCTCTCCATGTGCCCAAAACGGTCACAACTTGCAGCTATGAAAATGCGCAATATTTACTACAAGGGAGTGATGTCCACTGAGAGACGTTTTTTCAACTTATCTCTGTGGCCACACTTTTGGGTTGGAAAGTATTGTGTATTTCTACAGCTATATTGTGACGGTCCGTGGCACAAGGAGATAGGAAGGAGCTCCCTCGGCGCCGGAAAGCGGACCCGAGATAAGGGCGGCCCAAGCTTTCGGGAATGTCTGGGCTACCCTATCAACGCATCGGCATTCGCAACGCATCTCTCGCGATTGATACAGGACTGATTCTTTCCGTTCGCAGGACTTCTAATGTTATGCACACGATGAACTACGCAACTTCGGCGCCTGCTGCCACTGCCGGTGGCCAGCAAAACGGACCTGTACGTTGATGTCGAGCGTCGGTCGCGGCGCGCATTCGCGCGTCGAGACCCTCTTCTTTTCCGATCCTTATCTTGAATCGATAACGAGGCGTCCCCTCCTCCAAGAGCGATAATAACTGACCAAAAACAGCCCGTATGCCAGAACTGTGGCACAAGCACCACTCCGCTATGGCGTCGCGACGAGATGGGCTCGGTCCTGTGCAATGCCTGTGGTCTCTTCCTCAAGCTGCACGGCCGCCCCCGTCCCATCAGTCTCAAGACTGACGTTATCAAGAGCCGCAACCGCGTCAAGACCGCTACCGGTCCAAAGAAGAAGGTCGGTCAATCCGTCGCCTTTCACCATCTTTGTCACGTACTGACATGGGCCTAGCCTTCGCTCGAATCGCCTGGATTCCACCACGATGTCAACTCACCCATGGGCGCCTACCCTCCTCAGCGTCGCCAATCCGACCGCATGTCGTCTGGCGAACACCAACGCTCTCCCTCGCCCTCGTCTCGCACAAACACTTCAGCCATGGTCTCGCATCACAACCCCAACATCGCTCCCCAGCACGTCTTTGACAACGTTTCCTTGTCCGAGTCGTCCTTCCAGCCTGCCGGCCTGCCCACATTCGCCCTTCGCCAGCCGTCTCCTGCACCCTCAGTCAACGGCATGCACCCCGATCACGGACACCAGTACCCAGAGAACACTGGCTCCCTGAAGACACGCGTGAGCGAATTGGAAGTCATCAACGACCTGTTCCGCGGTAGGGTCGCTGAGCTTGAACAGAGCGAGCAAGATGCCCGCGCAAAGGAGGCTTCAGCGCGTGATGCCGCAGACCAATACAAAGCCGACCTCGACGCCGCCCTGACTCGCGAGGCCGCCCTCAAGAAGAGAGTCGAAGTCCTCGAAGCCGAGATCGAGTCTTACAAGTCACAAGCGGCCCCTCCATCAAAACGTCTCCGTCTGAGTGACGTTGTTCGTGACGACGGCTCGTCAGTTGACGCATCCGCTGCTTCTTCCGAGTCAACGACTGTGGCTGCTTGAACGACCCGTTTTCACATAATCCTGTGAAGTTAATGCTTACGGCGGCGTTGGGTGTTTTGTTGTTAACGATGTCAAGGAAAAAAAGGCCATACCCCTGTTGCCACTTCCTGTTGCTTTTGATGCCCCCGATTGTATTTCTTTTCCACGTTAGCTCTCTTGTTCAAGATTATAGAGAAAGAAGGAGGAACTACAATGTCTTCTCCAAGAAAGGGGTTCTTCCTCTCACAAAAAAGATGAATACAAACAACTCTATAATCAAAAGACCTTTTCTTGTTCTGCATCAGTCTCACTCCGACACAGCATCAGGAGAGAGTATCCGATTTCCTGGGTTCTTCATATTCCCCCTACGTAACTTTCCTTGCAAACCCTTGCCACCGTTGTGCTTTTCATTTCCAACCCAACCAAACCCAACCAAACCCAACCAAACCCCATCGCCGTTCGATATGGCAATCTACCCTGTGTCCCGGTACAAGATTGCCAAACGACTCTTTTCTATTCGGGGAATAGAAAGACACACTCCACGTCATCTATGCTAAGGTTTACTCTCAAGGCGGGGTGGACGATAGATACGAGATGGGCATCAAGACCAGGTCCAGGAAACAGGGCTGTGGGATATCATGGGTTCTATCTGCAAGATACGAATGAATACGGTAAAAGCAAAGCAGAATACACCACAGCAAAGAAAAACCATGATGCACTGCATTGGTTGCAGAAGCCTTGGTGCTAGAAACATTTGTAGATGTAGATATGGGGGGTCTCTCTACAATGTATCGTACAGTTATACTATAACAGTTTGCTACCTACTCGATACACATTGCTACACATTACACGAACAGCCCACCGTGGTTTACCTTTTTCTTTTCCTTTTTTTTTGTTTTTTTCTTCGACAACATCTCTCGTGTTTCCCTTGCTTGTTACGATCCACCATCTTGTGACTCTCTTCACGCGTCCAGCAAGAAGACAAAAAGAAGCCCCAATCATTTGCAACAGAGACCAAGGAGCCACTTCCACCACGGACACGGGAGCTTTTGCTTCTTTTTCTTGGACCCCTTCTTGTTCTTTGGCGCCTTCTTGTTCTTTGGCGGTGGTGCCTCGCTTGGCGGCCCCTCGCCGGGTGGACCTTCACCAGGTGGGCCCTCACCAGGCGGACCCTCCGCAGGAGGCTTTGTAGGATTAATATCAATATCGATCTTCAAATCATACTCCCTGAATCCCCGCGTGACGATATTCTCAACCGACGGGCCGCTCAAGCCCGAAATCTCTCTTTGGAAGCACTGTTCCACGCCCAACCCATTCCAGGCAGCGATGCTGGCTTTGGCGAGAAAGGAGGTGCCGCGGGGGATAAAGTTCCAGGAGTGTAGGTCGATGGGTGTGCAGGTGGCGAGTTGGGTGAAAAGCCTGATGGAGATGTCGGCGGCGAGGACCCAGGCGCCGCTGCCGGTGAGGGTGAAGGTGCCGTCTTCTTGCAAGATGACCTCGCTCGTGGCGGGCGTGTTGGGTGGGAGGATAGGGACATCGGTAGGGGCAATGGTGGGTGCTATTGAGGGAGTGACGGGAATAGTCGGGTTCGGAGCAGGAGTCGGCCATGAGTTATAGCGACCAAATCTTACAAGTTCCTCTGGTGTGGGAGGCTGCTCGAAGTAATCGCTCTGCGAGTCGTAAAGGTCTTGCTCCGGTCGATGCTCTCTGTCTTCAATTGGCGGATATGGGTCTAGTTGTTCGAGCCTCTCCCGTATGTTCCTGTAGAAATTGTTCATATCCATCTGGCTGCGTATATAGTCTTCGAACTCCTCCTGAGTACGAAACTGATCCAGGAACTCGTCGTCTTCTGGGGAGAATGGATCGGATTCGACCTCGGTCACGGGATCAGTGATCTCGAGTCGCATTTCAAGCTCGTCAATGCGGTGCTGGAAACGATCTATCGCTTCCGTCTCGAGGTGGAAATCGAGAGCTGTCCTACCGGCCTCTTGATGTAAGCGTATTGTGTATTCCATAAAGAAATGTTCCAGTTCCTCTGCTGCGATGCTGCTGAGAGGAGACCTTGGGCTGTGGAGTTGCCTGAAGAACCTCCCGAGTCGCAAGAAACTGACAGGTCGTCTGAAAAGCTGACGCATTGCTCTGATGGTTCTTTGAACCGCATCAGAATTGGCCAGCTCTGGACCGACGGCAGAAAGAAGTGCTGCTGGTAGTGCTGCTCCGAGTGTAGCTCTGCAGGCTTCGTCGCAGTCCCATCCATGCCATCTGTCACCGAACATCAAAGCAGTGCAGTTGACGGTTGAGTTGTTGTACGTGATACCCTGTGTACCATTATCGACAGTGGTGTTGTTGACACAAGCCTAGAACAAAGGCATCATTAGCATGATCTCCGGAAGCAAGCGACCTGCGTTTGAAATCTTTGAACAAAACCCTAGAATTGCTCGTAGTGATATCGGGATCCAACTCACTTCAGTTTCGTTATCGGGCTTTGTAGGGAATCTGCCCCATTGCTCATTGGCAACAATCGCCATTCTGTGTGCAACAATGGCATTGTTTGGACGGACATAGGTGGCTTTTGCACTGGACCCATTGACAGTGGTCGTCCCCTGGGTAATTGTCGAGGTGGGCTCCATCTTGGAGACAACAGTCCAGCCATCGTCGTCTTCAGCGGATTTGGTCGTGGCAGGAGCTTTCTTAATACGCCAACTGGTCGAATACGTCGTCGTTTCGCCAGGAGATTGATGCTCAATATACTTTGTCGACAAAGTCGACAACCTATCCAGATCGCTTTCCAATGCAGATGCTGACGAAACAGCAATGCCCACAAGGACAATTGCTTTGGACAGCAACATCTTGATTGATGTTGTTGCTTGTTTTGATGCTCGTGTGCTCGAGATTGGAGCAGGATCGGGAAACATCCTCGCCTTATGTAGGTACCAGCGTCTTCCCCTCGATGGAGAGTTTCTTTGCTGTGCCTCATTGTGGGTTGCTACATGGTCAACAAACTTACAAGTGGGACTCTTGGAGATCAACAAGGCGAAAAGTCAATTGATCTCTCTAGGGCCGAGTTTCGTACTAGGAGGCATGATGTTCGAATCAACATTAGAGCTTGGCGAGAGTTCACTGAGCTGGTCGTGAAAGCGAAAACAGCAGGTGGTCGCGTGAGGTTGTTGTTTCCTATAACGAATTAGTTGATTGCAGGTGTATTCATCATGCTTCAGACGAGGTCAGGTCATTCCATACTTTTGACTACCCTGTGGGGCTTGACGGATATACAAGAAGCCTATGTTTCACTTGAGCAGAATTGAGAGTTAGATATCAGAAATCGGACTCGGCGGCAACTGTTCTCTTTCAAAATTCGAGTATGCGCATTTTGTCAAAAGTACATGCCTCAACTCCGCATCCATTAAACCGCGCCTGAAAAAGAGGCGCTCATGACGCATCTGCTAAGTTGAAAGGTAAAAAGCGAATAAGTGATGTTGTGAGAAGAGAAGTTCTGTAAAAACGCAAGGCAGGGACCCTCGGGACTCGATTCTGGGACCCGGGTCGAAAACAGGCGCTCGCAATAACCAGTGTATCAATCATTAGTTTTCGAAAATGGAATCCGCGTGTTCGAGCAGCGCCTGCACTGCCATACGCTGGGCTTGCATGTCCGACATTTCGCGTTCAATGCTCAGAGGTCGCAGGATCGTGGGTGCAAAAACGACCGAGAGGTTGAGCGGTGTCATCTGTGATGTGTTAGCTTTCTTGAACTGTGTTTTGTGTCGGAAAGGGAGGACTTACCAAGTTCTCCGACTCCTGCTTGACTACGCGGCATAGATGCTGTACCAAATACTCCAACACGTCGTGGTGAGCTTGTGGCATAGCCTCTAGTGCAGCTTTGATAGCAGCAATCTGCTTGTCCTTGTCGGTTATCTGGGCTGCTTCCAGAAGTGGGTCGTAAGCCTCGTATGTGATAAGCGGGTTAGGCAGTTTGCGGAAGTATTGCTTCAGCGCGCTGGTGACAGCATGAATGTCAAGATCCGGATCAGCAATGTCGTAGGTGCCGTCCTTCTCAAAGCCCTGCTGAATAAGCTTGACTTGACCGCTTCCTCCAGACTTTCTGTAGATTCCTTCCATGTCCATACCACGCTTCTCAACCTCTTCAACGCAGTGCGTGACGATCGAAGGCAAGATACGTTTTTCAAAGTCGCAACGCTCGCGAAGATCTGATCCAAAGAGTACTGAAAACATGTTAGTGCTTTTGAAAAGGCATTGAGTGCTTGTCATACTCACCAGAAGGATTTTCGGCAAGTAAGTTGGAGCTGCTGTTATTCTTTCCATGGACACCCTGGAGACCTGGCTTGAAACCGTTCTTCTGACCAGACGAAAAGAAGCCGAAGCCCTTGGCGTCGCCAGCTCTCATCAAAGGTTGATCACCCATGATTGCACCAGGGCCTGCTTGCATCTGCGAGTATGGCATACCGGTAATATCGTAAGTGCCGTCAGCCTTGATAGGAACTCCACGATCGTTGTTGCCAGCAAATGCGCCCTTGATGCCTTTAGTGACGTTCTTGGCAAGACCGGAAGAGCCCTTCTTCCAGTTGAACTTTTTGGGTTGTCCTTTGCGGATGTTGACGACTTGTGGTGCTGTGAGAACAGTAGCCGGTTCTGCATCCGCTGCGTGCGGCAAGAGGTCGTGGAGGCTAGTAGACTCTTGCAGTGATGAGGAGTGAATGGAGGCCATGTCGCCCCTGTTTGAACCGTTGTAGATGCCCAGACCGTTAGTAAGGGGCGATCGTTCGATACCGCCGTTCTTGACATTCTGTGACTTGTACATTTCTTGGATACCGCTGACGAGTTGATTGTTCATTTCAGCCAGCTGGCTGTTCTTCGAAGACAGAGATTCGAACTCCTGCAGACCCTTGTCCTTGACCTGAATCAGGTTTGTAATATCGTCCGTGAGTTCGTTTCTCTTGTGCACAAGGTCTTCGATCTGGGAACCAAGATTGTCTTTCAACTTTTGCAAAGAGTGTGCAAAGTCCTGCAGGATCTCAGACTTGAGTTGACTGATATCCAGAGGCTTGTTGCTTTCCTTGGCTTTGGTCAAGTGCTCAGTCATGATCTCAAGTTCACGAACCACCATCTCGCGCTGAGTGTCGAGGAATGCCATGGTTGAGCGCTTCTCACGCAATTCGGTGTTGACCTGCTTGATGTCGGCAGACGTGTCCATCTTCTCCTCGAGGCCAAGTTTATCAGCCTCGAGCTCAGCGATCTTCTGTTGAGCGCGACGCAATTGAGACCTCAAGGAAGCGGCGTCCATCTGGCCAGGCGATGAGATCGGACTGGTGATGAGTATAGGGCTGCTGATGTCGGCCGAACTGATAGTAGGCGTCTTTTGGAGGGGTATCGATTTATCGCTGAAGCTTCTGCCATGCTTCACTGCGTTCGAGACACGGCGAAGAACACCGGCATGCTCATTCTCCTTCCGCTTCTGCTCGTCACCTCTCAAGATACGGGACATTTCTTCTTCCATAGAGAAGGCTTCGCCAGCACTGTGCTTCGGTAGGTGTGTACGCCAGGGTTTTGGCGAGGCTGTAGGGATGTGGTCGAATTGAGGGTTGCCAACAGACTCGGCACGTGGGCGTTCGGTTGCAGGAGGTGCAGGCGGGATCCTAGGAGCTATGAAATCGTCGTTGGCGACGGACTTGCTTGGAGCAGAAGGACGGTTGGCAGCTCTGGGAGGTGCGGTCGGTATGCCCATGTCAGCTGTACTTTGAGACTCGGCCTCGGGGCGGGAGTGAGTCGGGGCATCGACGAATTGGGCGGAGGTCGAGGATTGTTTACGTTCGTGAGCAGCATCGGATTGTCTGAGAGCGGGAGTGGTTTCGGGAGAGGTAACGTGTGAGGAGTGTGTCTTGTCGGTGGCTGGTGGTAGGGAATCACCTCTGGCGGGATGCTTTGCAGCTGGCAGGCCGGCGCTAGACGAAGCTTCGCGGAGCTTGGGATCGTCGAAAGGATTGATGCTCGAGCTGGGAGTATCCACCGAGGCGGGTGATAGGGACAGATTCGAGTCGGTCGGAGTGTGTCTCGACTGATGTTGAGTGTCCAAGGAAGTGGGAGAGTTCTTTCCAACACGAGGGCTGTTGCGCGACACTCTACGATCGCGGGGCACATCTTGGAGTTTGAATGGCTCTGGTGGTGCGAGGGTGAAGGGAGCGCTGTTTGCTTGTGGCAGACGGGGACGTTGCTGGCTGGTGAGAGACGAGGGTGAGGCGACGGCTGATGTGGTGACGGGTGTGCTGCTCCCCGAAACGTTGCGAAGACCCTGTTGACGGCTCTTGTCGACATGACCAGCACCAGGACTGCGGACGCTTTCGCGCTCTGTCGACACCGATCGTGAAGATGACGGTCGATCTCTGTTGCTTCGAGAGAAAGCACCTTGGGGAGAAAGGTTGTCGGACATTCTCGGAGTAGTCTCGTGGTGTGAACGGCGTGGGAGAGGGGGAGGGACAGGGTTGGGGTCGTAGGCCATGGGGAGGAAACCGTCGTCGGCATCGGACATGGTAGTCATGGTATTGGATGACATGGTCGAAGCGCGTTCCTGCTTGTACGTGCTGGCGGGCAGAGTAAGAGTGTCTGGCGTCTGGTCCGAGGGGGCACCTATGTGAGACAAGTGACGGCTGCTGCCTCTCTTGCTGTCGTCAGACACGGACATGGGCGATGTGTCCCGCTTCCTATCGTGGCTGGCCTTGAGGTGGTCGCTAGAGTAGGAGCCCGAGGGCGAAGACTCTCGCAGCGCGCTCTGCGAGACGGCGTTTGGCGGTAGCGCAGGCAGACTCTTGTCCAGCACTATGGGGTTGCTCCCAGCGGCAGCTATCTGTTTCGAAGCCTTTGCCTTTTTCCGCCGTCTGGCCATCAAGCTCTCGTGACAACTCATGCAGAAGATGCCCTGGCTGGTACGCGCATATCGCAGGTTTTCAATCTTCCTCTTGCAGTTGCGGCACTTGAAGCAAGTGGCGCAGAAGGCTTGGTCGCCCGTCAGGATGGCGAGGTCTTCGATCTTGTTGCCGCAGGAGCTGCAGCTGTATGTGCAGTTATTGCAGATGAGCGAGCCATCGCCCAGCAGCAGCAGGTTGGCGTCCGAGTCGAGGAGGGTGGCGCACGAGTGGCAGCGGAAGCAGCCAAGATGCCATCGGTGGCCAGCTATACATGTCTCTGTCAGCAAGTGCACTACCCCTCGACGCTGTGTGTGACTTACCAAGCTCAAAGGCTCGCCCCTGTTCTAGAATCTGCGTAGCGTGGAAGTCAGTCGAGCTGTAGACACATGGCAACTCTCGCGATCAGGTACCTCGCCGCAGCCTTTGCACAGAAACACCTCGTCCTCCTCTGTAGGGGACTCGGGATAGTTGGAGTTGGTGTCGGTATCCATGTTGACGAGGGCCGAGAGCGGCGATGACGCTGGAGATGTGTGCCTGGTGTTGACGAAGGTGCGGCCGTCAATCGCCGGCTAAGTAGAGATGCGACGGGCCCACGGGCCTGTGGGATGGTGGGTGACGATGCAGCGGGCAAGCGAACGGGTGCAGCGAACGGGCAGCGGAGGTGTTTCGCAGGATGTTTCAGCGAGTGGAATCGCTAGGGATCAAGTCAGAGATGGCGACGGCGGGGGCCTGGTGCAAGACCTCGTCCGGTGTCGATTGCTTGTCGTTACGTGCGCACGCATGCGATGGGTGCAGATGGGGCAGTCGAGAGGGAGCAGTACAGTCAAGCGTGTTTGGACTTTGCAGGAGACACGGCGAGCCTCAAACCAGCCAAGCCGCGCTCGTCAGTTACGACGACGATATAACTTTATTTCGCTCGTCTCGTTTAAAGCACCATCTCCGTCAATTTGTCTTCTACTCATACTGCATACATCTCTGTCTGTCGCTCTCACCTTGGTCGCATTCATTGAAGCTTCATGATAACATAATTGCTCTACTCGGACAAGATCGTTTGGCTATAAAATCGCATGCACGCGTCGTTGTTCAAGCCATGCTACCTGCTGCTTTGGAACTGTGTGACGGAACACTGCTGACGACAGTCTGGTCCTCTCGTTGTTGGCTACTCTGTCTAGATCCAGCATTTCCTCTGGCATTTTCGGTCCTCAAGCAGTACATCTTTTGCAGGATCTGTCTCTTGTCACCAGTTAGTTGCTCTTTCCTCACATTATTACCATTCCATCTCTAAATAGGTAGCACGGACCACGAGCATGTCCCACACGCGTTTCGTTCGGATCCAAACCCTCGAGGCTCGAGCAGCGTTACCGTTCACCGCCTCCCACGATGCAGCCTCCCGTCTCCTCCTTACTCGACACCCGGGACATCTACCAAGGCTAACCATCACCCGCATGCTATAAGCCCTATACCACTCTTCTGCGTCTTTCCGTATTGCAGATTCATCTATAATCAACTCGTGGCATCAAGACATCTCTTATTTGGTGGCGCCATCATGCGACACCGGTGTTGATTCATGAACCTCAGCCACGCCAAGTATTTCCCAGGCTACCGTATTTTGATTTTATTACCGGCCAACTCAACTTGGACCTCACTCAGCTCCTGCGCCAAGGCCATCCTACATGAGCACACCAACTTCTCCAGTCTGCTCACCGTCTTTACCGTTGTCGCCATCTTATATCTAGGGCCGTGTCAAATGTCAACTTCCATGGACCCTTGTGTGGGGGAATTGAAAAGGTGGGTGAGAAGTATAACACACTGTGATTCGTTTGTCTTTATCAAAAACTTCCAAGCAATAAATTCTTCTCGGATTGAGAGCAAGTTCCCTACGCAACAACATCCCTTGTCGAGTCGAGATGCCCATGAATGCAAAACATACAAGGTGCTCTATGATGGGCGGAATGAACCTTCACGTAAGGATCATCTTCGAGGATAAAGTCTCCTGGTTGGCCCGTATCCGTCGCTCCAATGCGACATCGCCACCACCACAACTGCGAGATCGCATCTTCAAGAGTGAGATTCAAACGCTGCGTTTCCTCGAGAATACCAAAATACCTGCACCAAAGGTATGGGACTGTACTCTAGAAGGACAAGGAAACCCTATTGGAGTTGGTTACATCCTCATGGACTGCATGCCAGGAAAAGTCCTCGATTGGCCCTCAACATCCGAAGGGGGAAGAAGAAAGATCATCGCACAGCTTGCGGATACCTATATGGAGCTGCGCAAATACCCATTCTCAAAGATTGGGTCTATAGAGCAGGCTGATGAGAAACGTGTGGGCCCCCTTGCTCGAGAATGCCTAACCGATTTTGTAAGCTCCGAAATTCGATCCCTCGATCCGTTTTCAAATCTGCAAGATTATTACAGAGCCTCGATTGGACTACTACTAGATCTCATCTATCGCGGGGATATATACACGGACAGTTCGGTAGACATGTATCTGCTCTACAGATACCTGTACGAGATTGTGCCACAAGTATACCCTGATGTGGCAGAAGCTCGTATGGAGACATATCTTAAACACGCCAATGATAAAGGGAGCCACATTCTCATCGATGAAGAAATGAACATCACCGGAATCATCGACTGGGAATGGGCTTTCACAACAACGGAGCGTCTGGCATTCGATTCTCCAATGCTGTTTCTGCCAGTCTCAGACTTCTTCAAAGGCCATGACAAGATTGGTAGGGAAGAAGAGCTGTTTGCTAAGTACTTAGCAGAGAGAGGAGCCGGGGATATGGCGAGGTTTGTACGAGATGGCAAACGGCACCATCAATTCGCCTTTCTGTGTACTTTTGATCTTGGTCTTAGCGTCGAAGATCTCCAAGGCTTGTTCACAGGCTTTCGAAACAACATGACGAACGGTCACCAACACAGCTGGGAAGAATGGAGACAGCAATCGCTAGAACAGTTTGACCAGGATCCTAGATTGAAGGATATCCTGCTCAGATTCGAAGGATGATTGGGAGCACTTACTTGAACGTACGCAGGAGTTGTCATGACCTCAAACTTGCTCGACCTCCCTTTTTTCTCGCTGCTTCAACACCTTGGACTTGGTTACCACATATTAACCCATGTCTTGTGAGTCATCTGCCTGCCGCATCCTTTCTCGCGCAGATAAAGACAGCTGCACCTCAACTACTTCGGTTATCTGCCTGTTTTTCAAACAAGCGCTTATCAACATTCTACATCCCTTGGTTGAAGATTATGGAAGGCAGTGCTTCTATCCATCATGCACCTCCGAAACGGCAAACGCTTGCTTCCTGCTCCATCGGGTCGCGTCCGTCGTCGTAGATCCCGACCATTCCGTTTGCTGGACCTTCCTAAAGAGCTCCGATTTATCATCTATGGCTATGCGATTGGATATCACAATGCTCACTGGACGATGACCTACGAAAAGACCCCTGGATTTAGATTCATGCTGGCACTAGGCGACGTAAATGTCCTAGATGACATCAAACGCAACGCCAATCCACATCAATGCCGCGCCAGTCTTTTACAAACCTGCAGACAAGTCTCGCAAGAAGTCCTTCCATTCTTTTACAATCAAACACGTTTTGAAATCTGTTTCTGTCGGGATGGTTTGTTCAAGAATCATCCAGCATACCAACTTCGATTGACTATTGGGAGAGACAAACTGACTGATGGTCTAGCCCGACTTGTTCTTCAGCGCGTCAAGCACGTTCGCTTTCGACTTTAGAAACGAGCGCAGACGTTACACATACCTTTGGCGGATGCACCTTCTCAGCGCCTTGTTAGGTCACGGAGCATGGCTCAAATCCCTTCGATTCACCGGAAGGGGCAACGTGAAAATTTCCAAAAGAACATGGTATACCCACCACGGCATACTTGATTTCAAATCCTACCGCGGTGAGGCTGTTCTAGAGATCCGCAATGCCAATCCCATCGATGAGGAAATTGCAGAGTTTAGGAGGGGGTTTGGATGTACATTTTTGCTCTTATCCTCTACAGTTTCCACGAGACACTGATATCGTTACAGGGTCCGGAAACCCATTTCCCGTTAGTGTGTTTAGGGAGAGCGACGTGCCGAGCGACAAGAAGGATTGGTGGGTTGAACTTGCCAAGTGACGTCCTTGCTGCTGTCTGGCTATTGATATCGCTTCGTTTCTTGCTTTGTTCAAGGACTGCTGTTTCCGCCATGACTTTATGGGGAAAGAAGTATGACAGTGGTTGTTTATCGCAATACGAGAACAGCTCAGATGCCCTGCGTTGTTCAACTATCCAGACATGAGGGTGCTGATCATACTTGTTCATGTCGTGGTCGAACAAGTCAGCTATCCATGTCTTCGTTAGCCTTGTCTTGTATCAAGCAAGTTCCCGTGGTAAAACCTCTACATATCTTCGCAGTTTCAGGCTACTCAGTATAGAGACCGCTGTCAGAAAAGAAAAAAAAAAAAGAATTTAATACCATGGGTCAACCACCCCTTCTGCTTAGAGCCCTTTGACGACTGATGCGGGCAGTTTGTGAGTAGTTCATACGTGTCTTGTGGATAATTAATAACAACCAAGCAACCGCGCCTGTAGAAGAGGAAAAGCTGGCATAAAACCCGTTGAAACCACGTTCAGTCCTCATTACATTAATAGTTTCTCATCAACTTTCATCTCGTTCCTCAGGAAAGGTGTCCCTACCACCTCTGCGGCGACTCCATCCTCCGGCCCCGCTTGTCTTTCTTGCCTTCCCTCTGCCTCGCCTCCCACTTCTCCTTTGCTTCCCTCTGCTCCTCCTTCATATCGTCCCGATAAATCCTGACCCTGTTCTCCAAGATATTGGCTCCAATGCCGCCAATGATGGCACCTAGAGCCGTGCCGCGCTTTTGGTGACGATCGCTGGCTTCGCGGCCGATGTAGCCGCCGAGGAGAGCACCTGCGATGCCAGCTCCCAGGCCTAGACTACTACGGTCCAGGGCCATCAAGGGACTATCGTTGAAGTCGCGGGTGGAGGAACGAGAGCGAGAGCGCGAGGATGAGGAGTAGGAGCGGCGGCGTTGTCGTCGCCGTGAACGGGAGCGTGAGGGTGAGCGGTCTTGGGGTCTCGAGTACCTTGCCATTTCATTGTGGGGAGCACCTCGGGTTGACGATGTGGGCGTGTAGTCACCGCGTGAAGATGTACGTGGTGAGTTGTCGTAGTACTGGGAGTTAGGTGGTGCGCTGTCTCTTGGCCGTGCATTTCCGGATTGATATGGTATATACTGAGGTGGATCTGCGACGCGAGGACGGTAGCTTTGTCCCGGAGGAGAGAGTCGACGGGGTCGTTCGTCTTCGCGATTGTTCTGTTGTCGCGTTCTCCTGTCGTCCCAATCGTCTCGTTGGTCCCGTCTTCGTCGCGGCCGTTGGTCGTAGCTGTCATCGGAACCGCTGTCATAGCCGCGATCACGTCCACGCGCCTCGCTCATGTTGTTTCTGTGGCCGCTGTCTTTGCGATCGTCTCTATGTCGATGCTCGTGTAGTTTGTCGTATCCTTTGTCAAAGCATTTGTCGGCAGCCTTATCAAAGCCTTCCATGCCAAGTTCCTTTTCAATTCAGAAAGCGTTAGAGCGACAGGTTCGCAGTGATTTATTCAGTCATCCGGTATGGATATTCGACAGTGTGGTGGGAAATAGATATGACAACAGAAGAGATGCTGCAAGAGACCTACAACGAAGTCGGACATGATGGATGCCTGGTTAAGAGAGCCGGTAATACCACCAAGCCTCAGCAAATGCGCCTCTACGTAATGAGTTCCTTGGCTAGATACCGAAATATCTTAAGCTCTTGTGTAAGTGACAAGGATGGTCAGATGGTTGCAAAGAATGCCGATCGCAAAACAAGAAACCGAGAGGAAACGGTGGAAGCAGAAACATATATAAGGACGGCACAGACACATCCTTTGCATCCCCAGCAAACCTCAATCCACTCGACGCATGACGCAGTCTGGTGGAGGCTGGTTGAACTGCCAGCACTTGGATGCGGGTCGCCGGAATGTGCAATCTTGGTGGGAGTTGAGCGAGGAATCTTGTGACGTCTTGGTTGGGCATGCAGGGATCTTTCGGCACGCGGAAGTCGCGGCCGGTGGACAGCCCTCGATTCTCTTGATCTCACGCCAGCAGCCATGCACACTGCACTATGTAGTTGCAATATTTTCTTCCATGTACACGACATGGGTGATATGAGTTGCCTGAACGATTAGTCTGATAACATAGGATACTTGTTGTGTACTGGAGACTAAGCGCATGTTGACGACTTCTACAAAGAACTCACCGTCTCGTTCTCTTCAACAAATCAACCTGTGTGAAGAATATCTGGTTATATCCTTTGCATGAAACGGAACCAAGACAATGCCTTGACTGAAATGCGCCATCGAGTCTTGAGCAGAAGCTTGTCACGTCTGCCTGCTCTTCTCTATCACGGCATGTCGTGATATCTGCAATGTGAGGCTATACCGCTCCTACGTACAGGGACCTTGTCAGTGTGAAGGCCACAAGCACATGGTCCGGGTGAAGTCTTTGGTTAACACAGGAATGCTGTACACTTCAACAGATATATGTGACAGTCTTGGCCACAGCGAGGTGAAGATATAGGTATAGGATGTCAACACGTATCATGTCAATACCTACGTGTCATGCCAACCCATCTTGGTTGAACACAAGCTAGCATAGGGTTTAAGAAAGAGGTAGAGCAAGCAGAAAGGCGAGCAGACAGACAACGAGTAGAATCGAGTAGAGCACGTGAAGACCAGTGTTGAGAGATTGCCCAAGTAGGAAAGAACGACTGGGAGCAGGTCGACGCACGGGCCACGCCAGACTCATTCGCTAAACTTTTCGACCGCGACGCAACAGCAAGGCCAGGACGACGAGACGGCCACCACCCTCACACCACCACCCACACATCCGCCAACATGTCAAACCAACCAGGACGCACCGACTGGGCCGAGGACGACGAGCCTGATCTCGCCACCGCTCTCCCGCCGCCCCAGCACACAAAGAACAAGGACGGAAGCGAGACCATCGTCACCATTTTCCTTAACGAGGACGGCAAGAAGGTCAAGCGCACACAACGCATCCGCAAGGTCACCAAGCGCACATACGAAAAGGCCGGAGTCGCCGAGCGCCGCGCATGGCCCAAGATGGGTCTCGAGGCAGGCCGCCCTGCTGGCCCCCAACCCGACACCACCACCCTTGGAGAGAACATCATCTTCCGCCCCCAGGTCGGCTACAAGTCCGGCGCCGCCGAGCAACCCACCGCCGAGGAGGACCAGAAGCAGCAGCAGCTCAAGCAGATGAAGATCAAATGTCGTATCTGTTCCGGCGAGCATTTCACCACAAAGTGTCCCTTCAAGAACACCATGGCCCCCGAGGGCGAGGCCGGTGCCGGTCTTGCCGACCTCGACGGTGACGTCGGTGCTGCCACTCTGCAAAACCTGGCTGCTGGCGGCCCTGCGCAAGGCGCTTCCGGCCCTGGCGGCTCTTCCTACGTGCCCCCACATCTCCGCAAGGGCGGTGCTGCTACTGGCGAGAGAATGGGTGGCAAGTTCGAGAGAGACGACCTGGCTACTCTGCGTGTCACCAACGTGAGTCTCTGCTCTTTCACCCCTCTCTACACGCAATCAACTAACACACTCGCTCCCAGGTCTCCGAATTCGCCGAAGAAGACGAGCTCCGCGCCCTGTTCGAGCGCTTCGGTCGCGTCACCCGTGTCTTCCTCGCAAAGGACAGAGAAACAGGCAAGGCCAAGGGTTTCGCTTTCGTCAGCTTTGTCGACCGATCAGACGCCGCTGTTGCATGCGAGAAGATGGACGGCTACGGTTACGGCCATCTCATCCTGCGCGTCGAGTTCGCCAAGAAGGCCACCTAAGGACCTGGACTCACGGTTTGGGGGAACATGGACAGGCAGACAGAAAGACGCGCCAAAAGAAACAAAAGCAAAAGCAAAGTCACCATTTGTTTGTACAATTGCACGACCTCTTTTTTTCACTTTTTCCAGAACTACACTTTTTGGCGCTTTTATGGGACATGATGGTTTCTTATATTTACGTACGCTTTCTTCTCTTTGCGATGCATACCGGAAAGAGAATGGGCAAAAGGGGAAGGAGGAGGAAGAAGGAGAGCGAAGAGTTGGAGAGGTGGGAGACATGATGAGAAATACACCTTGTTATGTGCCCCCTGATTCTCTGATGTTGTTTGTCTCTTGTGTGGTTCTCTCACTGCTGCCTGTATGCAACGACAGCAGCCACCCGTTTCCCATGGCTATTCCAAAGTCTGTAGCAAGGAACGATGGTAGGCTGTCTCTCCTTGACCCAGCCCTCGGGTAAGATCTGCGTAGTATACACCGTGCAGACCTGCGACGCTGGCAGAGCAACGTTACTCAACCCATCAACACTGTCCACCGCAATCCACCCAGCCAAAGCCACTTCCCCGAGCCCAGACTTGATGTTCACAGTTTGTCTCGTGCAGCCATCCTCCTTTGTTTCTGCAACCACCAGTTAGCATACAAAAAGAAAACGTCCCACAACGCAGAACCAAGGAAAAGACGGAGCAAAAAACATACCTGTAGTCTCCATACTTCCCTCAAGGGCCTTGACACCAGTACTCGTCCACTCAACCGGAGCATCCCTAGGCAACCCCTCCACCTCAGCCACAAAGCAGGGAGGCACGGATGCATTCACGATATCCCTGCGTTGGGTAGAGGTTGAAGTATTCCCTGTACTGCCAAACTGACGCTGGTCCCAGACATCAAAGTGTTCATCGTCATCATCTTCCGCGTCCTCTGTAGCAGGGGGTGCATGAGCAAACTTCCAACTCTGCAATGCGGTGCTTACGCGCGTAGATGCGGAAGTAGGGGCTGAAGAGGCGATAAATGCCACAGCGCCGAGGAAGTGGGTTGACTGTGTGATTTGAGCTATACGCCACAAGTGTTGCAGTGCGAGCAGGGTTTGGGCTGTAAAGTGCGCTTCTAGGGTTAGGTTTCCTTGAGGAGGAAATTCCATGGTGGGTGGGTGGAGGGGGATTTGTCCGGCAATGTGGATGAGTTGGGGTGAGGAGGGTGGAGTGGGTGTGGCGATGGCTTGGGAGTATGGACCTATGTTTGCTGGGGCCCAGTAGGAGCGGGATTGCACGTGGAGGCCTTGTTTGTGTGCTGCGATGCCGTCGTGTAGGATAACGGCTGAGAGAGAGACGTGGGTGTTGGGGGGAAGTGTGCTGCCACAGGCGATGGTGACTCTGGCAGGCGGGTTTGGTGTGGTGAATTGGGATCCGTATGCCAGATTTACTGCGCCGAATTCGGACATGTTTCGTAAGAGGATGGTGGTAAAGGCGATCGAAGAAGGGTTGACGTTGTAGTCGTTGACCAAGCGACTCATGATGTTGATCATTTGCTCCCCTGCTGATGCTCCCTCTGCCATTGCATTCGAGATGGTTGTGCAAGCCTCTGTCCGCTGAATCGTCCATCCAGAGGTTGAGCTGAGAGCTTCTGTCTTCTCTGCTGCTTCGTCAGAGACCTCCGAGGTCCCTCCATCAACGTCGTTCATGCGTGATTCCAAAGCCGCAAACTTGTCGTCTAATGTCGTTGGTTTCCGCAATTGCTCATAAGAGAATTCCGAGGACTGTTCCTTTGGCACCAGACGAGCTGTCTTGATCTTCAGAGATGCAGCTCCTGCTTCTCCTGTGACAACCAACCTATCACCATCCTCAATTTGGATCGAATTCTTCCACAACGGCCACGGTCCATCTACCGCGAGCGTCTCAAACTCTCCTCCTTCACCAAGTGCAGCACCATCACCAATGATGCCGAACCGCTCCATCGCCCGCACAAGCCTAGTCTTTGTGCGGTGGCTGGCTACATTCTCCCACAAGAACCCATCATCAAGTCCTCCCGAGGCAACCTTGATGATACGGGCATCCTGTCCCGCAGCCGCCATATCATCCAACAGCGAAGTCTCGGCATACGGCGGTAAGAAAGGGTATTGCCAGAGGTAAGACAAGGGCACCAGGCCCAACCTGACAGCCACGGATTCCACTCTCGTGCGTTGGTAGTCGGACAGAATGGCTCCAGTACTGACGGCATTGACCTCGGGATGCGCAGCCATGACTTTACGCAACAGCGGCACCAAGCTCTCCGTCTCGTCTTGCTGGCTCTGCTGGGCGGCGGTGGGGGAAGCATAGCTCTTGTTCCTATCCACAGCTCCACCCGAAATCTCCTGTCTGTAGAGTGGAAGTCCCAGTGCCTGTTCGTAGAGTGGGATGACGCTGTGTCCTATGGTCTGATACATGTAGCTGTCAATGTCCTCGGAGCGCTCGCCATCCTGGGCGGCCGGGTGCAGGTTCGCGATGGCGACGACTTCGTGTCCGTTTGCATGGCAATGGAGTATAGAGAAGAAGGAGTCTTTTCCCCCTGAGATCAAGGCGACGACTTTTAGTCCGGGCATGTCTTTAATGTGCTAGAGAGAAAATTCTCGATGTCGTTGTTTGAGGAAAAGAAGTTTTTGTTGTTAGAGGATGCCGAGCGCTACAAGGGAAAAAAATATTTCACGGTCTACAAGGCTTGGACGAGGTGGACAGAGGTTTGAAGTGCAAGTGATTGATATCCCGACGCATTTATATAGCAGACGTGGTTCACCAACTAGGATGGATGCTTGCGCTTCTCGCAGACTCAGATTCTTGCACCTCAAAGGCCTCCCCACCGAACGCAGTTCCGTATATCTGAACTTTCGTCTGGCAGATAGATTAACCAGCAAGCAAGAGCAGATCGTGAGCCTTAGCACAGCAAAATACTCAGCAAAGATGCCACAATCACCAAAAGGTCACAAGATTAGAAAGAGATGTCCAGCCATCAGCACACCAACAGAGCCAATTACAAATAGTAGGCTTTCCGTCGGAAGCGGCTGAATAAGACTAGGTATGCAATATTTTTGATCTGTGTCCACGGGTTGACGCCAGCCTCTCACGTAAAGTAACAATTTAATGTCTGAAAGACCAGCAACAGGGGAAACTGTATAATACCCGGACGCCGCACGAATCGAAAAACAGAGGGTTGCAAGGGATTGCAAGCTTTATATAGGCACCCGGCAATTTCTTCGCGCATGCGCTCAGGCCATATGTCTTGGCTATTCTGCTTAATGTCAGGAGTTTTGGCCCAAGGCGCTTTGACTGCCCTCTCACACTTTTCTCGGAAAGCTGGGAGAGATTTTTCTTCTTCTTCCTTTATGGCCGTTGATGAACGATGCTCAGGCATCTTTATTATAATAGGAAGAGAATGATCCACGCTGTGGACTTGATCTCAACATGACACATTTCTGAGGCCAGTCACCGAGAAGCACGTTTTGCTGTTTCGTTCGAGAAAGGGGGACCGCAAAGGTTCTGGGAGGGCATATCTCCAATACTTCAAGTTGGTTGTGTGCATCTCGACACGAATACCTTGCTATCCACTTCATCTGGCCCCTCCAAAAACTGCTGGCTTGACAAAAGATGGACGCGATTCGAGATGTGTATATACGTATATGCTCTAAAGTGGAAAATATCATCTTGAATCGGGCACCCAAGACTCGGGTTGTATGCAACAGACTTGTTGGTTTGGAGCAAGCACTATTACATACTGTCCTCCTTCCATCTGCTCCTGACCTTGGCAAAGTCGTCCTTTTCTTTCTTACCACCCTTGTTCTCAAGACCCATACCACGTTCCACCCACATCTGCGAGCCCATCTCAGAAAGACGTGACAGTGCACGAGCAAACGCAAACGCTTCTTCGTCGCCAGAGAAGAAGTTGCTCTTCTTGAGCATGTTCATGTTCATGCCCAGGTCATCCATCATCTGCCGCATCACATCGTCGACGTCTGAGCCATCGTTAAGGGCGGCTTTTGCATTACCGTCGCCCTTGGCTGCCGCTTGCTTCATTGCTGCGTCGACTTCCTCACGAGAGAGGAAAAGTTCGGTCAGCGGTACAGCAGATGTGAGGACGAGTTTGGCATGTGATTCGTAAACGGCATCGATGAAAGTGATGAAGCGTCGGGCTCTGTCGCGGCTGCGGTGGTCCATCTGCGGGACATTGCTCACGATGAAAGCGTCGTAGTTGCGCATCAGCTCAATGTAATCGGCAGCACCAGTTGCACGGCCAATCAGTTCGTCAAAATCGAAATGTGCAGCTTTTCCGCTCGCCTGAGGCACCTGAATGGGTCGTCCCCAAACATAGTGCTCGGCTGTGTGTGGAGGGTCCTTCTCGAAATCGCCCAGGTACTTGAACCAATGCGTGATGTGCGTACTCGCGGCCTTGTTGAGCGGGAAATGGTATACACCTGATGGAGGGCGAGGGATCTTGCGGTAGTCGGTCGGAGAATCGAGGTTCAGCACGCGCAACTGGCGCTGGAGGAGGTTGATACACGGGACAAAAGATTCGCGCTGGACACCGTTCTTGTACAGCTCGGAGGGGTGACGGTTGCTGGTGGTCACAATGACGGTGCCATGGTGCATCAAAGACTCGACCAGTCTTCGCAAAATCATAGCGTCTGCCACATCGGTGCACTGAAATTCGTCAAAGCAGAGTACACTGCTGCGTTTGGCGATATGAGCGGCCACGAAAGGAATGGCATCAATGTCCTGGCCGTACTGCATCTTTACTTTGTGCAGGTCGCGGTGTACTTCCTGCATGAAGTTGTGGAAGTGAATGCGCGTAGCTCTCTGGATACTCTCGGGCAGTGTGTCGTAGAAGAGGTCCATCATCATGGTCTTGCCGCTGCCGACGTCGCCATACATGTACAAGCCTTTGGGCAAGTCACTAGGCATTTCCAGGCTGGACTGCATCTTGTGACCGCCTCCAAAGATTGACGAGAGGAAACCCTTCTTCTTAGGCTGCAGCGATTCTATCGTTGGCTCCTGAACTGTCGGCGGGTTGTAGTTGGCCAGCATGTCATGCAGATCTTGTAGTGATTCAATGATGGCTTGAGAAGATTAGCCTAGCTCTTCCTCGGTTGATCGTGGGTCTTGGAAGAACGTACTACGCTGATGCTGGTCGTCTCTAAGGGCGCCGGATTTGACACGGCGATCGTATTCGGCGACAGGGCCATATTCACCTTGAAGAGGAGGGCTGTTACTGACTAAAGTCGGTTGTGTCCAGGGTTCCCGCTTTTTACCTACTCTTTCTGTAGTCGGCCATGGAGATGGTCGAGTTGGAGGTCGCATAGTTTCGCTTCTTCACTTGGTGTGCTCCCCACTGTCCTCTAACCCGGCGGTTGCTCCAGGATCCCAGGCATCGTTGCGATTGTGTCTGGATGCTGATTCGGTTCACGTTTTGTGCTTCAGCCAACCAAGAGCGAAGGGGAGGCTTCCCAGCGTTGCGAGCAACTCTAGCCACACCTCTCAGGCTATTGGCGCACACTTGTCCGCTCATGGTGCTCTACCACTAGCGGGGGTCAAGAAGATGGTCCCCAAACTGCGTGAAAGCGGACCAAGGTCGATGCGAGATGATGCCGTTGCCCGTCCAAATTGGCTGATATTCAGACAAGAGGTATCCAAACGTCCGAAGGGTATTTCAGGTTGGAGAGTTGGAACTTGGAAGTACAACATTGCCCAGTCGCAATCGCAGGCCGCTGACGCCGCTTCAATTGCCGCATCGCCGAGATGCGGGCACCTCGGCTTTCGTTCGGCCAGCGCTTTGTATCAGCACATGAAAGGACAAAGTCCAACACAGATGGAGCATGTTCCACTGGAGCAAATTACGTGTCTGTTCGTAGGTCTTCTATATCAATATCGTAACTCGTTGTTGATGGTGGGTATTCTGAGATAATCGCAAGCCTCGCCTCGGGTTCTCTTTCCCTCAACCTTTTCCAATCCATCCAGACCAGACAAAGAAGTCGAATAGTTTTCCAGCCTTGGTCGTATCAATTCTACAAATCTCCTTGACATTCTTGCGTTTCAGACAACCGTTTGATCGGAGCGCCTCCTTGAGCACAGCGTCCTTCATGACCAAATATGCCTTTGGCTGAACACGCACCACCCTGCATATTTCTTGTTCGTTCTCGGTCAGGAGATGTGAGTCTTGACTGTTGTTGCCATATAGCTCCATCTTTGACACGCCTGTTATGGCTTGTAAAGGGAACCTTGGCGGAGGGTTGGTATTGCTAGCGTTTGGTGACGTTGATTCAGGCGGTGTCTGCAAGCCGGTAGTGTTGGGTTTGGGTGGTAACTCTGGTCCGATCAAGGCTGACGCTGCCGATGGTGGCTCCTGAGCGCTGGGTTTGTGGACTCTACTGGGCAACGAGAAGCGGTCTGCATTTGCAGCAGCTCTGGCCTGCCGCGCGGCTTTCTCGGCTTCGTACTTTTCTCCAGTCTTCAGGTCACTGATTTGCATGCGGCGCCAGTCTTGTAGTTGCTTGATAGCTTGTCGTATACTGTGCTCATATTCGATTCCGGTTGTAAAGGCCTCAAAGTCGGAGTGGTTCATCATGCGTGCAAACGGCTTCATCTTATTGCTCAGATCGCGCTCATCTTTGGTCCTCTTCTTGTCGATTGCAGTGTTCTTACGGTACTCGAGTAGATTGTGTTCGAAGAGTACCTTCTTTCTCTCCACGCGAGCGGTGAGACGGTGGTTGTAGATATCCATGACGGTAATCTTGAGGTCCATCTCGGGTTCAAGCTCGCCAGTAGTAGGGTTGATGCCATCGCCTGGCTCGAACTGCATGTGTTGTACTGCTTCTTCGGCTTCGTTGAAGTACTCGGTCTCAAACTCGAGACGACCAGGCATGAAGCCTTGGACTTCGTGACACGAGGGCACACTGGAGGTAGGTTTCTGCTTGGAATCGATGATGGCTTGGTTCTTGGCGGCCTCTTTCCGCTCTTCTATCCTCCGTTTCTTACGAGCTTGGAATTCGTCTCTGGGGATGGATTCGGAAAGAGTGGTGTCCTTGGGACTGGCGCGTTCTGGAAGTGGGAACTTTGAGCTGTTTATGTATGTTTCGATATAGTGCTCGCGCACTTCGTCCTTGGTTCGGTAGCCTCCAATGTGGTCTGCAATGTCGGCCCATGACCCCAGGCCGTAGGTTTCGGCACCCTCGAGCAAGAGCAGCTCCTCATCGGCACCCCAGTCCTCGACATAGATAGGAATCGAATGTTGTTCTATAACTTGGAAGGAGTGTGTGGCGGGATCGTGTTTGCCGGAAGATTTGCCCTCTCCGAAGCAGGGGACGCACAGGTCGTAGTTTGAGCAGTCATCGTCGGCGCATCTGATGCGAACCTGAGGTGGCCATGTCAGTATACAGGGCGCACAGACCATGCAAGAGTGATAGGTAGCCATGGGAAGCAACGTACAGTGGCGGTAATGTCGGCCGAACAGATGTCGCAAATGTATTTGATGCCGCCCTCGGTGGTCCTGACGGCTGTCTTCTTCTTGATGAGGCCCATTGTGGGGCATGCGTGGGCGCGGGCCCGCGGTGTCGTGCGAAGGCTTGGGCGCCGGTAGTGATCGAGGCGGGGTTAAAGTGGTGTCAATATGGTCGCATAAGATGGGCGAGTGAATCCCCGGGGCGAGTGAAGCGTGAGCTGATGAGACTGTGTGAGTGTTGGTGGTTGTTCGATGACTCGACGCGCGGGAGGGAGGTGCAGTTGTATACGGCATACGAGTCCCCCGACGCCGACGCCATCTCCATACACTGCCAAGCCACTGTCTACTGCTTCTAAACTTAACAACACGCGTCAAAACAACCCGAATACACAATTCTTCTCACTAGTTAGAAGGCTGGATTGTTAGACATCCAAAGGACAAGACATCTGGTCACGCACAATCTGCTCTTGACGTTTCAGATTGTCGGTCGGGGCTTTTGGCAGCGGTCTGGGGTCTTGGATTCCTCTCCTTTTCTGGCGGCCCGTTATCCCCACTCTCTGTACTCAGCCTTATCGACTGGCAGCAGCAGCCAACTCTATTCTCTACCGTCAAGACTCGACAAGCACAACCACATCCCACCACTCCCGCTTGTCGCCTCGTCATGTCGTGGAAGCTCACAAAGAGTGCGTTGCCCACCTGCCCGTCTCTCTCCTGACGACTCGCATCGCTGACCGCCCGCCCCAGAACTCAAGGAGACGCATCTGGCGCCCTTGGCCAACACTTTCAGTCGTTCGTCTTCCACCTCGACCATCACGCCCGACCCTGCCCCCAAGCCGCCAAACAGCCCTCTGGCCTCGTCCACCACCGTCAACGATCCCAATGGCATCGGTACACCATCTGCTGCTGCTTTCGTGACATTGCCGCTGACACTGCACAGCCGCTTCCGAAGCCAATCTCTCGCCTCCTGCCCCACCTCTCAAGCCCGGTATCCTGATTCTCACCTTCCACGAAGGCCGCGGCTTCTCTCTGCCTGCCGGCGCCGAGCAAATCTTTCAACCTCGCCACGGCGCCTCGCTGTCCAGCGGTAGCGGCTTCTCTGTCGCTGGTGCACGCCCGGGCTCGGTGAGCAACTCGGCCTACGGCTCGTATACCCCCGGACGTCCCCAATCCTCACAAGGCGGCATCAACGCCGCCCCCTCGGTCCATGGTCGCTACTCTTCCAAGTACCTTCCCTACGCCCTCGTCGATTTCGACAAGCAACAAGTCTTTGTGAACTCCGTCTCAGGTACACCCGAGAAGCCCGTTTGGGCTGGCGAGAACACTCAGTACAAATTCGATGTGTCCCGCGTTTGCGAACTCAACCTGTCCATCTACATCAGAAACCCCAACGCCCCTCCCAATGCCGGTAGAAACGACGACATCTTCCTGGGAACTTGCAGAATCAACCCTCGCTTCGAAGAGGTTCACCCCTATGAGGAAGACCCCAAGCTGGGCAGAAAAGACAGAGAAAAGGCTGCTTTCGCTCACGCTGAAAAGGCAAAGACTCAGGGCCAGTCTGGCACCGAATGGGTCGACCTTCAGTATGGAACTGGTTCAATCAGATGCGGCGTCAAATTCGTCGAGAACCGACAAAGGTCGCTCAAGATTGAGGACTTTGAACTGCTCAAGGTCGTTGGAAAGGGCAGTTTCGGAAAGGTCATGCAAGTGCAGTACGTATTCGCCTCCCATCGTCTTGTCGCGAAACTGAACTAACCGTTGTCCCTTCCAGGAAGCGCGACACCCGCCGAATCTACGCTCTCAAGACGATCAGAAAAGCTCACATCATCTCACGCTCTGAAGTTGCCCACACTCTTGCCGAACGTTCGGTGCTGGCTCAGATCAACAACCCTTTCATCGTGCCCATGAAGTTCTCCTTCCAGTCTCCAGAGAAGCTCTACATTGTGCTGGCCTTTGTCAACGGTGGCGAGCTCTTCCATCACCTACAAAAAGAGCAGCGCTTCGACATCAACCGATCTCGCTTCTACGCTGCCGAACTTCTGTGTGCGCTCGAGTGTCTACACGGCTTCAACGTCATCTACAGAGACTTGAAGCCCGAGAACATTTTGCTCGACTACACTGGTCACATTGCTCTGTGCGACTTTGGTCTGTGCAAACTCGACATGAAGGACGAGGACAAAACAAACAGTAAGTGTTTTTGTATCCTGTTTTGCTACAGGTTCATACTAACAAAGATTGTAGCATTCTGTGGTACGCCAGAGTATCTAGCACCTGAGCTGCTTCATGGCACTGGCTACACCAAGACGGTCGACTGGTGGACACTGGGTGTTCTTCTCTACGAGATGCTTACAGGACTGCCGCCATTCTACGACGAAAACACCAACGACATGTACCGCAAGATCCTGGCAGAGCCCCTACACTTCCCGGGACCCGAGATTGTGCCTCCTGCAGCACGCGACCTGTTGCAGAAGCTCCTCGACAGAGATCCGACAAAGAGATTGGGTGTCAACGGCGCAGCAGAAATCAAGGCACATCCCTTCTTCCACAGCATCGACTGGAGAAAGCTCCTGGACCGCAAGTACGAGCCTAGCTTCAAGCCCAACGTGGTGAGTACCTGCAATTGCCGTGTGATGGACACGAGAATATGCTGACACGAGGGTAGCTCGACGACAGAGACACGGCCAACTTCGACCGCGAATTCACATCAGAGGCACCTACAGACTCGTACGTCGAGGGACCAATGCTCTCTTCAACGATGCAACAGCAATTCGCGGGCTGGTCGTACAACCGCCCGGTCGAGGGATTGGGCGACGCAGGAGGCAGTATCAAGGATCCATCCTTCATGACTCACTGATGGGATTTACAATAGAAGGGCCGGGCAGGTCGTATACATTTGCTCGACGCAGCGGGACTGCAACAAAGAATGACGGCAACCTGGCTAGGTAGATTTTGGGCTGGACGATATGAGTTCCTCCTCCGCGTAACAACAGTATCAGAAACAGCAGTCTCTCACACACACGAGGAGTCATTTGCGTCTACGCGGTTCACGGCAGGAGACATGGTCGGGAGAGAGAAGTGAATTGATATGGTAATCAGGCGTGGCAGGAGTGTTTTGGGCCGAAGAAGCAGCTCGATCGGCTGGTTGGTGCTGGCTTGTGCACGTTCCGCCGCCTGAGTGATGCCCCGCCTGGGTTCGTCATACGTTGTATTCACCCGGAGCTCTTCGGCCAGGTGAGAGTCGTTTCCCCATCACGTCTTCAAATTGTGACTTGATCATCGCTGCTTCCTTTTCCGCTCTCATACTCACTTTTCCTCAAACTCACCCCTCTATCCTCGTACGTTCCCTTGTCGTCTTGACCTTTTGGCTCTCCCACTGACCTCGCTGCTCCCACGTGTAGCACACGCATCACCCCACCCCACCTTTTCCCAACAAACATCAAGATGCCTGGTTTCGCACAAGCAAGCGACCTGTCGGCATGGAAGTCGCTTATGAAGCACCACCAAGAGCTTGGTCGCTCCATCGTCCTTAAGGATGCTTTTGCCGAGGACCCCAAGCGTTTCGAGAAGTTCTCGCGCACCTTCACCAACGATGTTGACAAGTCCGAGACCATCTTCGACTTCTCAAAGAACTTCATCACCGATGAGACCCTCCAGCTCCTGTGCCAGCTCGCTCGCGAGGCCAAGGTCGAGGAGCTCCGTGACGACATGTTCAAGGGTGAGAAGATCAACTTCACCGAGAAGCGCGCCGTCTACCACGTCGCTCTCCGCAACACCGAGAACTGGCCCATGCAGGTCGACGGCAAGAGCGTCGTCGAGGAGGTCAACGCCGTCCTCGAGCACATGAAGGAGTTCTCCGAGGAGGTCCGCAGCGGCAAGTGGGTCGGTTACACCGGCAAGGCCATCAACACCATTGTCAACATTGGTATCGGTGGTTCTGACCTGTGAGTATCCCTTGTGTTTTCCAACATGTAGAAGCCACAACTCTGACCCCTGTACAGCGGCCCTGTCATGGTCTCCGAGGCCCTTAAGCCTTACGGCAAGCGCGACATGAAGCTCCACTTCGTCTCCAACATTGACGGCACCCACATGGCCGAGGCCCTCCGCGACTCTGACCCCGAGACTACTCTCTTCCTCGTCGCCTCCAAGACCTTCACCACTGCCGAGACCACCACCAACGCCAACACAGCAAAGAAGTGGTTCCTCGGACACGCAAAGGACGAGTCCGCAATTGCCAAGCACTTTGTTGCTCTCTCGACCAACGAGGCCGAGGTCACCAAGTTCGGCATTGACAAGAAGAACATGTTCGGCTTCGCTGACTGGGTCGGTGGCCGTTACTCGGTCTGGAGCGCCATTGGTCTCTCCGTCTGCTTGTACATTGGTTACGACAACTTCCACGACTTCCTTGCCGGTGGTCACGCCATGGACAAGCACTTCAAGGAGACTCCCCTTGAGCAGAACATCCCCATCCTCGGTGGTCTCTTGAGCGTCTGGTACTCTGACTTCTTCGGCGCCCAGACTCACCTCGTCTCCCCCTTCGACCAATACTTGCACCGCTTCCCCGCTTACCTCCAGCAGCTTTCCATGGAGTCCAACGGCAAGGCCATCACCCGCAGCGGTGACTACGTCAAGTACACCACCGGTGCCATCCTCTTCGGTGAGCCCGCCACCAACGCACAGCACTCTTTCTACCAGCTCCTCCACCAGGGTACCAAGCTCATCCCTACCGACTTCATCCTGGCTGCCGAGTCGCACAACCCCATCGAGGACAACAAGCACCAAAAGATGCTCGCCTCCAACTACTTCGCCCAGGCTGAGGCTCTCATGATTGGCAAGACCCCCGAGGATGTCCGCGCAGAGGGTGCCGCCGACGAGCTCGTCCCTCACAAGACCTTCTTGGGCAACCGCCCCACCACCTCCATTCTGGCTCAGAAGATCACCCCTGCCACTCTTGGTGCTCTGATCGCCTACTACGAGCACATGACCTTCACCGAGGGTGCCATCTGGAACATCAACTCCTTCGACCAGTGGGGTGTCGAGCTCGGCAAGTCCCTGGCCAAGAAGATCCAGGCAGAGCTCGAGACCTCGGGCGACGTCGACGGCCACGATGCCAGCACATCCGGCCTCATCAACGCCTTCAAGAAGAAGGCCGGTATCAACTGAATCCATGACGGTGATGCCAAAGATCAAGAGAAGAGCAGGCTTTGAGACTGTCATATTTCGAAAAGCATATATATAATCGAAAAGATGGCTAAGCGTAGTTGATGTTTCTTTGAAATTTTTGTAATTACCCAACCCCCCCAAGATGACGAAACGCAATGAGAACCAAAAAAGATTTTTTATTCTTACCTTGAACATTCATTATTGTTGATACACGACAAAGAATTGTTCGTAGAATTGTGACCACTTGCAAGTCCCTAGGACCGCATGGATCCGCCGAATGAGGGATGGCATTGCCAGCTTTCAAAGTGATCAACCCAAAACTTTCATTCCAACAAACGATAACCCGAGCCTCACCACATTGTGGTATCTTGCCTCAGAATACAACAATTGCCCGGCCTTGTTCTTTTCCAACTCTGCCCATCTGGTTTCTCCGGTTTCGCTCAGGCTAAAATAACAACAAACACCCCCAGGCCAGCCACAGCCACAGCCCAACCCAAACAGTTTTCCCGCGGCTAAATAAACAAAAATATGATTACTTTCCGTACAACGACTTTTGAAGAATGAAAGAATGTGTACATCTCTAGGGCTTCAGACTGGGATAACTCCCTTTGCATACAGTACAAAACAAAGAAAGCTCTCCGTAACTAAAGCGTAAACTCCAAGCTGCAATTTGCACCCCCAGAAAAACACACACACACAAAAGTCACAAACTCCACAAAGTATGGCAAAGGATTTGGAAAGGGGGAAAAGAGAAAAACATCAGTAACAACATTGGTAGACACATTTGAGTAAAAAAAAAAAAAGTACAAGGCCAAAGTAATGTACATTTCACACACAAACCGCAACCATATAAACGTAAATTTGCAAATCCCCCAATGCTGCACTTCCCCCTCTCCCCTCAATAAAAAAGGCGAATTCATCTTTCTTTTCTCGTTGGAAACGAGAGCTTTTTCAAAAGAAAGCGAACAAGCAACAAAAAAGCCGCCCGGTCCAAGACGAGTATACGCCCTGCTACGCCATAGCTCTTTTCTCGTTTGTGAAAAACCCGCGGATCCAGAGCAATAGCATAAGAAAAGGAGATGGGAGAATATAGAAGAGTGTGAGAGAACAAAATGCACAGTTAGATGATGAAGAAAAAAGGAGAGAGAAGCATGTGAACGCCTCCCCTTTCATGGTCGCGAGTCCCCCCCGTTTTGTCGCATAGATGTGGATAAGATCAGAGAAAAACTTTAAAAACGCCGTAAACCCCCCATCCAATCCCTCCAGTTCCTCTGGTCGTGTGGATCCTCGAAAAGAGCAACAAGCTGTAAAGAAGATTATCAAGAATGGAATGCACATGTCAGTCAGGCCGTGACGGAGCAAAAACGTGGTCGCGTTCACTTCTTCTTGAGGCCTGGGCTAGGCTTCATGCGTTGTGAAGGCGGTCCTTCCAGTCCATCGTCGCCTTCAAGCTTGACTTGTGAACGCCGACGCTTGCTGCTCAGATTCGGGCTCGTTGACGCGGACTGATGAGCACTATTTGGGTTGTTGCCCTGCTGCGAGTGCTGGGGCACCATCATCGGTGGGCCCATGTGTGGGCTTGGGGAGTGATGCATCGGTCCCATCATGTGATTCGGAGCCATCAAAGAGCCACCCGGCAAGCCCGGGTGTGCAATGTGAGGTGAGCCGTTCATAGCCATCATCTGTTGCCCGTTCAGGTGCTGCATCGGCAAGTTCATGTGGGGGACTGACGGCGAGGAGAAGTTGGGCGTTTGGGCAGGCAACTGCATGTGGACCTGATTGGGTGTGCCAGCACCCTGAGGCAGGGGCTGAACGATTCCGTTTCTCTGCAGAGCCATCTGAGCGTGGTTGGGCTGCATGGGGTTCATGTTTTGAGGCTGGCCGAATTGTTGCTGCTCCTCGATCTGAGCGACCATCTGGTTCATGGCGTCGTGGGGTCGGAGCTCGTTCTTCTGAGAGTATTCCATCAGATCCTTCATGAAGAAGATGGTTTCCGCTACCTGGCCCTGGTCAGTTCAGGTGGTCGTATAGCTGGAACTCTGAAACAAGCACTTCTACCTCAAGGTATTGCATAACAGCGGGCGTGACGGCGTATTCATTAACAGGGGCGTAGGGGAAATCCTCGAGCTGGAGGAGGGCGCCTTGTGCCTTTTGCATTGCCTTCTTAGCCGGGGTTTGTCTATGCATCTTGGGACTCTTGTTCATCAGGGGCGAGCCTTGGGCGACGACACGCGCAAGTTCGGAGCGCGGGATGAATTCTTCGGTTTTGGACACTTCGAATTCGAGCGATTCGAACTTGTCCATGCCGGCAGGGAACGAGGCTGTCAGCTTGCCTTGCCAGATCAACTACGAGACAAGTCAGTCGATGTCAATGCAGAGTTCAGGGGGAGAATGTACTTGAGTGTTGTTCGCAAACCAGAATATGTAGCGAGCACGAGTGCAGGTCACCCAGTGAGCATTGTTGGGAGCAGGAATTTCTCTCACACCCTCTAGCTGGAGTTGGATGTTTTGCACACCGCTGCTAAACCAAGTCCAGTAGTATCGTGCTAACGACGAGGCATTGATCATGAACTGCTTGGTCGACGAATTCGTGTTGTCCAGGACGTGCTGTACAAGCCGGCCGTCCGGTGTCCAAAACTGGCTCACGAAATTCTGCCAGTGGTCTTCAGTCATCGACTCATGCGCCTGTCACGCTGGTCAGTTGTTTGGTCCATCTTGACTTTGGGCAAACTTACACTTGCATTAAACGCGCTGAGATGGTCTGAGAACTGGATGAGTTTAAGGATGAACTGGCCATTGCTCGTACGACCCGGCTGCTGCTGCTGCTGCTGCTGCTGCTGCTGCTGCTGTTGTTGTTGTTGGGCAGCCATTGCCTGCTGTTGACGCATCATGTTCATGTTGTTCATGTTCATCATCTGCTGGCGTTGCTGTTGCTGCTGGGCGGTCTGCATCTGCTGCTGTTGTGCTTGCTGAGCTTGTTGCTGCGCCTGCTGTTGCTGTTGGGCATTTTGGGGCTGGTTTTGAGATTGGGCAGAGCCTGGCTGCTGTGGAGTGTGCTGGTTGGGCTGTTGAGGCTGCGAGGGGGGAGGTTGTTGAGGTAGCGGTTGGGCCTGCATCTGCGGTGTAGGGTGGGCACTTGGGGGCTGAGGAGGCTGTTGCTGTTGTTGCGGCTGTTGCTGTTGCTGCTGTTGCTGAGATTGCCCTTGGGGTGGCTGTTGCTGCTGAGGCTGAGGGGGTTGGGAGTGCTGTTGTGCTTGACCCGGACCTTCAGGACCAGACGGGATTTGCGACTGGCTCCTCATCTGGGCCGGCGGCGGCTGCTGTGGGGGAGGCTGGTTGTTTTGCGGAGCACTCTGGTGTGAAGCCTGCGACGATGCGTGCTGCATGGCCATGTGCTGAGCCATCGACTGTTGCTGCATCTGAGGCGTTGCGGGAGCCTGGGGACCCTGAGGATGCGGCGTCTGCTGCTGTTGCTGCTGCTGTTGTTGTTGGGCGTGTTGCTGTGCCTGAGCGGCTTGTGCAGCTTGCATCTGTCGCATCTGTTGGATCTGAATCATGTGCTGAGGCGGTAGGTTCGCTATTTGTGCTTGCTGGAAGGCGGGATTCGCCTGCATCTGGGCGAATTGCTGAGGACTCATGCCTGGGTGGCCGTTCATGCCCATGCCCATACCCATACCGTTCATCTGTTGCTGCTGCTGCTGCTGTTGCTGCTGCTGTTGCTGTTGTTGCTGGGCTTGTTGCGCTGCCATCATCTGCCGCTGACGAGCCATGTGTTGCTGTTGCTGCATCATCAGTTGGGGGTTGTTGGCCACTACGACGATTCGAGTTAGCATCGGATTGATGTGAGTTGGCGGTCAAGAGGAAGACATACTTGCTTGCTGCATCTGGTGATGTTGCATCATGTGGGTTTGAGGGTTGAGATGGCTCATGGCCATGGCGTTTGCACCGGGACCGCCCATGGACTGCTGCGGCATCATGCCACCACCCGGGCCGGGACCCATGCCTGGAGGCATATTCTGCTGGCCGGGTTGCATACCCATCATCGCAGGTTGACCCATGTGGGGAGCACCAGGACCCGAGACACCAGGCATCTGCATCGGCTGGCCCATGTGCTGGGCATTAGGAGGCATTCCTGGATGACCGTGGGGTACGCCTTGTTGCATGCCCGCCGGGTGCGGAGGAAAGGACATGCCTTGCATCATAGTGGTTGGAGTCGAGCAAGCGGACGCGTAGAATCAAGCGACGACAGGACGAAGGCTGGTCAAGTCGACGACGCGCGACGATAGATGCGGATTGAAGAGAGCGCGACAAAAGGTGCGCTCAAATGCATGTATGGACACGAGTTGGGCCGAGTGTGCTGTCGCTCTGGATGCGCAGTGGTGGTGGTGGTGGTGATGGGAAATGGACGCGCCTGGGAGCCGAGACTAGCGACAGCGGACTGTACGAGGCAGTGCCGTGTGCGTGGGCGTGGGCGTCTTGGGTCGTCGGTGGCCGTGACGAAGTTGCGAAGATCAAAAGACGCGAGCGAAGGACAAGTACCAGGATCGAGGGTGGTCACTGGTGAAGGCAACCGGGGTCTGCTTAGGGCAGGCAGAGCGAGCGACACGGTGGTCCAAGGTCCGGCGCTGCGACGCTCTCGACGGCCGAGTCTGAATATGGCGCTTGTCGCCGACGTTGGGTCCAGCAGTTGCGACTTTTAACCAAAACCGCTCCTGCCCGCTGTTTCATGCACACGTCTGCGAGCCTTCTGCAACGAGCTTTGCGCACACAAATTCAGAGTTGCACGATGCTATGTGAATACAGATTCGGCCTGTCACAAGATGCCTTGCGAGTTGATGGTCGCTCTGCTCACTCGAACGCTCACCTCAGTTGATTTGTCCGCTGACAGGGCTCGTGCGTGCTAACGAGCGCTTCGCATTTGGTATCCGACACCTGCCAAGCTCACGCCCACTTAGTACCTACCCTGTCCTCATCCGTACACACTCGACCAGACACCATCCACCAACACCCTCCAAGACTCGTAGCTGACAACATCCCAGTCGATGACTTTTCAACACGGTTTCCTTGTACGCCGTGTTGGTCTGACCAGCACACTGATCGAATGTCGAATGTCGAATTCACGCGCCCCGATATCAAACGCTTGGACGCGCTTTGCTTGGCGAGCGCGAGGTTTTGCCGTGCGCGTCGATCGACGCCAGTATTTATTTGTGATCAAGCTGAATCTTTCCTTCCAAGCAAATTCCTTCATCACCAAAACCCGCCGTCGTTTGTCGCTGCCAGACTCTCGCGCATCTGCTATGCCCGTCTGCGCGACATTTGACGGCGATTGTAATATCTGTGAGTATCTCTTCTTTTCTATGCGCACGCACTTTTCTCCCAACCATCATCCGAATGATGACAACTTTTACAATTATGTCTTCTTTTCCCAACAGATTCGACCTTGACGAAGACCATCTGTTCGGGCAGCCGTCGCTGGCAGCCTGTATACTTGCCAGTATATTTTTGTCTGACACTACACTCAAACCCACCACGTTCTGTATTCACATTTGCGGAACATTGTGCTAACATGCGCTGAAGTATAGGATCTGCACCGCATCTCGACCATGATCAAGAGAAGGAGTAATGGGCATACACTGAGGGTGTCGATCGACTGCTGAGCAGCATCGGCGCCCGCCAGCAACTATGGTCAGTCGCACTGCTTTCTTCACCTGCCTTCCACTACAACACCACCCCTCTTTATGATGAAACCCATACCACATTCGCAGTTTTCACGCTAGCCGTCGCCTAGAACCTATCTTAGACGGTCGTTGAGCGCAACATCTTCCTTGGATGTCTGATTCTATTTCCCACAACTCACACTTTGGTCTTGATTGCTTTGCATGAACCCTTTGCTGACCATCCCAAAGATACAGATCAACTTTTTCAAACTTTTATATAGAATCAATCTTCAATCAAAACAATCTTTCATCATACTTTTATCCTACCAAGACATCATGTGAACAGCTTCCAACAATCCTCTCCCATGCGTCACCAAACACTGAGATCACATGTCTCTTCGAATTCCAGACGGTCATGATCCAACGACCTGGATGAGATTTGCAGAGAAGGATTTCCCATCCTGCCGGCCGGGCAGATCTAGAGCGAACAACGCACCTGCAGCAAATGATCTCCATATCTAATCTTGTCGTGCAGCAAACCTCATTTCCTGTTCTTCAGCTCTTTCCACAGCCCTGCATACTCTCAAATTTCCGTCTGCTCGTAGTCACTAGGCCATGCAGAAAGTAGCATGTCAACAAATATACCAGACACTTGGAGGATGAGTGGACCTGCGAAAGCTTCAGACACCGGAACGGATCAAGTTTCTCACTTTCGATCTGATGCATCTCACCAACTCCGTATTCGACTCGTATGCTCAAACAACTAGCCATGCAAGATAACGTACCATCAGTAGAGGCTAGAAGTGGCTAGAAACTCGAGTGATGCTTCTCTTGCCATATGCTTCCGTTCCTGCGTAACAAAAATGCCAATGTTTCGGTAGCCACCCTGACCTTTTCCCTACACATATTTCACAAACAAAACCGCATGAATACATCACTTGATTTCCATGTTAATTCGCTAGGAAATGCGAAAGATACATCACTCGATTTGCTTCTTGTCTCTAAAGACCTGTTCTAAACTATTCAGTCCACACTTGTTGTAAAATGCCATATTCGTAAGGCTACTCTACTTGCACCGTATAGCAGCTACAGTAGCTCCGCGGAAACTTAAACAACCACTCATAGCACAAATACACACTCCATCTCAAACCCCATCATAACACAACCACACGTATAATGCCTTACACCTCTCCATCTCCACAAACAAAACCCCAACTCTTCTACCTTACCTACTCTCTAAACACCATCACTCCCTCCCAAAAAAAAAAGAACAAAAATCCTCCCGTCCATTGCGCAACCCATCCCATCGCGCCAAATCTCCGAATCCCGACACACTACAGCGGGAATGCCGCAAACCTTTTCTTGTCCCGCGTTCGTGATCCGTGATCCTGATCCCCCCCGAAGGGAAAAAAAAAGAAAAAAAAAAGAAAAAAAAAAGAAAGAAGAGAGGACCCCACAGTTGTTCCCGTTCTTGTTGAGGGGACCTCCAAGAACTCCAAGAAGACGTCGCTTGCCAAGAGGTTCGTTCGCTTTGCCCTGCTGCTGCTGCTGCTGCTGCTGCTCAAGAAACCCTACTCTACACTAGGCAAGGCACAGCAATCTGGTTCCTGCATGACACTTGCATACCTGAAGAAAACTCAAATCCTGATGCCGTCCTCATGCCGCATGCGTGATATTCTTTTTGATCAAGAGTTGTTGAGAGGGAGAGAGAGAGAGGCATCCTTGTGAAGAGCAGCGTGTAGCGTATTCATTGAATGAAGGATCAAACGGCGCGCGGCTGAGTACGCCAGGCGGCTTGCTGCACATTTATTTCCAAGACCGCCGGGGCTTGGTGAGGGTTTGCACTATTTGGGCTCCACCGAGTTAGGCTGACGACGCATCCTGTGTCCAAGGTCGCTTTGGCTAGTGTTGAGCGCAATATGGATCAAATACGAGCAAGAGCAGAGCCGCCGGCCGGGCATGTATGGATCACAAGTAGAAGAGAAGATAGACGTGATTATAGTAAAAGAATTGATTCATTGACAGACCAAACGACTGTCCCAAAAGGAAAAAAACAGAGTAAATGCTATATGCACAATGAAGGACAAAAAAAGCAGGCTCCGGGATGCAAGAAGGTATCATGCCAGCCAGAAAATGCAAATAAGAAATGTGGAAAACAATTTTCCAAGACGACACACGTCTTTATTACCTCCCTTTCAGAAGCATCTCGTTCCACCCCGATCAAACATTAGTAGGCGTAGTCCTGTTGCCCAAACCTCGGTCCCGTATTGACCCTTGTCTCATCGACGAGGGACGTCATGAACGAACAAGCCCCTCCCGACGAGCCCAGTATGCCCATTATCAACATGAATATCATGGCGGAAGCGAATAGGTCGTGAGAGTGGTTGTGTAAAAGAAAGTATCCATGCAAGCAAGAAGACGCTTACAGGAAGGCGACAGCCAAGGCACCGGCGGCAAGGAGCATCTCACCGGCGAAGGTAGGAAGGGCAGCAGCACCAGTGTAGGCAACGGGGCTGGAAGCGGTGGGGGCAACGACAGTGCCGTTAGCAGGGCGAGTGGCACCACCGGTAGGAGCCTGGATCTGACCGTCGGAGATCTGAGTGACGGGCTTGCCGACAGAGGTAGGGGCTTGGATCTGACCGTCAGAGATCTGAGTGACGGGGGCAGCGGTGGGAGCCTGGATCTGACCATCAGAGATCTGAGTGACGGGCTTAGCGGTCGAGGTAGGAGCCTGGATTTGACCGTCGGAGATCTGAGTGACGGGAAGACCACCAGTGGAGGCCTGGATTTGACCGTCCGAGATCTGAGTGACAGCCTTGGTGGAGGTGGGGGCCTGGAGCTGACCGTCACCAAGCTGAGTGGCGGCACCGCTGGAGGCAACACCGCCAGCCTTGAGGACGTTGATGTAGATGGGAGAGCACTGCTCGCCAGTGGACTCGTCGTAGAGGTTGTAGAAGCTACCGCTCAAGCACTGGTAGAAGATGGCGGAGTTGCCGATGGCGAGGGTGCCGTTGCTGCAGACGGAGAAACCAGAGGTGTAGATGGCACCGGTCTGGGCGGGCTTGTCGAACTGGAACTGGTTGTTGGCGGCAATGTAACCAGTGCGGCCCTGGTCATCAGTCAGGACACCGTTGGCGAGAGTGATAGTCAAGACCTTGTCCTGACGAGCCTCAAGGCTGCGCTTGGCGGGGGTGGTGACGTTAGCAATGGAAATGCTGAAGGGACCGTCGAAGCTGGTCATGCAGCCCTGGGGAGTGGTCTCCTTGGGAGCAATGGCCTCGGTGACACCCTGGGGGAGGGCGACGACGGCACCAGCAAAGGCAGCAGCAATGGCGAAGGACTTCATATTGATGGTGGTGATGATGAAGATGGTAGAGTAGTTGTTGGTTGAGAAGATGCGGTGATGATTATGTGCAGAGAAGAATGGATGTTTGTGTTGTTAACGACAGGTGTGGGTGACAGATGTGGATGTGATGGAAAGCGAAAGTGAGTTTCTGTGACCGGGAGAAGGTACGATGGTCGAGAGTGACTTCTTAAGATTGGCGAGGCGAGTTGATGTGTAAACAGAACAGCAACAATGGGAGGAATGTTCCTACCTTATATCCCTCCCCCAGCTCATTATCCTGTGGAATGCCAGAGAGGGGTGGTTGGGCCAGGCGGCGTTAGTCTCTCTGCACCGGGATATGATTCCAGCGCTTGGCTCCAGAGTGAACACGGCCTGTAGCGCCTACCGTTGGCCGCTTGCGATCAACGGACAGAGGTTGGAAACGGACGTGCCTGGCGAGGTTAGCGGCTGACGACGAGCAGGCTTTGAGCAAAGAAACCGGCTCGGCGGCTCCATGTCGTACCAGTCATCTGGAGATGAGTTACGAAACCGGCCAATTGCTCAAACCTACGCTCCCCAAACAGTGACCATTGACCAACAAGCATTGCGGCTCTTGGTGGTCGTACTGCGTGACGAACCAAGGATCTACCTCAGCCGTGGCGGGGAGAGACAGGCGGGAAGCATGCAAGCGTAGGCCAATCACCCGCAGGCGGGCGGCAGAACCCATGCATGTCTTTGTTTCCAGTCGTCTCATCAGCAACCCTCATGCACATGCTGGAGTTTGAACCCTCACTTTGCGAGAGAAGCACCGAAGAAGCCTCCCTGAACCCAGCCATCTCTCCGTGACGTCCTGATGTTTCGGACTGTTCATCACATCGACTTGCAAACTCTCGTCGAAAAGGTTGCTGACGATCTTTAAACTCCGGACGTAAATCCTTTCTTGGATGGTCAAGTCAACGACCGAAATAGAAATCCAAGCAACCTCTTTGGCAGCTTTTCCAACCACCCTGACCTCTCTCCATGACCACTGCATTCGTATGCTCGCATAGCCTGTGCCGTGCCCAGCCATCCTTCTCACTCGCTGCTAGATCACCCATTTCGCAGTGCATCGAGAGCATTGATGCATGGAGCGGGGTCTGACTCGAAGAGTATTCTCTCCACAAAGTGGCACGCACCTATAGCGCCTCCTCCACGCGCAAATTGAGGCCAGTCAGCCCTGTTGGTATTAGGAAGGCGTTTGGAGAGAAAGGTTCAACCGCTCCTCTAGCCGCTTGGTCGAGGCATTGTTTGAGAATCTGGTCTGCAGGGCAATCGTTGTACAATACAAACATGGGAGATTGTGGTCTCCTTGCTTGCTGTTGAGCAAGATGTTCGCCGAGCAACGACATGGTCGATGAAGCCGATGAGAATCGATGGACCCATCCATGTAGGGTTGAAGGAGGATTTACGGCCAAGCCCGGCGAGGGAACGACATCCCACTGCCCGCCCCACTCGAACACGACGACTTTTCATGACTCCCGCAAGCAAAAGCCGCATACCACGGATGCCGTGTGCTCGTTTCATGATTCTTGTGAGGAGCTAACGATATGAACCTCTAGCGATGTGACCTCACGTGCAGCATCTACAACTCAAATCCAGCCATCTCAACTGCAGGGCGGAGCTCGAGGTAAAGGCAAGTAAGGTTTCTATATCGCACGGCTTAGCCGAAAGCGAACAGAGTTGGGGAACTAGCCGTGCCATCGGCAATGATCGACGCATCATGACAAAAGCCTAATCGTTGCATACCAGACCCTCCGAGGTTACGGCCTCTCTCTCGCCGCCGCAGCAGCACACGAGTTGTTTTCGGTCCATCCCGCTTGATTCGTTGCATAACATCATTTCCTTGGTGGTTTCTGTTCCTGAGCAGTTGAATCACAGACGTTTCGGCTAGCCGGCACCCAAGCATCAATGTTATGTGAGCTCGTTCTGATCTCCCACCGGGCCAACGTCAAACGGCCGCATGGATATGAACGTCGTGTGTGATGCCATGACCGGCGCCTGTGCTGCTTACCTCCGCCACCGGCTCGCGAGATGAGGTACAGTATACCTTTAGATGACATGCAGGTGTGGCAAGAAACAACCAAAACACTGAGAGGGGGTGGGTGGTGGTGGGAAAGTCTCCAGGGGATCTGCCCATCGCTTGGTGGCTGGGGTGAGGCATATCCAATGTCGAAATGGTTGAGCCAATACAATCAGAGTCACATGTCCATGTCCGGCATATGTATGACTAGCCATCACCTCGTAACGCCGTTTTGAGGATGAGATGTGTCTCAGTTGGCCAAGTTGTTGTTTGCAGCGATGAGGCAATGGGGGGGAGATGTGACTCTGTGAGACCGTTGGTTGCGGACTCCGAGGTCGTTGTTGCAAGTGAGCGACTCGACTCCCCACAACGGCCTGTTCAAGCCTCAATCCTAGGTACCTTGAGCATTTCGTAACTGGCTAAACCTGCGCCATCTGCGATACAAGCCTTGTGAGCCCAGCACGGCTGACTTTCAAGGGTACAGTACATTTCCAATCCTCTGGTGAGAACGGGTGATCGAAAGGGAGCAACCTAATAGCATGGTGCGTTGTTGCTGCAGCGTGGGCAAGTGAGGAGACAGGAAAGGGCAAAGTGTGGAGTGCAGGGGTGACACAACGCTATCACTCGTTGATGGGGGTTACCTGTCAATGGGGTAATCCTGATAGCGCAAATGTGGATGCACAGAACGAACGTCCGGCAAGGGGTGCTTAGCTACCAAAACCTGTGACGGTGTCTGAACCGGTTTCATTACCGTTTGCAGAGCAAACAAACATGAGTCGCTGGCAGATGAGCGGTGATTGGAGATGGAAGAGTGGTCAAAACAGTAGCGACGTGGCAACGGCGAATAAAGCCCAAGGTGATTTCCCCACTGTAGGTACGTTTGAGCAAACGAGTCCTTACATTGATATCGTATCTGATCGGACATTGTCCTTGCATTGGAGGTTGAATCTGGATGGTATGTGAGCCCTCTAGTGTGACACTGGAAGACATCCGCGACTGTTGCATGCACCCATGATCTTCATCTCCCATACACACGGTTCTAGAAGTGTAGACGTAAAATGCACATTGTTGTTGACGACCCGGTAAGTGTTCGCAAGAACAGGCGAATGCACTTTCTCCCAGTGGAGATTGTCTGTTAGGATGACTTTGTGCATTTGGACGGTTGTGATTCAGGCTACCTGTGTCGGATCAAGGGCGGTTTGACTCTTCTCCAACAGTGATTCCAAGCTCCTTTCTCAACAAAGTGGTCAGGCTGGTCTTGTCTCTAAGATAGATCCAGTCGCCGGATGCAGCGCCCTCCTTCTGTTGCTGCGACTCGCCCAACATGACCCAATCGAATCTCTTGGGGCCGCTGACGGGAGAACTCAGCCAGATTTGCTTGGTTGGAGGCTGCTTGTTGACAACGTAGGTGCCGTTAGGAGGGTAGACAATATTGAGGACACCAGCCTTGATGGTTGGTCAGCAGATGCAAGAGGTATAGCGACGAGCAATGCTTACAGAATACTCGACGTCGACGCCTTCCTTCTCCTCTGCCAGCTCCTCGGCTCTGGTGACGAGTTCCTCGAGGTATTGGTCTGCTCTCTCGTGGTACTCTTCCATCTCGATGGGTGTGGGATCGTTGACCTCGTGCAGGGGCTCTCTCTCCTTGAGCGTGGGCTCGTCGGTGTCGGGCAAGATGCCCTTGTAGGCGCGCGAAGCGTTGGAGAAGTGGCGAGTAGCGACGTGTGATGCGCAGGCAGCTTGTCTGGGCAAGTATCTGGGAGCTACAGGACGAGTCGAGAGACTGCGGGCAGCCTGGCGCAAGCAGCGAATTGATCTGGGGGCCGACATGGTCGTGGTAGCGAGTCTGAGGCAAGCGGAAGTGACGGGTGATGATGTTGCCAAAGCGGTTTCGGTTATCAATGGACAATGCCTTGAGGTGTGATGGAGGAGATGAAGTTGTTTGCGACAAACCGGAGCTCCAGACAATGACGATGAGCTTGATCAATGCGGGGGTCTGGGCCCATGTCCTCGACCTCATGCTCATGTCTGTCACGAACTTGTTGTGGGACCTCACAAATTTACATGTTTGTATTGAGTGGTTGAGATGGAGTAGCTACTTGAAATGCATTCTCTCTATGCGACATGACTCTCGAAACTGCCATGTGTCTTGACAGCTCCAACACGTCCTGATCCAAGATTGAGCAGGGCAAAAGTGACAAACTTTGGCACATGTGGAGGTGGGTCTACGAAACCCGAACAGCGCCGCCTCCGATTGATGCTTGTTCCTGAAACTATACACCCACGTGCTTCTCATACAAAAGCTCAAAATCCCACCACCAACCCTATTCAAGCACACGAATCTTTCTCCCTCGACGCCAAAGTACAACAAGGTCAAGCAGCAGCAATGATCAACGCCGTCCTGGTTTTCAACAACAATGGCCAACCGCGTCTGACCAAATTCTACACACAACTGGTACGATGAGAAGCAGATATGGCTATCAGATACACCCTTCTGAACACTTCCACAGGACACTGCTGTCCAGCAACGTTTGATTTCCGAAATCTTCACCCTTGTCTCGGCTCGCCCTTCATCGTCCTGCAACTTCCTACCACTACCGCCTCTTCTCGCTCCCGCTCAGTCCTCGGCCGCCGTCTCGGATTCTCACAACGACGTTCCTTCTCTGGTCACGTACCGCCACTATGCCACTCTCTACTTTATCGTCATCAGCACTAGTACCGAGTCTCCTCTAGCTCTGCTCGATCTGATTCAAGTCTTTGTCGAGTCGCTGGATAGACTCTTTGAGAATGTCTGTGAACTCGATCTCATCTTCAACTTTGAAACGCTACATGCAGTCCTGGGCGAGATGATTGTTGGTGGCGTGGTCATTGAGACAGGCTTGGACAAGTATGTGTGCAAATGTGTTTTCTTGTGCTCTTTCTAACGTTTTACAGAGTGGTACAAGGAGTAAAGGCTCAAGGAAAGGTTGCTAAGCGGCCTGTCAACGAAGGCAGCCGTACTGGTGGTCTCGGACCTGGTATCTGGGCTGGCAGATGATGATCTCTCGGACAAAGGCATGCGCCTTGATCGAAAGCAGCATTGCCAAGCATCTCTAGGAACGAAACCGTGTCCCCAGCCGTGTGGATGCAGCATATCTCGAAGGCATGGAACACATTCCAGACATGGACTACAACCCGCCACTTTTCGTCGAGAATGTTTCAAAATCATTCTCTGCAGCAACGCACAGCAAGGGGACAGACGGTTTCGAGCCCGTTGAATTTTCTGGACATTGATATACAGTGCGTCCAGCTTGGCGGCATCATGCATACACTAATTACACTCTCTCGGTTGATCCAAGGGCTTCTTTGTAGCTCCAACCCATGACTGAAGGGCATCGAACTCGAGTATTCTAGACTTGTGCTATTCCTCGGTCTTCAATCGTCCGCGTCTGCAGTAGAAAGTCTTGATTTTGCAAACCGAGCCTTTGGGACGAGCATGTGCCCAAGTGGTGCAGTCTGCCACAAGGCTTGTGCTCGTCACTTGTCACTCGCACTCTTTCGTGTCGAAGTGTGACGGACCCGAGCTGGCTGCCCACAGTGGTTGGTAGTGGACACAGCAGGTAGCTTTGACGGTTCATGTTGTGTTACAGTCTTGGTCGATGCTCATGACGCAGATTGAGAGGACTGATCGTCTTCGAGGCTCGCACGTGGCTTTCTTCTAGGCGTGCCGAACATGTCGTTGGTCGCTCTGGCATAGTAATCTCGGATCTTGTCCAACGTGTCAGCCTGAGTCTCTTGGATGCGTGGAAAGTGGACATACAGTGCCAAAGACAGTACCCTCTTCAATCTCCATGAACAGTAAACCATAGACGGCGACAACTAGGCACACAATCAGCAAGCCTCATGGCACAGTCTCGATTCACACATACATGAGATGGTTCCCCAGGTAGCCAATTTGACAAACTTGGTCCATGTCGGTCTTGCCCACTTCAGCTTTGCCCTCCTACGGTATCGGCGTTCGAGGCGGAACTGATGCTTCTGCGACAGTTTGGTAAAGTCCGGGGGCCATGTGCGTTTGCTCTTGTAGGGATTCCTCGCAAAGTCGAACTTGGGCAGAGCAGCTGCCCGCCGCATTAACGTCGGAAAAAACATGGTTGAATGTGCTGTGAAGTGCAAGGTGCAGCAGCACCCTCGTGGATAGATTCTCGAGCACAGCGCGTCAAACAAGGCAAACCGGTGGGCGTTGCGGAACAAAAGTCGTCTGGGGAAACTTTTGGGCCAGCGCCGCCATCGCAGCCAACTCTCTTCTGCCGCAAGCAAAGCATTCTCTTGCCCACCACGTCGTTGCTTAGTCTTTCTTTGCGCCATCTGCGGGTATTGCGACCGAGGCCACTTCAATACCGCTCCTTCACCATGGCCGCTCCTCAGGACACTCAGGGCACTCTCAAGATTGAGAACGTGAGTCACGAGCTATGCTGAAACCTTGCTCAACACTGACGAGTGATTGCCCAGACCGACAAGCGTGACACCCTTATCGCCACCGAGAAAAAGTACCAGCAGCAGTGGAAGCAAGACGCCATCTTCCAATCCGACGCTCCTACGCTCCAAGATGTTCCCTTCCACTCCATCACTCCTGCAGAGCTCCGCGAGCAGCAGCCCAAACAATTCTCCACCTTGGCTTACCCCTACATGAACGGTATCCTACACGCTGGCCACGCCTTTACCGTTTCCAAGGTTGAATTCGCTACTGGATGGGCCCGTATGGAGGGCAAGCGAGCCCTGTTCCCCCAGGGATACCACTGCACCGGTATGCCCATCAAGTCTTGCGCCGACAAGCTGGCCCGCGAGATGGAAATGTTCGGCAAGAACTTCGAAAACTACAAGGAGGAGGACGCCGAGGAGGATGCCGTGCCCGCACCTACCCAGGAAACCACAAAGGCCGACATCACAAAGTTCAGCGCAAAGAAGAGCAAGGCCGCAGCCAAGGCTGTCTCGATGAAGTACCAGTTCCAGATCATGGGTGCTCTTGGTATCCAAAAGGACGAGATTCACAAGTTTGCCGACGCAAACCACTGGCTCAATCATTTCCCTGCTCTCTGCGAGCGCGACCTCACCAACATCGGTGCAAGAGTCGACTTCAGAAGAAGCATGGTTACAACCGACAGAAACCCTTACTACGATGCTTTCGTTCGCTGGCAAATGAACCGTCTGAAGGAGCTGGGCAAGATCAAGTTCGGCAAGCGTTACACCGTCTACTCGCCCAAGGACGGACAAGCATGTATGGACCACGACAGAAGCTCGGGTGAGGGTGTCGGTGTTCAAGAGTACACTGCTCTGAAGCTCAAGGTCCAGGAATGGGCCGAGCCCGCACAAAAGATCCTCGCTGGCAAGCTTCCCGAGAACGCCAACGTCTACTTTGTCCCCGCTACTCTTCGTCCCGAGACCATGTACGGCCAGACATGCTGTTTCGTAGGTCCCAAGATTGGCTACGGAATCTACAAGGTCTCCGAGACCGAGTACTACTTTGTCTCAGAGAGAGCTGCTCGCAACATGGCTTTCCAGGGCATCTTCCCTGAGTGGGGCGTCTTCCCCAAGGTCGCCGACTTGCAGGGTTCCGAAGTTGTCGGCACTCTCATCAACGCTCCTCTCTCCGTCTACGAGAACGTCCGTATTCTGCCCATGGAGACCGTCAAGGCTTCCAAGGGTACTGGTGTCGTTACTTGTGTTCCCTCGGACTCTCCCGACGACTACATCACCATCCAGGACTTGGTCAAGAAGGCCGACTACTACAAGATCAAGAAGGAGTGGGCCGACCTTGAACCTCTTCCCATCATCGAGACTCCCACCTACGGAAACCTGACTGCCAAGAAGCTGTGTGAAGACATGAAGATCGCCTCGCCCAAGGACACCAAGCAGCTTGCTGAGGCCAAGGACCTTGCTTACAAGGAGGGCTTCTACAAGGGTACCATGTGCTATGGTGAGCACAAGGGCAAGTCTGTCGAGGAGGCCAAACCCCTTGTCAGACAGGCTCTCATCGACGCCGGCAACGCTTTCAACTACGCCGAACCTGATGGCGAGGTCATGTCTCGTTCCGGTGACTCGTGTGTCGCTGGACATCTGGATCAGTGGTATTTGAACTACGGAAAGTCTGGTGATGAGGCATGGCAGCAAGAGGTCCTTGGCCACGTCAACGGCGAGCTCAACACCTTCTCTACCGAGGCCAAGAATGCCTTCCAACAGACTCTCGACTGGCTGGGTCAATGGGCCTGCGCTCGTTCTTACGGTCTTGGCTCGAAGCTTCCATGGGATCAAAAGTTCCTGGTAGAATCCCTCTCGGACTCTACTATTTACCCCTCCTACTACACAATCGCCCACTACTTGCACTCCGATATCTATGGAGACAGCCAAGGTATTGGAAAGATCTCTGCCGAGCAAATGACTGACGAGGTCTGGGACTACATCTTCACCCGTCGCGAAGACGTCGAGAGCGACATCCCCAAGGAGACCCTCCAGACCATGCGCAGAGAGTTCGAATACTGGTACCCCCTGGATGTCCGTGTTTCTGGCAAGGATCTCATTCAGAACCACCTGACCTTCTTCCTCTACATTCACGTCGCCCTCTTCCCTCGCGAGTACTGGCCTCGTGGTATCCGTGCCAACGGCCATCTTCTTTTGAACGGTGAAAAGATGAGCAAGAGCACTGGTAACTTCCTTACCCTGTACGACGCAACGAAGAAGTTCGGTGCAGACGCCACTCGTGTGTCTCTCGCCGATGCTGGCGACTCGATCGAAGACGCCAACTTCGAGGAGACCGTTGCCAACGCCATCATTCTCAAGCTCTTCGAATTGAGAAAGTGGTGCGAGGAGACCGTCCAGGGTGTTCGTGTGCTCAAGGAAGGCGAAAACTACGTCGAGGTCAACAAGAACGAGCGTCTCAAGAACAACGACTCCGTCCAGCGTACTGGCGAGAGATCGTTCTGGGACGACATCTTCGAGAACGAGCTCAACGGTTTGGTCCGCGAGACACGAGAGCACTACTCTGCCACCAACTACAAGTCCGCTCTCAAGTCTGGTTTCTACGACTTTACCAGCGCTCGCGACTTTTACCGTGAGATCACCAAGTCTTCTGGTATCGGCATGCACCAAGACCTTGTTCGCAAGTACGTCGAGTTGCAAGCTTTGATGATCACCGTCATCGCACCCCATTGGTCAGAGTACATCTGGCTCGAGGTTCTCGGAAAGTCCAGCACCGTCCAGAACGAGCTCTTCCCTCAAGTCCCCGCTACCAAGCCCGAACTCACTGCCGCTCGCGAGTACGTCCGCCAGACCAGCGGTAACATCACTTCCGCAGAGGGTGCTCAGCTGAAGCGCATGGCCAAGGGCAAAGCCACCAACTACGACCCCAAGCAGCCCAAGAAGCTGACCATCTTCATGGCAACCGAGTACCCCACCTGGCAGTCCAAGGTCATCGACTTGGTCCGCGATGCCTTTGACGGCCTGAGCATCGACATGAAGGCCATCAGCAAAAAGGTCGACAAGGCCGACAGCAAAAAGGCCATGCCCTTCATCCAAACCCTGAAGAAGAGCCTCGAGGACGGCATTGACTCGAACACTGTCTTCGAGCGCAAGCTCGCTTACAACGAAGTCGATGTGCTCGCCCAGATGGTCCCCGGCTTGATGAGCACAGTGCAAAGATGTGTCTGCGTCGAAGTCATCTCAGTCGAGCAAGGCGGCAAGACCGGCAAGGTCGTCGCCAGTATGGGTGAAGCCGGTGCTGCCAAGGGTACCGAGATGCCCGAATTGCCGCTCCAGGCTGAGAATGCTGTTCCTGCGTAAGTTTCATGCCCCCCAAAAGTTTTTCTTTAATGAGTTTCACCCTTGCTAACGATTGTGTGATTTTCAGAAACCCTACTTTCTTCTTCTCAAACATTTAGAGGGGTATTGTTTTAGATGCAAGAGATCTCCAAAAGCCTTTTAAAAATGTTCAATGTTTCAAATGTTCTCATGCGAAATCTGTTTTTTTCTCTATTGTGTGTGACTTTTTCGTAATCAACTGCGGCATCCAATGGCTTCAGACTATCTTGTGCCATGCTTGGAAACAAAATCAGGAACACATGCATGTACAACCGTCGGTTTATACAGAAAGCAAAAGTAGTGGCTTATCGCACGCACCTTTGGTTCGCGCGGATGCATCTTGGTGGTTTTTTTTTTTTTCGTCTCGAGCATTTTTTTTTTCGCTTGCAAGTGACACCCCTGATCACGGTTTAGAAAAGTAACATGCCAACTTTTACAATGTCGGTTACAGCAGTAGCAAAGTCTACTAAGCACTAGTGCTAACTTGGCTGATAGATATATGGGAGAGGTGTATATTCTTATCGGGCGGTTATGTTTTAGAATCACAATTCATACAATGCGTGGGTGGGTGGTTGAGCAAAATCTCGGAACATGACACGCACAAGAGTGCTCGAATGGACAATACACAATCACTGTCGAGTTGGAAGCAGCAGTGTTGAAACAGTGTTTCTCAGACGTCAAAAACACGGTAAAAGAGGAGAGAGTGAAAAAGAAGTGCAAAGATGTCTGAAAAACCGTGACATCAAAGAGATCGAGAAAGTGGGCTTTGCTGTGCGTTTATCTAATATACAGAGAACGGTGAATGCGTGCAGAGTTCCTCCCTCTGGCCAAACTCGACAGAAATGAGGGATATATAACCTGGAATTGCTGGAGCAACATGAGAGCCTGATGCTATTACTCAACCAACCAGTTGTCGTCATCATCAGCTACGTCGTAATCCATCTCGGCCGCTGGCCTCGGAGGTCCGAGATCTTGGGGTTCGTCCATGTTTATGTCTTTGGACGTCTCGGGGCCTGGCTGTGTGGAAGTGACGGGAGTGCTGGGTGCAGGGTTTGCCATCCACGAAAGCTCGACTTTACCGAGATGCGGGATATCGGAGCCGTGATTGAGGAACTTCTCGGCTTGGTAGCGCTCAGAGAATGCCAGCATGGCGGCGTCCGAGCGTGAAGGATGAGGGCTGATCTGTGTAGATTCCATAAGGTCGCTCTGTAGAAGATTAGCATGTTGTTGTCCCAAGCCAAGTAGCTTTCTGCGGTTTACTCACAAATAGCAGATATTGCCTTAGCGCCTCGTCTTTTGTGGAATCCATTTGCTCGTTGTTCGCAAAGACGACTGCAACAGTTCTGGGTCTGTTGTCTAGCCTTCTGACGGCACCACCACGCGGAGCAAAAGCACCTCTTCCTCCTCGCCATGCGCCTCGCGGCTGGAACCCTCCACGTCCTCTGTAGCCACCACGACCGCGTGGAGCGAAGCCTTGCCACGGCTGGTCCTCGTTCGGATTTATGCCCATGCTCTCAGCTTCTCTTTCCAACTCTGCAAGCTTGGCCTTCAAGGCATCAGTTTGCGAGGGTGTACCGTTTCCGTCAGCACCGTTGGTGGCACCATTCTGACCAGCAGCAGCAGCCTGATCCGGAGTGCCTGACTTTCCTCTCTCTTTGGCAGCGAGTTTGGCGAGTAATTTACTGCGCTCTTCAGCCTGAGCCTTCATCTTTTGCTCCAACTCTTGTCGCTGTGCCTCGGCCTCCTTGATTTTCCTTGTCTTTTCTTCATGGGCGCGTTGAGCTTCTTCTTGTTTCTTCGCGAACTCGACAGGATCGATCTTCTCCTCTTCTTGCATTTCGACATCGCCGTCGCTCTTGCCAAATCCGTTCTGATGACGCTCCCGTTGCATCCTTTCGGGTTTGTACCAGTAGACCTTGACAAAACGGTTGTCGAAAATGACCTTGGGGCTGTCGTATGCTTTCTTCGCACCGTCATAGTCGTCGAACTTGATGATGGCCAGACGCTTGTAATCCTGCAACTCGACCGACTCGATGGTTCCAAACTCCGAGAAAAATTCGCGGACGGATTGCTCGTTGAAGTTCTCCTCGGGGATCTGCTCAACAACAACTTGTGTGATGGAGCGGTCGTGGTTTGGACCGGCGGACGAGAAATCGGCACGACCTCCGCGGCCACCACGGAAGGCACCTCTATCGCCTCTACCGCGACCACGGCCACGTCCTCTGTCGCTAAAGGGACGGCCTTGCGATATAGACGCGTTTGTAGGATCGTACTCGTCTGGCTGTTGCTGAGGTACTAGGACGGGATCGTTACCGTGCTCGTGAGGGCATGAAGCACCGAGTGCGCAAAAGCCTTTGGTGTCGTAGTCGTGACATCTCTGACCAGAGCGCGGGGTCTGTGCAGTGTTGCCAAAGGCGCCAGGTGAGGGAGGGAAGGGCATCTGAGGCATTCCAGGCATTTGGGGCATACCGGGCAGACCCATGGCCTGCTGCATTGCCATGAGAGCGGCCATAGGGTTGTTCGGGTCGAAAGGGGGCATGGACTGAGGGGCGCCGGCCATTGGACCCATGAAACCTCCTCTTTGACCACCGCGTCCACCTCGTCGCATCTTCATGGGACGATCCTGTTGATAAGACTGAGCGTGATTGTCAAAGGCATTGCTGTCGTTGAAGTCGCGCTTCTTCGAGGCAGGACCCGAGGGAGGGTTGAAAGCGGGTTCGCTGGGCTGGAAGGCGGGCGCGGTGGGTTGGAAGGCGGTTGCGGTGGGCTGCAGGGGCTTGGAGTCGGAGTTTGCGAGGTGGGCGAAGACGTCGTTGACAAACTGAGGGGTGCTGTCGTGCAAAAAGTCGAGCAGGTTGTCTTGACAGTTTTGCTTGACTTGGTCGTCCGACTCGTCGGACTTGATCAGGGCGATGACATAGTCGGCGAGAACGTCCGAGTCGGCGTCCGAGATGTCCTCCAGGCGCTTGACGACCCAGGCCTTGAGTTGTTCCGAGGCGCTGTCGTCGAGATGCATTGTTGGGCAATTGCTAAGAAGAGATTGAGGGAGCAGCTCCGAGAAGTTCGCGCTCGCTCGCTCGCGGGCCTGTGAGAGAGCTTGAAATCCAGCGTCTTGGCTGAAGTCATTTTCATACCTGTGCAAGCTGTGCACCTCGTTGTGCGCGTGCACAAGCTTCGTGTGCGAATACTTGCCTTGTTCTGATACAAGACTGTTACAAGCAAGAGCGGCAGACTTGCACTTACTGAACTGATCTGAGGCAATCTAGAATCGTCTTCCCAAGCAGCGAGAAGGCTCACACATCTCTACTAGACAAAAGAGAAAAAAAAAAGACTCTTACTACTTCCTAGGCGTGGTTTCTGGGTGAGAGTCGAACGCGTTGGAATAGCTCCTTTCACACGTTTCCAAGGTCTAATTGAGACCCTCATCTTGTGATGAGATATGTGCAGGTTGTAGAATAGAAATGGTCGTCGTGTTTACAGAGTGAAGCAAGCAGCGAGAATGGAAGGCGCACAGACCGCCTGACGTCTTTCGGGGAGACCAACGTCTCTTGCCAGTCGTCAATCAACCACCCAGCTCGACCAGTCTGCTGTGCGTAGCAGTCGTAACCAACTCCCCTCGCCCTCTCTCCCCTCCAACTCCCCATCGCCGCCGCAAACATGGCCGGAGAGGATTTCACCGTCGACCCCAGGATGATGCACGTCCAGCCTCGCATCCGCTACAACACCATTGGCGGTATCAACGGTCCCCTGGTCATCCTGGACAATGTCAAATTCCCTAGATTCAACGAGATCGTCTCGCTGACCCTGCCCGATGGCACCGAGCGATCTGGTCAGGTCCTTGAAGCTCGCGGTAAGTCTTGCAAAGCTCGACCTGCTCCAGGAGGCGCATACTGACAACTTCCTGCTCAGGCAACCGTGCCGTCGTCCAGGTACGCCCTATTCCGATTGCCACTCGGCTGCCACCACCAAGCTGGTAGCAAAAGAGCACGGAGCTTACGCATGACAACAGGTTTTCGAGGGAACTTCTGGTATCGATGTCAAGAAGGTGCGGCGAATCACGAAACAACCCCGGGTACAAGCAGCAGTGCTGATGCGCAGTAGACCAAAGTCGAGTTCAGCGGCCACTCGCTCAAGCTCGGTGTGTCCGAGGACATGCTTGGTCGTGTCTTTGACGGTTCCGGTCGTGCTATCGACAAGGGCCCCAAGGTCCTGGCCGAGGACTACCTCGACATCAACGGTCAACCCATCAACCCCTACTCAAGAGTCAGTCACCATCGACCCAAGCAACACGATTGCGGTATATTGATGTTTGCAGGAATACCCCGAGGAGATGATCTCGACCGGTATCTCGACCATCGACACCATGAACTCGATCGCTCGTGGTCAGAAGATTCCCATCTTCTCTGCCGCTGGTCTTCCTCACAACGAGATTGCCGCTCAGATCTGTAGACAGGCCAGTTTGGTCAAGCCCACCAAGGGCGTTCACGACGACCACGAGGACAACTTCTCCATCGTCTTTGGTGCCATGGGTGTCAACTTGGAGACCAGCAGATTCTTCACTCGCGACTTCGAGGAGAACGGTAGTATGGAGAGAGTTACTCTGTTCTTGAACTTGGCCAACGACCCTACGTACGCCCATCTTGCAATGCTTGTTCTCTGCCCAACTTGCTGACATTGCACCAGTATCGAGCGTATCATCACCCCTCGTCTTGCTCTGACCACCGCCGAATACTACGCCTACCAGCTCGAGAAGCACGTCTTGGTCATTCTTACTGACCTTTCGTCTTACTGTGACGCTCTTCGTGAGGTCTCGGCCGCCAGAGAAGAAGTCCCCGGTCGCCGTGGTTACCCCGGTTACATGTACACTGATTTGTCCACCATTTACGAGCGCGCTGGTCGTGTTGCTGGCAGAAACGGATCCATCACCCAGATCCCCATTCTGACCATGCCCAACGATGGTATGTTCAACCTTCTGGACCAACTACTGAGGACGCGGCTAACCAACCTGTAGACATCACTCACCCTATCCCCGATTTGACCGGTTACATTACCGAGGGCCAGATCTTCATTGACCGTCAACTTTACAACAAGGGTATCTACCCTCCGATCAACGTGCTTCCCTCGCTCTCGCGTCTCATGAAGTCTGCCATCGGTGAGGGCATGACCCGCAAGGATCACTCTGATGTTTCCAACCAGCTGTACGCCAAGTACGCCATTGGTCGTGATGCAGCCGCCATGAAGGCGGTCGTTGGTGAGGAGGCTCTTTCATCCGAGGACAAGCTTTCGCTCGAGTTCTTGGACAAGTTCGAAAAGACTTTCATCAATCAGGGTGCATACGAGAAGCGCAGCATTTTCGAGTCGCTCGACACTGCATGGGAGTTGCTCCGCATCTACCCTAAAGAGCTCCTCAACCGTATCCCCAAGAAGACCTTGGACGAGTGGTACACTCGCCGTCCTTCAGACAAGAGTGCCAACAAGGACACTCGCGACAACCAGGACAGACAGGCCGAGAGCGAGAACCTGATTGACGCATAATCGAGCGGAAGTGGATGTTTTTGACTGATTTTCCTTTTTTCTCTTTTCCTTGTTGTAGATAGCGCCTGTGCTTATACCATACCGCAGTATATCAAATCTTTGTTTTTCACTGCTTGAACGTTTGTTTATGCTGGATGGTGGTGCAAAAAGTGAATAGGGACACAGCGACCCTGGAGAAAAGTCATGTTAAAAGTCACGTGTGGGCTGTGCACTCGGATCCGCAACGACGGCCGGCGTTGTCGTGCAAGAGCTGCGTTGTGCTAAAGGTTGACTGTTGACTCCCATCTCCGCTCATTGCATCTCGCCATCGCCTGCAAAATGTTGTCCGGTCGCATCGCTGCTCGCGCCGCCCGCGTGGCCGCCCCTCGCGCTCCCATTGCCGTCAGATCCTACGCCGCCGCCGCCTCGGCCTCGTCCGCCGCTTCCAAGCCTCCGGTCGCTCTCTTCGGTCTCGACGGTACCTACGCTAGCGCCCTCTACACTGCCGCTGTCAAGACCGAGTCTCTGGATTCCACCGCAAAGGGTCTCGAGAACCTCGCTGCCACCTTCAAGAGAGACGCCCAGCTCAAGACCATCCTTGAGGCCCCCACCCTCAGCACCGCCGACAAGCAGCAGATCGTTGCCGAGATCCAGAAGTCCCTCGGTGTCCAGGACAAGAACAACACCATCAAGAACTTCCTCGAAGCTTTGGCCGAGAACAACAGACTCAACCAGCTTGAGGGTGTTGCCGAGAAGTTCGGTACCCTCATGAGCGCCGCCCGCGGTGAGGTTGAGTTGACTGTCGTCAGCGCTGCTGTACGTACATGAAGAAAGAGAAGATCCACAAACCAGCATGGTCGCTGACATATCGTACAACAGCCCCTCGACGCCAAGGTCCTCCGCCAGCTCGAGAACTCCGTTTCCAAGTCCTCATACGTCGGCCAGGGCAAGAAGCTCAAGGTTGTCTCCAAGGTATGTCTCGTACTCTCTGTACTCACATGTACAAGTCCTCTGACGAATGGCCCAGGTCGACTCCGAGATTCGTGGTGGACTCATTGTCGAGATTGGCGACCGCACCATCGACCTCAGTGTTTCGTCCAAGATCGCCAAGATGAACAAGCTCCTCAGAGACACTCTGTAAATATTTGACTACGATTTCCCCCTCCTCGCCTTGTAGCAACAGAAAAGAAGAATTTATGGCGGTCTTGACTTAAAAAAACGTCGTCCTTCTCGAGGCTTCTCAGTACATGTCCAGTGAACGTCATAGCTAAATACTTGTCTCGCTTTCTGGTGGGTCGAGATTTCTTTTTCAGAGCATATCTCGGTCGCGACATTCTCCTCACACCTCTCACACCGCATTCGCGACTGTTCAAAGCGCCTGTTCGAAGGCCTTGCTGAAAGGTGCAAAACCTCATTTTCACACGATCAATCGCATGACAAACATGCCTACGTTCCTGAGCATGAGGGGCGGTATCTTGTATGCTTGCAAAGTGTTCATACTCTTTGCGTCCCTCCGTGTGCTACAGACTGTCACACTGAATGGTCCAGATTTGGTGTGATCGGAGCAACGTTTCTGCACAACAAACGCGTCTCCCTCCGGCTATAAAAATGCACAATACTTTCCAAAAGGGAGTCCGATCCACACAGAGACGTTCTTTTGAGACATCTCTATGGCCAAACTTCTGGTTTGACCAAGGTATTGTGTGTTGCTACAGCTTCAACTGTGACATGTGTACAGCACAGGGGAAGGTAGAGGTCGTTCCTGCCTCATCAGGAATCACTTACTTTGATGATTACCAGCTGAGCTTCTCGCTTTCGTCTTTACCCTTGTACAACGTTCCAGGTTCATTTCTACCACCATGTCATTTTTCATCGCTGTTTTCCAATGCCTGATCGTCTGCACAGCCATATCTCTAACACTTTTCGGATTGACAATTTGCCGCCAGACAACATATCATGGCTATAGGGATATCTCTATTTTCCCGTGTGCGGTCTTATCTTGGGTTGTATGCTCGTCAACACAATCGCTATTGGGCTACAAGAGATGATGGATGGGCTGGAAATGATGTTGCGTGCACTCGCTTGGGTTGCGGATTTTTAGAATGACTTCCAGGAGTCCTTTTCGAGGTGTCTTGTTCGAGTTTTGGATGTTGTTGCTTGGTGAGTTGTTTGCTGGGTTGGCCTTGGATGTGTACTATGCAATGGGGTGTTGAAGGGAAGTCATCTGTCTGACATTCGAACAGATTCTACGCTATAGCTTGCGCTGTCAGTCCGTTCTGAAAATGCAGAGAGTCTTCTGTTACTGGAATGTTGTTCAAGGAGGAGAGCGTAGGATGAGCAAGCCGTCACTGGTCATCCATGTGATCTTGATACCACTGTGCATTCTCCAGCTATCGATCATCGATAACACCGGCAAAAGACAACAACCACGACAAGTCTCGACGAGCCAACAACGAGAAGAAAGAGGCATAAAAATTCATTCATTACTACTACTATCTTCTACTGCGAGAACGCGCGCATCTTGAACTCGGCATTCTCTTCTGGTAACGGCGACATTGGCACTTGCTGGAATCGCGGCAGCAAGTAGAACGCAAGATCCCTTCCTTCGAGCTGATTGGTACTCCATCCGTTACCCAACCACGCCATCTGGTTCTCCTCTGCGTATTCGTACTCGAAATCTTCCCACCGTGGACTTCTCAAAGCCTCTATGCAATGTAACGTCGATCCTGGCCACAACCCTGTTATCGTATCGCCTTTACGGTACCAACTCTTGCAGTCGTCCATAAAGACCGTGCTCTTAAAGTACGCATCTGAGTATTTCAGGAAATCTCGTACCCGGTCGGCTTTCACAGTCATGGACTTGATGTTTTCCTTTTGGAGTTTGCGGATGCATTTTACCACGTAGTCGCCGACGCTCTCGATCATCATCGTCAAGGATCCAGATCCAATGGCAGAGTTCGGACCCAGCATCATGTACATGTTCGGAAATTTGTCTGTCGCGAGTGAGAGATAGGATGTCGCTCTTTGCTCCCAATGATCAGGTAATGCGATACCGTCGACACCAGTGACGGGGAAGGGGGGAGGTGCACCAGTATGGAAACCAGTTGCGCAGACCAAGACGTCAATCTCATGGAGTGTGCCATCCTCAGTCACCACCCCTTTCGGTTCGATCCTTGTGATGGGCGTGCGGACAAAGTCAACATTATCCTCGACCAAAGCTTCCAAGAAGCCAGGCCCTGGTGTCAACCGTCTACACCCAGGCGCAAACCCAGGTCTCAACCAATCATAAATCTCCGGTTTCTTCTGCAACCTCTTCTTCATATTCTCCTCAAAGTGTTTCTGCGCACCCTTTTGCATCTCCGTACCCATGATTGTGAGCGCGTGAATCTCATTGCCACCCTCCTCAATCTCCATGCGGAAGTTGAAAAAGGCCTCTGGGTCGTCACGGAATTTCTTCTTTTGCTCGGGGCTGAAGGTGAAGCCGTCCATGTGCAGTTTGTCCTGGATGGCTTGGCCGAAGGGAGGGGATATCCAGGTGCGGCTGCGGATGAAGCAGGAGAGCTTTGTGTTTTGGAGGCGCTGCAGGGAGGGTATTATTTGGATTGCCGAGCTGCCCGAGCCGATGACACCGATGCGTTTGTTTGTAAAGTCGTAACTGTGAGGAGGGAGTGAAAATGTCAGTAACAAAAAAACACAATGTGAAAGCAGAAGTCAAGGGTAGTAAAACTTACTCCTCCTTCCAATCCGCCGAATGCATGACTTGACCCTCAAAGTCTTTTAAGCCATCGATACTCGGCCAAGCGATATGGTTCAAGCCTCCTCTTGCCATGATCAACACATCACTGCTATCCTCAAACTCCCTCCCGCTCTGGAGATCCTTGACCACGACAATCCATTTAGCAGCCGAGGCTTCCCAACGACAGCTCCTGATCTCATGGCGCAGCTTTATAAACCTGTCTACCGAGTACTTTTGCACCGTGCTCTGCAGGTATGCTTGTATTTCCGCAGCGGGCGCGTACATACTGCTCCAATCTGGGTTTGGATTGAATGAGTATTGGTAAGAGTGTGCTGTTATCGATGTTTGTCAGTTTTTCTTTTTGCACTTTCTGTCTCTTTTGAACGTAGAAGGGATAGAGGTTTTTAGAAGGTCTTACACGGTATATCGCACGCGCAACCCGGATACCGGTTTTCGAACCAAGTTCCCCCTACACCGGCATTCTTGTCGTAGATGGTGAGTTGTACATTGCGCAGGCGCTCGGGGATGCGGATGCCGTGGTAGATGCCCGAGTATCCTGCACCTATCACTATAACTCTCAGGGGCCGCGGGTTTTCGATGGGGGTATCGTGGAGGGTGAAGCCATTGCTGGTGTTGTTGGCCGAAGAAGAGGTGTTTGTGGAGGTGACGTTTGCATTGGTGGGTGAGTCTATGCGTTTTGTTGCTGTGTTGGGGATGGCGGTGTCGAGGATGGTGTCGAGGTCGCGTTCGCGGGAGTTGGGGTGTTGGTGGTGGTGGTCTTGCTCTGGGAGGTTGGGGATGGCGGACATGGTTGCTGGATATACAAATCCTGACACGTAAACTCCTTCTTTTTGCAGTAACGAAATAGGTAGTATAGCAAGAGACAAGAAGAGAGACGACGAGACGAGAGATGACAAAAGAATCAAATGCAGGAACCCGGAAACCTACAAAGCAACAAGACCCCCAGTCCGCCGGCGATGATCCTCTCTTTTATATACACCGTACGTAGCGGGAAAAAGACACAACAACCCACCAACGGTGGAGCCAAAAAACCACGGATGTACATCTTTTCGTCAAATCGTCCTTGTATCCGGCAATCTAAACCCCCCCCCCCCCCCCCATCCTCCTCCTTCCGTTTCCGCACTCCCCCCTCTCATTAGGAGGTTGTCGAGTGGAGTCTGTCCATCGCGGAAAGTGGATCCAGAGGCGTCAACGATCTCAACTGCCGTGAGGGTTCCCTGATTTCTTCTGCCAGGCAAAAGAGGCAAAAACAAGCACAAAAGCAGCACAGCAAAGAGGCGGTCGGCTGGTTCCCACACAAGGTTGCCGGGACGTGGGAAGAAGTGGATCCCTCTCGAGAGACAACGTGCGGGGTGCACTAAATGTGGGGCAGGCGCGCATTTTATGGGGGAAATGGGTCTTGTTGCTTGTGGAGACTCGGATATGTGTAGTGTTGGTTTCACACTTGCGGAAACTCGGAATGTTGTCCAAGGGGGTATGTAGGCATGGCAGATGTTTCCGGCATGAGGAGAAAGTGGAGTGCGGGTAAACTGTGCCATCTTGTGGATGGCAAGCAAGGAAAAAACGTGTGTATGAGACAAAGCTAGCGAGGGTGGGGTCTTGGGGACTACAAAGAAGAATTGTTTAGGTTTCATCTCTAGAACACAGATATGGTATGTGGAGAATGGCGTGAGGGAGCGAGTCAACGACTCCTGGGCGTTTCCATCTCAATTGCTTTTGGTTTTTGATGCTGCAATCTCTTTTGCTGCTGCTGCCACTCTCTCTGCAGCCTCTCTAGCCTTCTCGGGTTGAGGATGAACCCAGTTCTCAGGCTTCTTTCCATACATCTGGAACATGGGTGTGAACAGTCCTGAAATACAGTTAGCATGCTAGACAACAACCCCAATATAACAATGTCGGTTGATAACTAAGCAGAGGACTTACCAAATTTACCCCCATCTCTAAGACCATAAACAGATTGTGCCTGTGTATTGAGTGCTTCTAGGGTGGTGTCACCATCGACCTTGCTGTACAAGCCAACCTTGGTTTTGAACCAAACCCATGCCTTCCAAGCTTTCCACACTGCAGGCTTGAGACAAAACACCATCATCCAATCACTCCAATCAGGGAACTTTGAAGTATCACCGTCAAGAGGGGCCCACCAAGGACGGCTTTGCAGGCCCTTGAGCGCATGGTCTTCCATGTGGAAAACATCAAGACCGACAAACTCGAATTCGGATATGGCTTCTTTGACGGTCTTCATGTTGGCGATACCGTCACCACGTTCGATTCTACGGCGTACATCGAGGTGTTGAGGATTCTTGGGGTCGAACTTGTCGGTCATGCACCATTCGCCTACACTCATGACACCGCCAGGCTTGAGCACGCGACACATCTCGACGTATACGTCACGCAACTCTGCGGCATGAACAGTGGCTTCTTGAGAATAGACAAAGTCAAAGGTGTTGTCAGGGAAGGGCATTTTCTAGACACCGAGGTTAGCCATGACATGAAGCAGTACGGCAGAAGGACAATCCTTACACAGAAGTCTGCCCAGACAAACTCGACCTTGTCAGAAATGCCTTCTTTTTCGGCATGCAAGTTTGCACGATGGACTTGATACTCAGTGATCGTGACACCCGTGATGTGAACCTAGGAAAGTCAGATAACTCAGTATCAGTACTACAAGGTAATGCTCACATCAGCCCATCTCGCAAACTCACGAGCTGGCTCGCCAACACCACAACCAGCGTCCAAGCCTCGCATACCCGGCTTGACTCCCATCGTCATAAACTGGTAGTAATCATGAGCAGACAAGGCCTCTCGAAGTGACTGTTTGTCATCCAAGAACGGAGCAAAGTGGAACTTCTTGTTCCATGCGAACTCGAGGTTCAGCGTGGCCAGTTCGTAGTAGCTGTGTAAGTCTTAGTACCGAAAGCCACGTTGTATAATTCATAGGAAGGCTCACTCATGGGCGATTTGAGCATAATTCTGCTTTCTCTTCTCACGTTCTGCCTCAAGCGCTTCGATGTTTGTCGGCAGCTTGTCCATATTTTCCTCGGCACTGTAGTGACTGCGCACTTGTGCACCCCAAGCATCATCATCACGTGTCTTTGGCAGATGAGTCGTCAAGGACTTTGGAAGATAGGTTTTGATAACAGGCTGCGGAGCATCTTGAGTTGCCATGTTTGCGACAGAGTGTGGTTCAGAGATTGGAGCAAATCAGGGTGGCACAGGATATTTGAATTGAACATGTCGTTGCGAGAGAAAGATATCGACAGTCGCTAAGCGTCTCTTTCGAGGAATGCACGCGGATTGCTGTTTCAAGGCCTTCGTATTGTCTGTATGGTGACAGAGGGATGGTGACAACGGATTGCGACAAAAGCTCGGCTATAGTTGATGAAAGGTAAGACCACTTACATTCATCATCCTTGTACATGGATGGCATTGTTCTGCTCGGGACAATATCCGACAGCACCTTGCTTTGTCATGACAGGCAGCTTTTTCTTGAAGCTGGATGCACCAGAAGTGGAAGACCAAGGAATTTTTCCATCGACAGACAAGGACCAGCGGTTTGGAACGCGCAACGCCCAAAACAGTGTAGGCTTTTAGTGATATTGCTGTTCATGATGAAAGTCTTTGGTCAGATGCAGGTGGTGACAGAGTGTGATGGTCTTGATCCGGCCTCAGGGGAAATCGGCGACAGAGGTGCACCGTGGACGGACTAGGAACATGGACGACATGTCCTTCACTCTCGCTTGAGCTCATGATCATATTGACAAAATCGGACGCATGGTGTTAGCGGTTGCATCGATAGGTAAGCAGACGGTGTAGGAGGGCAATGGACGGGTAGCTATCTGCAGAGATAAGGCGTTTCACATGCGTCCAAAAACACGCCAAGAATTAGCGTCATAGCATTTGGGTCATGAGGACCTTGGAGCATTCAGCAATGACCATCAAGTCCTCGAGCGACTCGTCTGAGAGACTCCTCCTCTCTTCTGCACGACAAAATGCCCCGAGGACAAGAACCCATGTTGACGCGCCGCCCGTCGTCGCACAACGACGAGCGAGCGACCGAAGAAGATGCCCTGTTGAGCGGCCAGAGAGCTGCCCGCCAACCCGCTGCCTCTCGCTGGGCAAGATACCGAGAGATTGCCCTCTTCACCTGGGGGCTTGTAGCTACTGCCGCCGTCATCATTCTGGCCGTCGTCTACCAACACCAAACCTCAAAGACGACGCCTTCGAAGCATGGCGACCGACCCTCCGGAAAGAGAAACCTCGTCTTCATGGTGAGCGACGGCATGGGTCCAACCTCGCTGGCCCTGACCCGCGGCTTCAGACAACATGTCAACGCCCTGCCGTGGGACGATACCCTGGTCCTGGACAAGCACTTTATCGGAAACAGTCGCACGCGAAGCAGCAGCAGTCTTGTCACCGATAGCGCTGCCGGAGCCACTGCCTTCAGCTGTGGCCACAAGTCTTACAATGGCGCCATCAGCGTCATGCCCGACCACTCTCCCTGTGGTAGTGTCATGGAGGCTGCAAAGAGGGCCGGCTACACCACTGGACTCGTCGTCACCACTCGCATCACCGACGCTACGCCTGCATGCTTCGCCTCGCACGTCAGAAGCCGTGCCATGGAGGATGAGATTGCTGAACAGCTCATCGGCAACGGTCCTCTGGGCAGAAACGTGGACCTGATCCTCGGCGGAGGAAGGTGCCACTTTTTGCCCAACACTACTGCTGGAGGCTGCAGAGCCGACGGCAGGGACCTGATTGAAAAGGCGGATGATCACGACTGGAACTACATTGGCTCTCGCGAGGACTTTGACAACCTTGGCTCGTCGGTCAAACTTCCTCTGCTTGGACTCTTCGCACCCACCGACATTCCCTTCGAGATTGACCGCAGACACGTCGATGACGAGTACCCATCGCTCGAAGAGATGACCAGGACGGCTCTTCGTGCTCTCAGCGACGCCACAAGAGACAGTGACCAAGGCTTCTTCGTCATGATCGAGGGGAGCAGAATTGACCATGCCGGTCATAACAACGATCCTGCTGCTCAAGTACACGAGGTGCTTGCCTACGACAGAGCTATGCAGGCTGTCATCGACTTCCTCGAGGAGGACGATACCGAAGGTCTCATGGTCGCTACCAGTGACCACGAGACCGGCGGCCTGGCTACTGCTAGACGTATGTCTCCTCCTGCCCCTTGTTTTTGTATATATTGCTAACTCCTGTTCTAGAATTGAACGTCAACTACCCTGAATATCTCTGGTACCCTGGCGTCCTTGCCAACGCGACCCACAGTGCCGAGCACACTGCCCGTCTATACTTCTCCCACCTGTCAACCACCAAGCCCTCCAGCACCGACCTTCGCAAGTATCTCATCAAGCTCATCGACGATAACCTGGGCATCAAAGACGTCACTCGCGAAGAGATTGACCATCTCATCGAGCACCCTGTCTTGAGCCCGTGGACCATGTCCGACATTATCAGTAAGCGTAGTCAGACCGGTTGGAGCACCCACGGCCACAGCGCCGTCGACGTAAACATCTACTCTTCCGACCGCCATGCTTCAAAGAGGCTCCACGGCAACCACGAGAACACAGAAGTTGGCGAATTCCTGCGTTGGTACCTCGATGTTGAGGATGAGGTCAAACAAGTCACTAAGGAGTTGAAAGACAAACTGGACATTTCCAGTGGTGAGAGTTGGCTTGGTGCTGTTCCCTCTCGGGAGGATTTGGCCAAGGTGGAAAGCCATCTGATGAGTCCTCAAAGAGGCTTTGAATGATATATATGTAAATTGGTTCAACGGATCAAGGCATTAGCGTAGGATCGTAGGAGCATTGCATTGATAGAAGCATATACCCGCGTTTGATGGAGGCAAGCATATCGTTGTTAGATAGAAATGGAACCATCTGGTTGATTTACCTCTATTCGCCCTTTGCCTTGTCAAGTCTATACCATGAAAGAAGGCCATCTCAGCACACACCCAGCTGCGAAATAGCTTGTATAGCAGGTTCCCTTTAGTCCAACAGCGCGTCCATTAAAGAGCACTAGCACCTACCGCTAAGGCTTTGAGAGGTGCACCCCCTGACAAAGCCAAATGTCAGGCAGATATACCTCATCCATCAAGACCAGCACCCCCTTCTTTCATCACAGTCTAGAGGTTTTTATGTCCGAGCTCAGAAAGTGTCCAAGACACGCTGTGGTTACGAGTCATGGACGTGCTTTGAGGAGGATGTGAATATACACCATACCAACCACGCACACTGCATTTACTCGCGGCAACTTCCACCGCCTTCGCAGTGACGGAAAGGCGGGAAAAGCAGCGCATCACAAAACAAGCCAATCTTTTTCTGCGCAGTCGCACGACAGAAATCGTCAAAAGCAATAAGTGGTAAGCAAACATGCCTTTCTGGTCTAATCAAGGGGGTTTTTGGTGAGCGCATCTGATCCAATTCCGCACCCTTGATCATGCGCAACGATCTTACTGATGGGTGGTGATAGCGATATGGATCCCTCTCACGCCATGTGGCAGAGGAACAACAGGCCTGTGTGCCGTATGTGGCAGATGGGTCGCTGTCCCCTGAGCAGCATCCAGTGCGAGTTCCGCCACGCCGATCCTCCTGGTTTGAATGCGCAGCCTGTGCTGCAAGAGGCTTTTGCTCCTCAGCCCCGTGCCTCGGACCTGAGTTGGAGTTTTGGCATGCATGGTGTGCATAGAGATAGGCAGCTTGTGTTTGCTGAGGGCTTTGCTCCTCAATTGCCTCGTTCCTCTGATGACTTTGGCAATCATGCTGTCCACAGGGATAGGCGGCCATTGCAGGAGATTGTGCTTCCTGCTTCCTCGACTGAGATCCGCAATATGGAGGACATCCATGAAGAAGCTGACCAGAGCACCTGGGGAAGTCCGAGAAGTAGTCCGCAGCGTTGGGCTAATGCCAACTGTACCGGAGAGATGCAGCCCAGTGCATTCGGTAAGTTGTCTCTGTTGACTGGTTCAGAGCCGTATGTGTGGAGAGCGTGTGCTCACATCGCACAGGTCATCGCACATCCATGAGCGTTGGATCCCAGAACGACGCGTTCGACGCTTCGAGGGCTGAAGCCAGAGCTCACGATGGTATGTCGCAATCATGGCCCGAACTTACTGGAAGACGTCGTCTGATATGCCAACAGCCTCTGGTCCGGAACATGAGATTACCGTTTGGGAAGACCAAGAAGAGTACCAGGAGGAAGACGTCACTGGCGGTGCTCCCTTGAGCGAGAGTGACAGCGAAGATGGTATGTTCGCCTCGTCCACCTTCGTTAACCTACAGTATTGCTGACGTCTTCTCCCGCAGAGATCTCAAGACTCGCCGAGCTCAACGAGGAAGACTCGGACGAAGAGGAATACGACAAAGAGAACGAGCTTCCGGTAATCATGCCGAGAGTGGTGATTGTCAGCGAGAGAGAGAGGCAGCGTCGCCGCTCGAGGTTCGAACGCTTCCAACGCACGGACGCCAGCGCACGCGAAACTCCATCACCATCACGCTCTTTCATCTCTGCACCAACCAACCCACCTTCACGCAACATGAGCCAGTCGAGAGAGATGTCTCAGAACGGTGGTGCCGCTAACGAGAATGGTGTTGGACCACACCCCTCCTTCATCCAGGTCGCCAATCCATACATCTTCCAGCAACAGTTGCAGAACTCTTTGACTGCTCTTGGCGCAACTGAACATAAGGAAGACAGCATTCGTCTCCAGGGCGTCCACTACATCGACAGTGTGAGAAAGGCTCTGCAACTGTAAGTCCCTTCTCGGACTCTTGTATGCCACGATCTCTGACTTTCGCTTCATCCAGACCTGTTCGCACCTTCAACACTGCTGTCGTCTACTATCACAAATTCCGCCTGGTCCATTCCGACAGTGAATACATGTGGGCAGTACGTGATAACTCGTCTGCGATTCTTCAAGCGTTTTCGTTGCTAATTCTCGATAGGATGCTGCCGCTGCTGCGCTGTTTACTGCTTGCAAGATTGAGGACACTCTTAAGAAGTCGCGCGAGGTTCTTTGCGCCGCCTGGAACCTGAAGCTTCCATCGTCGGAGCACCTGAGTCCTGATGACCCAGTAAGTTTTGATGCGATTTAGATGCTAGGTGCGATACTGATGAGAGTTAGGTTTTCGAGCAGCCATCCAAGACTGTAGTCGGCATCGAACGTCTCATGCTCGAATCTGCAGGCTTCGACTTCAGAACCAGACACCCGCAGGAAACTGTCGTCAAGCTTGTCAGAGATCGTGGACTGCCGAAGGAAAGCCTGGGCAGAACTGCCTACAACATGTCCATCGACATCTACCGCACTTTCGCACCCCTCAAGCAGACCTCACAGACCATGGCAATCTCCTGCGTTGAATTGACCGCACGCCTCTTGAACCTGACTACAGACTTCAACATGGACGCCATCGTGGGTCCCGAAGGCATCAGCCTCGAAAAATGGTCCACCACGCGCGGCGAAATCATGGAGACTCTGCTGGACCTGCTCGATCTCTTCACCCACCACCGCCACGCCACCATTGTCGGCGGCCAGTTCTCCATCGACAACTATATCGCCATCCGCATCACCCTGAACAAGGAGGCCACCGCTCTCAACCTCCCCCGCTACACCGAGACCATCGACGCCCCCAAATCGGTGCTGAACGGTGCAGCCAACGGCGCCTCCAAGCACTCGCCCGTGTCCCCTGCTCTCCCTGGCGCCAACCCCAGCCCCAACTCCCCTCCCGCAATGGGCCCGACCTCCGCCACGGGCGCGCGCAGCAGAGTCGGCGAGCGTGGCAAGGACGGCACCGTCCGTTTCATGCTCTCCGCCGAGCGCGCTCGTGGTGAGAAGGAGGCGGTGGCCAAGTACTTTGCCGCCGACGAGTACGAGACCTACGAGGAGGAGGTCGATGTCCCTCTTGGCCAGTAGGGCTTCTCGGTGCTCGTCGGTGTGGCTTTTGCGTTTCTTTTGGCGTACAGCATGGGGTGGTTTGCATAGCGGGGGCGTTTGGGGGTGGATTTGGTGTGTGGTTCTTGTTGATAGGTGCCCGGTCGTTTGCAGAAAGAAAGATACCCCTCTCGGTCGGTGCAGTCGTTATTTGTTAGATTATTACAATGCAGAAAGCAAAGTTGTTCAACATCTCGGTGTCCCCAAATATCCAAGTCTGCCACACGTATCTATACAAACACACAATGCTCTCGAAAAATAAAACAGCACCCAGTGACAGCCATTGTCTATAACCACAGACAGAAAAATTACAAGGTGGTCTCTAGATCCAGAGCCGCATCCACAGAGAGCTATCGAAACAACATTACTTTCCTGTTACCCCAAGGTTCTCTGCACACAGGAAAAAGCTATGACTGGAGAATAGAATCGTAAGCTCTCTCATACAAAAATCGAGCATGTCAGACAAGACAAAAACAAAAAGTGAAGCTCTCCATCAGGGAATCGAACCCTGGTCTCCCGCGCTTGACGAGATATTACTCTTGACAAGCGGAAATCATGACCACTAGACCAATGAAGATGAACCGGCTATGCCGGTATTGGTATCACATGATGAGAACTGCTTGGCTAGCAACATATATATTGTTTGAATCAGATAGTGCCCGAGCATATTCTTCCGCTACCTCTTTGCCTAAAACCGATATCACCGGGCAGACAGATCCAGCCCGGCGGACGCCGCCGACACTCTCTTCAAGGCATTACATCCAGATACCAGATACTCGAGCGATTACTTGAGAGGTCGGCATGAGGCATTGGCAACATTGCTCGGAATCGCGAATGGCCGTATCTTTGTGACACAGATGCACGGCTGGGGTTGTTCGGCAATCACAAGTGTTTCGATGGGTTCGAGATTCAGGGACCGTTCGGACGCGCTGCCCCGCGTTGTTTGCGATACGCAGAAAGATGGACGGCAGGTGGCCACTGATAAGGCATAGAAGGGTAGTCCCATATACTCCCGAATGCCTTCCTCCTCGATCACTTGACCCTTTTCCTTTTGGGATAGCTGCTCGAGAAGCTAGATTCCTAGGGCCCTCCTCCGTTCGCCACACGTCCTTCATCCCTTGTCCACCTCTGCTGGTCTCTACATGAACTGAGACTGGGACCAAACCATCATTGTCCATCATGGCACCTGGATTGATCGACCCTCAGCCTGCCGTTCCCCAATCGGCAGTGCGTACCCTGTCGTCCATCACCGAGGAGTACGACGACACACTGAGATTCTACCTGAATGGCACAAAAGTGGTACTCGACACAGCGGATCCTGAAGTCACGTTGCTCGAGTACCTTCGTGGTATTGGCTTGACGGGAACAAAGCTCGGTTGCGCCGAGGGAGGTTGCGGTGCATGCACAGTTGTCGTGTCACAGTTGAACCCGACGACAAAGAAGATATACCATGCCTCGGTCAATGCATGTCTGGCCCCTCTGGTCAGTGTCGACGGCAAGCATGTCATTACCGTCGAGGGCATCGGCAGTGTCAAGAACCCACACCCCGTGCAAGAAAGGATAGCCAAAGGAAACGGCAGTCAGTGCGGTTTCTGTACGCCTGGCATAGTCATGGTACGAGTCTCTCCATACTGCTCGGTCTAGAATGCTAATCCATCTTCACAGAGTCTTTACGCCCTATTACGAAACACGCCCGAACCGACAGAGTACGAAATCGAAGAAGGATGCGACGGAAACCTCTGTAGATGCACAGGATACAGACCCATCCTCGACGCCGCCCAAACTTTCAAAAAGTCATCCTCCAACGGCAGTGCCTGTTGCAAGGACAACACCCCAGCTGTCTCTACCGAAGGCGGATGCTGCAAGACAAACGGCAACGCCACCAAAATCACACCTCCCTCGAATGGCTGTGGAAGAGTAGGAGGATGCTGTAAGGACGGCAAAGAGTTCGTCGATGACCAACCCATCAAGCGCTTCACGCCCCCTGGCTTCATCGAATACAACCCAGACACACAACTCATCTTCCCTCCGGCACTCAAGAAGCACGAGCTCAAGCCCCTGGCTTTTGGTAACAAGAAAAAGAAGTGGTTCAGACCAGTCACACTACAACAATTGCTAGAGATCAAGAGCGTATACCCCTCAGCAAAGATCATCGGTGGTTCGTCAGAGACACAGATCGAGGTCAAGTTCAAGGGCATGCAGTATACTGCCTCGGTATTCGTTGGCGACATTGCAGAGTTGCGCCAATATGAATTCCACGATGACTACCTAGAAATTGGTGGCAACGTTGTCTTGACCGACCTTGAGCAGATTGCTCGCGATGCAATCGAGCGATATGGACCCTCCAAGGGACAGCCCTTCAAAGCCATTCTCAAACAACTCAAGTACTTTGCCGGACGTCAGATCAGAAACGTCGGTACACCAGCCGGAAATCTGGCTACCGCTTCACCTATCTCTGACTTGAACCCTGTGTTTATGGCCACAAATGCTACAATCGTTGCCAAATCACTCGAGCAGACCACCGAGATCCCCATGTCCGACTTCTTCAAAGCATATAGATTGACTGCGCTGCCTCCAGATGCCATCATTGCAAGCATCAGGGTACCCGTCTTCAAGGAGAAGAACGAACACATGCGAGCATACAAGGTGTCGAAGAGAAAGGACGATGACATTGCTATTGTAAACGCTGCTCTTCGCGTGGTCCTGAGCGATTCCAACGATGTCGAAGACTGCAGTCTGGTCTACGGTGGCATGGCTCCCGTCACCATCTCTGCCAAGGAGGCAGTAAAGGCTCTCACCGGCAAGAAGTTCACAGACCCAAAGACTCTGGAAGCCGTCATGAATGCACTGGAGAAGGACTTCGACTTGAGGTTTGGTGTGCCTGGTGGTATGGCAACCTACCGCAAGTCCCTAGCCCTTGGCTTCTTCTACCGCTTCTACCACGAGATTCTGTCTGAGCTTCTCGTCACGGATGCAAATATTGACCACGACGCTCTTGGTGAGATTGAGCGTATCATCTCGTTCGGCAAGAAAGATCGCAAGGCTGGAGAAGCCTATGAGCAGAAGATTCTCGGCAAGGAGCAACCACATGTGGCAGCCATGAAGCAGAGTACTGGAGAAGCACAGTACACAGACGATATTCCCGTGCAAAAGAACGAGCTCTATGGATACATGGTCTTGTCGACTAAAGCACACGCCAAGATCACTGGTGTGGACTACGAGGCTGCATTGGAAATTCCTGGTGTAATCGAGTGGGTCGACCACAGAGACTTGCCTAATCCTGAAGCAAACTGGTGGGGTGCGCCGACTTGCGATGAGACCTTCTTCGCTGTGGACGAGGTCTTCTGCGCTGGCCAGCCAATTGGTATGATCCTGGCTACTTCAGCTAAGCTTGCCGAAGCCGGTGCTCGTGCAGTCAAGGTTGATTACGAGGAACTACCGGCCATTTTCACCATCGAAGAGGCTATCCTAAAGGAGAGCTACTTCAATCATTACAGATACATTCAGAATGGCGATGTCGACAAGGCCTTTGCCGAAGCTGATCACGTTTTCAGTGGTGTTGCTCGTATGGGTGGCCAGGAGCACTTCTACCTCGAGACTAATGCCTGTGTCGCTGTTCCCAAACCCGAAGATGGCGAGATGGAGATATTCAGCAGCACACAGAATCCCTCAGAGACTCAGACGTATGTCGCTCAGGTCACTGGAGTCGCTGCCAACAAGGTTGTTTGTCGTGTGAAGCGACTTGGTGGTGGCTTTGGTGGCAAGGAAACTCGTTCCATCCAACTTGCAGGTATCGTTGCTACAGCTGCCAAGAAGGTTGGTCGTCCAGTTCGCTGTATGCTCAACCGTGATGAGGACATCTTGACATCGGGCCAAAGACATCCTTTCCTTGCTCGCTGGAAGGTTGCAGTGAATAAAGACGGCAAGCTTCAAGCTTTGGACGCAGATGTGTTCAACAATGGTGGTTGGAGTCAGGATCTCAGTGGTGCGGTCGTCGATCGTGCTCTCTCACACATTGATAACGTCTACAAGATCCCCAACGTGTTCGTCCGTGGACGCGTTGCCAAAACCAACACAGTGTCAAACACTGCATTCCGTGGATTCGGCGGTCCTCAAGGCATGTTTATCACCGAGACGTTCATGTCAGAAATCGCAGACAAACTCGGTATGGATGTGGACGATCTTCGCGAGATCAACTTGTACCAACCCGGCGACAAGACTCATTTCCTTCAAAAGCTCGAGGACTACTATGTACCCCTGATGTACAAGCAGGTTAAGGAAGAATCCAACTACGTCGAGAGGAAGAAGGAAATCGCCGCTTACAACGAAAAGAGCAAGTACTTCAAGCGAGGTATTTCGATGATTCCTACCAAGTTCGGTATCTCGTTCACCGCGCTTTTCTTGAACCAGGCAGGTGCGTTGGTGCACATTTACCACGATGGATCCGTACTCGTTGCGCATGGAGGAACAGAAATGGGTCAAGGTCTCAACACAAAGATGATCTCCATCGCTGCCGAAGACCTCGGCGTCGCCATGGAAGACGTCTTCATCAGCGAAACAGCAACGAACACAGTTCCCAACACGTCGTCCACTGCCGCCTCAGCGTCTTCCGATCTCAACGGCTATGCCATCCACAACGCCTGCGCACAACTAAACGAGCGTCTTGCCCCTTACAGAGAAAAACTCGGTCCCAAGGCCATGATGAAAGAGCTTGCCCACGCCGCCTACTTCGACCGCGTCAACCTTTCCGCCCAAGGCCACTATAAGACTCCCGACATCGGCTACGTCTGGGGCCCAAACACGGGCCAAATGTTCTTCTACTTTACCCAAGGCGTCGCCGCCGCCGAAGTCGAAATCGACACCTTGACCGGCGAATGGACGTGCCGCCGCGCCGACATCAAAATGGACGTCGGCCGCAGCATCAACCCCGCCATCGACTACGGACAAATCGAAGGCGCGTTCGTCCAAGGCATGGGTCTCTTCACCATGGAAGAATCGCTCTGGCACCGCAGCAGCGGCCAGATCTTCACACGCGGCCCTGGCGCCTATAAGATCCCTGGCTTCAGGGACATACCGCAGGAGTTCAACGTTTCGCTGCTCAAAGATGTGAATTGGGAGAACCTCCGCACGATACAGAGGTCCAGGGGTGTTGGTGAGCCGCCTTTGTTCATGGGCAGTGCGGTGTTCTTCGCCATCAGGGATGCGCTCAAGGCGGCCAGGAAACAGTGGGGTGAGGACGAGGTGCTGGAGTTGCATTCGCCGGCTACGGTGGAGAGGATCAGGTTGAGCTGTGCGGATCCCATTATCAAGCGCTCGATGGTTGTGCCGCAAGAGGGCGAGAAGAGTTTCTTCATGAGCATTTAGATGGGTGTGTGTGGCTTTCTGCTGGATAGGAAGGGTGAGGTATTCTACATTGGCGTTTTTTACTTGTTTTCCAGCTGGCACAGTATTGGAAATATCGTTTTTCATGTGGATCATCACAATCTGTCATCACTCGCCCCAAGTCTGCGCATGTGTTTTCTTGACGATGTGTGACGACTTTCAAAACCGATCTAACTCTCATTTCTTTTCGCCTGGATCGTTTTCTGTTTGCCTCGTTGACTCTTCATTGCCGATTTGAATGACTTGACATGACATACAGAAGAGATTGTACAAGAAACGGAGGATAGGAACATCCTGAAGACACCGGGCAAGGGAAACGAAAAAGCATAGAAAAGAGAAATGGCAAAAGCAGAAACGATGAGAAACTTTTTATTCGGTTATAAGACATTAAACATGGAAGGGAAGGTATGTGTGTGGTATCTATAGTAGCTGACAAAAGAAAAGAATGGAAAAAAAAAAAAAGAAAAGAAATCTACATATCAACGCCCAACACATGTGCGATAGGAAACCCCCTACGTGGGCCTCTGGCCTCGAATGGGAGTATAGTAATCACCACCCTCCTCCACCACAGTTCTCTTGGCATTCTTTTTCGCAGCCGCCGCGGCAGCATCAGAGTACAAGCCAGACGAATACCCATAAGCAATCGAAACATCAGGATCTGCGACGTTAAAGTAGCCAGAAGTGTCAATCTCACTCTGCTCGGAAAAGAACTGGACGCACTGCCAGAAACCCGCGCCCTCGTCGCCGGCGAGGCCCTGGCCGGGTGTGGTGCTGATGAAGTGGAGGTCAAAGGACAGGTATTGGTTGGGGTCTTCGAAGCGGTAGTAGGCGTCCATGGCACACTTCTCGACGGCTTGGTCCGGAGTGAGGGTTTCGGTGTAGTTTGTAATGACGGGTGGGAAGTTTTCTGAAAAGTAGGCGTTTCCGGGGTTGTTGAGGTCTTCGGTGTAGCCGCATCCTCTGTAGAAGCGTTCGTAGGTGGTGTTGCCTACGGTGATGCTGGTTGAGGGGGTGGCGGTGGGTGCGAGGGTGCAGGTCGATGTAACGACAGAGGTCGATGATGCGGCTGTGTTGAATGCTGAGGAAGCTGCTGCACTAGTCGGGGCACCTGAGGTGGTAGGGATGGGCTGCATGGTTGTGGTCATGGCAGAGCCTGAGCTCGAGCCTTGGTTTGGCTCCGAATTCACGCTCGATGCTTCGGCAGTGCTCGAAGCTCTAGCAGTTACCGTGGTTTCGGCAACGGTGATGGTCTTCTGAGGAGCGCTGACTGTCTGGACGCTGGTCACGGTTCTGACAGATACGCTCGATCCCTGTGCACTAAGAGTTGTGGTTCTGAACACTGTGGTTGGCGATGCCTTTGCACTCAGGGTTGTGGTTCTGAATACCGTGGTGGGTTGGGCGTTTTGGTTGTTTGCCGTGATGGTTGTTCTGGCGATCGTCAAGGTCGACTTCTGGACAATGGTGGATTTGGCAATAGTGACCGTCGAGATTTTTGCTGGGGCAGTAGGCCTAAGAGTGATTGTGGTTTTGGCGATGGTCAGGGTAGACTTGCCATTGGCATCACCAGCTGCCGAAGCTTTGGCAGTGATTGTAGTCTTTGCGATGGTGACTTTCTGAGTTATGGTTGTCCTTGCAATCGTCTTTGTAGATTGGGCAGCGCCAGCGCCGGCATTTGAAGCCTTGGCGGTTACAGTACGGACGATTGTACGCTTCTCGGTGACTGTCGAAATGCCGGTTGTGAGGATAGGAACAGATCGGATCGTAGTCAGAGCAACTGTTGACTTTGCAACCGTGATTGTCGAATACTGAACGATAGTTCTGGTAGCGACCTTGAATGTCGAGATTGGTGCCCAGTCAACGCCGATTCTTGCTGCAGGCTGGAACTTGCCATCGATGATGCATCGACAAACATCGTGAACTTGTTGTGTGTTCAGGCCAGGAACCGGGCTTCGAGTGCGAGGGCTATGGCTTGTTAGCTTAGAAAAGGATGGTATTAGGGGAGACTTACGCTGAAATGTAGAATTGACAGAAAGGAACACCATACTTGATATCGTCGTTGAAGATGTTCAGATGAGACACGACACAAGCTGCAGATTGGATGAGTACCTTGGTCTTTAATATGAGTTTGAACGAACATACCTGTTGCTCTAGGTTCGAGGCTTTCTCTATCAATGTTGGATAAGGGGGATGCGATAGTGAGTGACGACAGCAAAGCGGTCGTGAATATGGAGAGGAACCGCATTATGTTCTCTTAAGGCTACCAGAGCCCAAGGTCGGATCAGAAAAGAGTGTAACTTGAAAACGTCGAGATAAGCGGCCTGAACTCTACTTCCTTGACTTGATTCTGAACTCGAGGAGATCGCCTATAATATCTGGTCAAGTGTGAGGGCAGTGAGGGGCTTTTCTATCAGTCAGGCCGGTGCCCTCTTCGGTCACTGCCCATCGTGAAAGCAGGTTCGCTTGATAGTGCGACGTTTGCACTATAGCGATGTGATGTACTCACCGTGGCATACCAAGTGGACTCCGGCAATACAATAGAATTCAACAGTCGCGAGGCGCTTCTATGCCGAGTAAGAGCAAGGCATCAGGGCTTGCAACGTTGACGACTAGGAGGGCCTTTTCCAGAGAAAGAGAAACAAGATTAGGAAACGTTGTGCAGCCGGGAAGGTAGAGGCAGCAATATCAACGGGCTGGCGACAACGGCTCTTTCTTTATACATGCTCTGCCTTATACGCTGTACGGGAATACTTGCCGTGATACGAATTTCGGCTTCAGATCGTGGTCGCGTCTACGTCGAGTATGTAGTGGATGCGACCACTCGCGGTGTAGTCGAGGCGCAAACGATCGAGGCAATCACTGATTGATCATCGTGATGGAAGTTGCAATATTGGTGGAGGATCAAGAAAGCAGGTACGTTGTAAAGGATTCCTTCGGCCGTAGGTCTTGGGTGGGGGTGTCCGATGCGGTCAATATCCAAGCCCATAGTCTCACAGGCCCGCAGCGACGTAGAATTTGCCATCACATCGCGAAGAGATAGGTTTGGCGTAGCAGACCACGAACAGAGTTACTTACTCAATTCCTAGCGGCAATGGTTGTACATTAATGAAGACCTAGTGTTGTTGCTGCGATCACTTCGATGTTTCTGGTGGGAGTCTCGGTACCGCAACCCTGCACATTGGCTTCCTTGCTTGCCAATTCTTATTTGATTCATCATCCAACCTCTTCTCACCCGCCTCCTCCTTATCTCACAGCCCGGAAACCTTCATACCCGGGATACAATTCCCCTCTGTTTGGGGCTGGACTCTTGAGGCTGTGTTCTTTTCCAGAAGGATTCGTCGTTTTTGGCCGTTTGTTTTTAATAGCTTCAGCGTTTACCAGCAACAACGGCCTGGGCTTTTCTCTGTTTGTCAACATACCAACATCGGGTTTGCCACGGGTTTGCGATGTACCTGTGGTTTGGCTGTTCGATAGCCTCACTTCCTCGTGGCAGTGGATTGCTCCAACTGTATGGCGACCGATCTGGCACGAACCATTGCACTAATGCCTACTCGTGGCCCTTGCCATGAGATAGAGGACGATTGCGATAGAACCTGTAATTCAACTGGCACGCATAACCCCAAAGTTGCTCTCAAAGGAGCCCTCGCAGTCACTCCTCATTCAGGTTGACCACATGCTTCTGTGGATCGGGATCACGACCGAGGATGCTATCGCTGGAGTCGTGTGCATGACTCGACACCTGGCAGTTTGAGAAAAGAGTTTCGATCCCTCTGCCATTTCTCCCTCTTCTGTCTGAGTGTGATGATGGCAATTTGCCGTTCCGTGTGGTTCGAGGCTCTAGGCTCGACGAAGTTGTAACGAGACCGGGTCGGCTTGCATTCAAGAGACATGACATTTTCCCAGCCTTGTCGGATGTCTCGTCCTTCCGAGACAGCGGACCACGGCCTAATGACCACCAAACGGTTGACGTTTTCAAGCAGACATACCAAGTTGGGACTTTCGTACGAAAGAACGTCTTTGCAATCTTGACAATACTTGGAAGATTTATTGACGACACCTAACAAGCCAAGTAAATTGCCTAGAATTCTCGAGATCGATCGCAATACGATGATCCGTACCAATCTGCTTCTTCCGGCAACCTGCTCAACATCACAGCGCCATGGTAGAAAGCAAGGCTCCACCTAAACCTTTACAGATTTCAAGACTCCGATGAGAATGCATCCCCAACTGAGCATATCTACTGTGAGTGATCGAAGACGATGAACCCGGAGCCACTCGTCAAGCACCTTGACGCTGTTTCCCTTTGTCTCGTCGTTGATGATCGTTGTAAACTTCCAGGCAACCGCAGGTACGAATGCAAAGTGAGCAGCACTGAAGATCGCTCCTGCAGCATACCATACTACTGAGTCTGACGCAGTAAGGATTTGATGGTGATAGTACAGGTTTGCACTTGCTGTCAAGATGGTTGTTGTATATGTTGCAATCAGCTGACCGGTATATCCGTAGAACCAGTCTCCGATGTAAGTCGGAAGCAATTGATTGCTCTTCTCTCTGTTTCTCGGCCGAGTGAAGATGCCGATGAAGACGTTTTGTGCCCAGCAGTACGATAGTGATGCAGAGGAGGTGATGAGTGGAGCGATTCGCAACAAGACCACAGGGTCGAAGACTTGACGTGAGGCCATGCTGAACCGTCTCCAGAAAGAGTGACAAAAGACGAAGTCCCTTGGACGAGACGATTGTTTCTGGCTTCGATTTGCTGGGAGCATTGCCTGCTTTTATCCTACCATTCTATGCTAACATCGCGTGATTGGCAGCCCTGTAGGATCACACTCGTGCCGCACACTTGCCACCACAGTTAACAATGACATCCCGTTCAGATGGCATTTGGTCGCTGAGTTCAATTTGCTCTTGATCGAACTATCTTTCTTGAGAAAACTATTGAAGTTGTTCGTCTGACCGTGGACAGAAAGGATGTACACGAGCCCTTGGACCCTTGGACCCCTCATCTCAACCGGGCCGACATCCGACGGCTAAAGTCTCGGCGAGCATTGGCCTATCGGTCTTCCTTTTGCATCGCGATGGAGCCTTGTGACTCTACATGGTAAGAGGTCGCTTGCACCGTAGTCTTTGAAGGTCGCATGCAATCTGGCTCTCTTCGTTCGTTCTTTGCACTACAACAGAAGTGGCACTGCTTCTCTGTACTCTCAAAGTTCTGAACTGTGATACAGAAGTTCCAACTTCAAACAGCAGCAATATGGCATCTAACAAGAATCAACCTGAGCGCCGTCTGCCAGTGCAGCAGATGTGTGTACTGGTAAGTAAGCGCTGCACGAATCGTTTAATCTTACATCTTTTCGGGATACACATGACTGACACTGATTTTACAGGCACTATGTCGTATATCAGAGCCGATCGCATTCACATCGGTCTTCCCCTATCTGCCAGAGATGATTGAGAGTCTAGGTGTACCGGAAGCCGAAGTAGCCAGGTGGGCAGGAATCTGTACTTCCATGTTTCCTCTAGCCCAATTTTTGACTGCTGTATCATGGGGACGTGCTAGCGATCGCTATGGCAGAAAACCAGTCATCTTGTTCTCCTTGACTTGCACCATGATCACGTCTCTTCTCTGGGGTTTCTCTAGTAGCTTGGGTATGGCCATCGCCGTACGAGTACTTGCCGGAGCTGCCAATGGCACGGTTGGTATAATTCGAACTGCCGTTGCCGAGATGGTACCTTGGAAAGAGCTTCAACCTCGCGCATTCAGCGTCATGCCGCTTGTCTGGAACATCGGCAGTATCTTTGGTCCCACACTTGGAGGTGCTCTTGCCAACCCATATCATGTCAAGCCTGGTCAGCCTCTAGCGGACAATCCTGCATTCTTCGAGAGGTTTCCATATGCGCTGCCGAATATGCTTGCTGTAATTCTGTTTGTCATAGGCATTAGCATCGGAGTACTGTTCCTGGAAGTAAGAGATACTTGAAGTATGTTCTACCTTCGATTGCTGACCTGTGTAGGAAACGCTTGCGGCGAAAAAAGAGCGTCGCGATTACGGACTTGAATTGGGATTGAGACTAAAGTATTACACAAAGCAGGCGATCAGAAAAATTAAACAAACATTCAGTCGTGCCAATGGTCAAGACGACTCGGAAAGGGAGCCGCTTCTCAAACCACAATTCGCACCTTCCTCGGGTTCTGACGAAGAGTCTGGAGCCAACACAACGTCAAAACCAGCACTTCCTCCGCCTAGCTTCCGCGAAGTACTTCATTACCAGACAATCATTAATTTGATCGTCTATACTCTCCTTGCTCTCCATAACATTGCATTTGATCAACTCATACCCATCTTCATGCACCACCCCGTACAAGACCATTCTGCCAACAATCCTGACTTCCAGCCTCCTCTCAAGTTCGCTGGTGGATTCGGACTCGACTCTGGCCGCATTGGACTTATCTTTACACTCTACGGCATCTCTGGAATGTTCGTTCAATTCCTTGTCTTTCCGCCTGTTGCACGAAAGTATGGTGTAGTCAAATGCTTACGTGTTTGCGCTATCTGCATGCCAATCATCTACTTCTTTGTTCCCTTCGCTGCTCTTTTGCCTGATAGGACCAGCCAAGAAACAGCTATCTTTGTGTTGATGATTATTAAAGGATTTTGTATGTTGCTCTGATATCCTTTTGCTAGACATACTTCTAACTTGCTTCCAGTCTCAACTTTCGCCTTCCCTTGCTCGACTATTCTCTTGACAAACTCGGCCAGCAGTCTCCGTATCCTCGGCACTCTGAACGGTATTGCCACAAGTGTTGGTGCAGTCGGTCGAGCACTCGGTCCAGCAATCGGAGGTTCCACATTCACATATGGCGTCAAGATTGGTTATGTCATTCTGCCATGGTGGGTACTGTCCTTCATTGCTACACTTGCAGCCATTCCCTCCTTCTGGGTGGTAGAAGGCGAAGGGTTTGGCGGTGATGCAGACAATGTCGAGGACGATGAAGACAGCATCATCCAAGAAGACGAACAAGAAGCAGAGTACGGCAACCCCGGTCCTCTGCTCAGCCGTACCGACACCATCTCTTCGGACGTCATCTCAGAAGACGAGCGCGAATATGATTCCGACGACACTTCTCGTGATATCACAAGATCTCCACAAATCAGCAGTAGGCGCGCATCGAGCAGTCACCGCCTATCGCGTCGTCCTTCGAGAAAAATGTCTGCTCCTATTGGTATGGAGAACCGTACAATCTCAAGAAAGTACAGCAGCAACCTCGGACAGAGTTTCGGCAGCGCTGGCAGCTATGTTCCCTAGTTCTGTTCATGGTTCACGAAACAGGGCAAGCTGGTTGAGCACCTGTAACACGACACGACATTGGACAGTCTTGAATAAGGTCCAGTGAGAGCCATCACACAAATATGCCTTTTGAAGGCTTCCGTAGACACGATTTGATTGATGATTGAGTTTGTGTATTTTGGCAGGACGTTCGTCCACATTTTCGAGTTGTTGAGATCGATTCCACAGCTATCGGCGCACTGGGACCTGATCGACTTGGGACTACAATGCACTTCTTTCTCTATGTTCCCCCGTTCCAAAATCTCGTGCTGTGATCTTTCATGGATTCAGAGGCTGACCTGATGTTGACAAAAGGAACGGTCTTCAGGGGTCATCCCTTGCGGACCTGGCGAAGCATCAGTATCCGTACGTCAGACCGTCACGACCGGGCTCAAAACAGACATCAGCATAGGCAGGGTTTCTCCTGGGTATCAAAAAAGCAACAACTCACCTGCCTGAACTTTCCAGTGCCTCTGAATCGACCGAGACATCATCGACCCGGTCTTCGCATCGACGTGTGCCTGCCTCTACCACACCTGCAGCAAGTGCGACATGACAGAGATGACATGTTTACCATTGTGTCAAGAAAAGCTATCTTGCAGTCAGATTCTGTTTGATAGGAATTGTGTATGCATGAACATGGGTATCTCCTCCCCATGCCAACGTACCGAGCAGCATGCTCTCAATCACTAAAGTGAAAGACATCGATACAAAAGTGTGCGAGTGTAAAAGCACCATACCACAGACTGTCGAGGAACCAAATGACATAACCAATATTCTTGACGAATTTGTAGAGTGCGTAGGCTAGCATTATGATCCAGAGGAAGGTAGCTAGGGTGGATGTTGGTTTGGGTGTTTCTTCCATGGTGTGCAGTTGGTTCTGGTGGTTTTTTATTTAGGGATAAGGAAGGGTGTACTTTGTTGGGTTATGTGTTTGAGAGAGATATTCAGATCTTATAGGGGATGATGTGGTGTTTGAGGGAGGGAGAGCAAAGGGATTATGGAGTGATTGCTGTTGTTTGATTCGTGTCTTTCTCCTGGTTTTCTGAGTGTATACTGTTTGTCTGGAAGTTTTGCTGCCTTTGATGACGAGTTAGAATGAAACAAGCGTCCATATGGTGAATCAGTAATGACTTAATCGAGGGAAAATGATAAATCTACTGCTACGACTCATGACAAAGATTCAGTTTGAGTCGACATTTCCATCAGCCTTGCTCTTATGTGTATCCCATTGACAGACTCAAGACATTTCAGATAACGACACTTGTGTACATACGTATAGTTTCTACTGACAAACCTCACTACACGATACATACACAAAGACTTATGTCTGAGAAGACGTAACACTGCAATACCAGTTTTGTCCTACAAACGAAACATCGGCATAATTTGACACCAGTATAGGTCTAACCCTAACAAACAAGACCAAACCCACATCATCACTTAGGGACTCAAGATCAAGCATTTTATACATTTACAAAAGCACACGCTTTAATGATGGCTGCAGCAGATACACACTCCTCCACTACACAACCCATGTTCGAGATCTGGGTTGATATCGAGAATTGATCTCATCGACAGGTTCGTGCTTGCGTATAGACTACTTGATACACGGATGGGATGCACGAGATACTTGTGGACGGTAGGAGGAAGAGAAACAAAATGTGTTGACTAAAGTCGACTTTAGTCACGAAAATTTGTCCACGGGGAGCTGTTGGAAGGAGCTGTCTTAGTGGACACCATTTCGTTCGTCGAGGGCTTTGTGCATTCTTACAGCCACGCATGTGACAGACTCCAGCACATGGGAAAGTGGGAAGGCAAGAGAGAGACTATTGTAAAGTATAGATCCTACATCACTGCATGTGAGCAGGACAAGGTCATCATAAAAAGTGGTATTCACATCATCTCTTAGCTATATATACAAAGAAGGGACCATTTTTTCCCATCGAAAAACGTCGGATATCATCTCAAAACCAAAACCCATCGTAAATTCTTTTTCCAAAAGAACGAAAAAACTCAAACGGCAAAAACAACAAAAAAAACAAAGTGGCTCAACTACCTTCCGATGAGTTTGAGCTCCAAAGGTCTCAAGAACAGATATGAAGTAAAGCCAAAGGCAAAGCCAAGCGCGCTGCCAACATCACCACCGAATGGGGCATCGCCAGCGTGAAGAGCAATGGGGCCAACGAACCACTTCTGCGACATACCGGTAACCATACCAGCAACACCGAAGCAGAAAGCAAAGATTGCGGCGATACCGACGGCAAGGTTCTGAGGCTTGTCGTAGTTCGATACGACGTAGGCGTCCAGAGATCTCTTGAACACAAAGTGGTCTGCGAATGCGACTCCGGTGTAGATGGCGAGCCAGTATCCAATAAAGTTCATGAAATTCTCCAACACGGCGTCGAAGTGGCTGTAACCAGGAATGGCAATGGCGATGTATGCGCCAGTAGCGACGGCAGTGAGAACGAAGCGAGGCAGACACTGGATCCACTTGCCAAACACCTGAACGGTAAGACCGACCGAGTAAATGTTGGGGCAGTTGTTGGCAATGATGGAGAGAGCGAGAATAACGAGGCAGAACTTTCCGAATCCACCAGTGTGAGGGATCAGGACAGCACCGAGAAGACCACCGGTTTTTGACTTTTCGTAACCCTGCTTGTAGATGTTGTCTACACCTTTGATCTGTGTGGTGGTCATGATGGCCAGACCGAGCATCTGAGTGAACAGAAGAGGGATGAGCAGACCAACAAAAGTGAAGAGGAAGACCTTCCAGCGCTTCTGAGTGCTGGGCTGGTAGACAGTGTAGTCAGCAGCGTACGAAGTCCAACCAGTAGCGAAACCATAGATGGTAGCTCCAAAACTGAGAACAGAACCCAACTCAGTCGTGCCAGTGTGCCAAGGAATGTTGTAGAAATCGCCAGTCTGAGCAAAGACACCGACAACGATCAAGAAAACGATAAAAGTGGGAATCCATGACCAGAACTCGTAAGCGTGAACAATCTTGTAACCGAAGAGGGTGACGGCGAAGGTGCAGAAAGCAATGATCAGGATACCAGCCCATCCGGGAACATCGCTGTTGACGGTGTTGATAAGCTGGGCACCAACAATCGAATTGACCGAGGACCAGCCAATGCAGGCAATCACGTTGAAAATGGCAATGAGCTTCACGCCCCACCAGCCAAACCAAAATCTCGAAAGGACCATCTATATCGAAATCAGTCATTGAGCATAGAGGTCACCATGTCACGTGTTACAAACCTGGCGAAGACCAAACTTAGGACCCAAGGCAGAGAAGAACGACACCGGAATGATACCGATGATGTTGAAGAAGAGAATACACAAGATGCCATCGGCGAAGCCAGTTCCGAACGATGAAGGTCCGAGAATACCGATAGCGAACGAGGAAACGACCATGTTTGCCGAGAGCCACTGAACGGTATCGTCAGCAAGAGGTTCGCTCGTTCCAGCGAATGCCTCAAGTTCTCACCATTGTCATGACGTTCAACAAGGCCTTGACGCCAGTCTCGGTTCTCTCGTTCTCGGGCACACGCTCAATACCACGCTGCTCGATGTTGAACTTGCCGGCCAGGCGCTGCAACTTGGCATAATAGCCATCACCATACTCGAAGCTCTCCCCTGGGACAGCGGCGTCGTCGAAGGCGTAGTTCTCCGATGAAGGGACGCTGCCAACACCCGTACCCACGGGGTTCTTCTCCAGATCCTGAACGTGCGACATGTTCGCTATAGTGTGTATAGGACCTCGCCGAAGAAGACGGGGTAGACTCTCGCAGTTCACCGCAAAGTGCGCGAGATGGCGGGATGAATGGGCGAGCGGTCAGGTAAAGGAAATTGGGGTTAGCTGCAGAACTGGGATTTCTCTGACAAACTTGTCGGAGAGGTCCTACGGGTTATAAGGAAGAGGTTGTCGCAGCTCGCCGATAGGGAAAAATGATTGTGTGCCAGAACATCCGGCTAGATAAGTGGGAGGGAGCCGCGCCCACTCCGATTTTCGCGACAAAAACGCTCACGTTTCTCTCCGGTTCAGGATCTTCCGTGCGTGTCTAGACACGAGCTTTGATAAGACGGCGTGGTCCGAGTCAGTCTGAAGCGACAAGGTTGTTTTGTGCTTCTTCCTGACGGGAGGAGCCTACCTACCTTGCCTGCCTCATGAGATAAGGCGACATGCATCCAATCACACATGATTGTCCATCAAGAACAGATGAACAGTGTGGTGTTTCTCTGTATCGCGGATGTCGGAGTCGACCACTCTTTTCTTCCACGCGAGCACCTGCCGTCAGAAGCGTGTTGAACGCGCGCGCGCGGCCCACCAGGTCAAAGCGAATCTGCAGTTTTCCTTACGTACAAGGGTCTTGCTTGAACCCTACCCACATTTTTCAAGTGGAGCGCAAGACCAGAAGCCAACATTGGCCAGCAAGAACATCTTGCATGCGAAAAAGATGACAATCTCACAATGCATTGAAGTCCCTTTGAATGGAATTTCAAGAAACATGTTCGACGTCCGAATGGACTGAACATTCTAACAAGCAAATCAAGCATTGGACAAGCATCCCAAGAAACGCCGCAAAAAAATTCTTCGGTTAAGGTAGCCGGGACACCTTGGCAGCATGCTGTAAGGCCGATCACAAAAGTCTTTTTGACAGCCTCAGGTGGCCTCGATGCTTTGTTTGCTTCTTGAGGCTCCGTCCTATGCTTAAGGCTGGTAGATGACAACATCTCACGACAGATGTTTCTATCCTCAAGCCCGCAGCTGTCTCTTTAGCACAATAAAACCAGGAGTTTTAAAGCATGATTGAAACCTCCCTCCTTCCTGAATCGTAGCCAAGCGAAGCCACGCACATCTTGTTAGCAACCCGACATGTTTCCAAAAATCCTTCCCGAATGTTTTTCGCTTGAGCCCCGTGGCAGAGCGAACTACAGCACTGTATCACGTGATATCATTTTTCTTTTGTTGTAGAAGAAAAAAAGAAAAAGATATCATCATGAGGGTATGACCCTGTCGTGAAATTACATTGCTCTCATATCACGCGCTGGCAACGTCTACCTATCAAGTTATGGGTGCTATGAAAACGCACTGCATGCTATTCTGTAGTGTATTGTTTGATTGTCGTACAAACAGAGTACAGCGTGTACAGAAACCGATAATTCACAATGCTGAATTCGCAGAGTTCTTCACAAGAAGCACTCACACCTGACAAACGAAAGGATATCGAGAACTTGATGCATATCTCGTGATATCGAGTCTGCGTTAATATTCGTTCTTTCCAGTCTTAAGTGCGAGTACATCCGAGTTGTCGAATATCACATGAGAGACCAACATAAGACAAGGAAGACCATAAATGTGTAAATAGTATCATTGATTTGCTAGAATACAAAACAAGAGGCAATGGTCAAAGAAGACAAGAAGTCGATGAAGATCAGTATGCGACCGCAGATGCACGCTTGGAGCAGGTCATCTAGTCCTTTGATGTGGGAAACCGCATGCATGAACAAGCAATGGACAAATTCATGTCACCAGAATTGATCGCGTGTCAACCGGGGCAGACAGTAAGGGTATACGATGTCCAAGAGTTCTGATAGTAGAACGGATATATGACCTCAGAGTTGTGTTGACGAAGGATCATGCATGTCCATGGCACAGATTGAGTACGGGTGCAGGTCAGTTGACAGTCAAAGGTCGACGATCCAGATCCAGAATCATTGTTCGGCAATGGAGATCAACCACGATGAATGAAGAAGCATGAGCAACGAGAGGTCGTCAAAGCACGCATAGTTTGCCACTGGGTCTGTCACAGATCCACGCTTATGTCAAGCATTCGATGATGAGGGAGGTGGGTCAAATCCAGGAGACGAGAACAGACGACATCAAGACCAGGCATGTGAAGCGCAGCGTGTCACGCATGTCTACCAGCATCGAAGAACGACATCAAGCAGGCCTATAGGCAATAGATGCAGTAGTGGGTTGTCGTCGTCAAGATCATGGTCATGGTCATGATGTTCCGGGCAAAGCGATCAGAACCGTCACGCGATCACGGTGTCAAAGCAATCAGCCGCTCTATTGGGGCGGCATTTGGGGTTGACCCTGTCCACCCTGGCCGTTCTGGGCAAGAGCAGCATACCCTGTGATGGAAGTATGATTAGCACGATTCCTGAAACATATGCATTCGAATTGACTTACACATAGCACAGTAAGCTTGGTAGCCACCGTAAGGAGCATATGGATCAGCGGCGTTAGGATCAGCCGCAGGTGCTTGCTGAGGTGTAGCGGACATGCCCGACAATGCGGAAATGGCTGATGCAGCATTGCCCATGGGCATCTGTCCATAAGCTTGCTGCTGAGGCTGCTGTGAGTACTGGTTGTTACCACCACCATAGTCATTACGAGGAGCACGTTGTTCTCTAGCACCACCATTGCGATCACGTTGTTGCTGAGTAGCAATTAGCGGTCTGCATATCTACAGTTTGCACTTGAGACTTACCACAGTGTCGACCTTTTCCCAGATGGCGCCCTTTGCCTCGTCAATGGCAGAGCGGCTACCTACCAAACCTATGCGACGCTGAACATCGGGCTGTTCAGGTTGACCGACGTTGATTTTGCATCCAGTGGTGGCTTGCATTTCCTTGATAGTTTCACCTCCTTTGCCGATGATCATACCAACTGCCTCTGACGGCACGTATATTTCTTCGGTGATCTTGTCGTTACCACCACGGTCGTTACCCATACCTCCACGGTAAGGGTCAAAGAGTGCAGGTCCTCGAGATTCTTGTTGAGCAGGTTGGTGTCCAGGATGGCCAGGAGGGGGGCGGACGTCACTCTCGACAATTTCGAGAATCATCTCCTTTGCGATACGAGCTGCTTCAGGCGACCCGATCAAGTTGACGGGACGCATGCCGTTGATGCTCTTGTTTTCGCTTACAATGTTGACGTGACAACCACTACGCTCCTGCAAGTCACGAATGGTCTCGCCGCCACGGCCGATGATGAGACCAACCGTCTTGTCAGGAACCATGATCTGAACACTGTTCTCACCCTCGCGCAACGCAGGTTGTTGGTCCCTTTGTTGCATCATGGGTTGTTGAGGGCGGCCCATAGAGGGACCGCGCTCCGGAGGCACGCTGCCACCGTTCTCGTCCATGACACGGAAAATCTCCTGCTTTGCGATTTCGCGGGCTTGAGGGGGTCCAGAAATGGTGCATTGACGATTGACAGCGTTGGGCTCCTTGGCTGGGATGAACTGAACACGAGCGCCGCTCTCGGATTCGACGCGGCGCAAGTTCTCTCCGTTGCGACCGATAATCAAGCCAACGAGGGCGGACTTGACTGAAATGGTATCGCTATCGGCGGGAGCAGCGCGCGAAGTAGGGGAGCGAGGACCGCGAGGACCAGGACCAGGCGAGAAGTTTCCTCGTGCACCGCGAGGACCAGGAGAGTGGGATCTATCACGGTTGTTGTAACCACGGTCTCTGCGATCGGCGTCGCGGCGCTCATCACGGTAGGGGTTGAAGTTGCCGCGGAAGTTGTCGCGGCGTTGGGGCGAGCGCGAGCGGGATCTGGACTGCTGGTAGGGTTGTCTGCCGGCCAGACGAGGGTCAGCGCGCGGGGGCTGTTGGTGAATCTGTTGCTGGGGGCGATTATCGTACGAGATGCCGCGGTCGGCGGCAATGCTCTTGGCTTTTGCAATGGCTTCGGCGATGCTGACAGAGCCGGTGTTGGAGGGACGGATTGCGCTCAGGTCAACGCTGCCGGAGCTGGAAGGCTGGGGCAGAGGGAAGCCGCCAAGTGAGGGGGTAGGGATCTGGGCAGGACCGAGGTTCTGAGGGAAGCCTTGAGGCATGCCACCGGGAGGAGGACCCTGCTGCTGGGGCTGGGCAGGATTGGAAGCAGGGCGCTGAGCTGCGAGGTTTGTTAGCGGGAGGGAACTCATCGAGTCGAGGGAGCTGAAACACGTACCCAGAGCGGCCAGGATGCTGGAGATGTCGGCTTGACCGGCCATGCTGTCGCAACCTTGGATCGCGTCGAAAGAACTGTCTTGTGTGCGTGTGGAATCGACTGTCGGGGATGCGCGCGCAAAGAATCGAGGAAGAGCGAGTGGGCAAAGACGAAAGAGAAGGTGCAAGTCGCGCAAAGGAAGAAATCGTCACTGAAGAGAAGAAGCCTTGGCCCACGCGACGCCTGCACGCTGCACGACCCCGCCACTTCCCAATCCGGCAACCGACTCTTGTGCCTTCACTTTGTCGTCACGACGTCTTCCGAAACATATGGTACTCGAGTAACAACAGAAGCCTCTATTCTACCTATATTTCTGACTCCTCCAAAACTTATCTCGTCGCTAACGATCAAATATCAATGCTTCTTCTGAACTCTTCTCGCTTCCATTCCTTGAAGCCTGTTCTTCAATTTGCTGTCCTGTCCGACAAGTGACTTGATATCTTCTCATAAGCCCAATCCACACAAGCAGTCATGTTGCCTTGTACCGCCAGAGGTGCCGTGTCGATCTTCAGTTCTTGACACAAGTCATCCTTCAGCTGTCCCTCTACATCTCCATTCTCGAACAGGAATGCATGGTCCTTGGCGTAGTTTGCCCAAACCACCGAATCGACATAACCAGGAGGATCCTCCCAGAACCCTTCCAGCGTGACATAGCCTGTTCTGGCTTCCCGTCGCTGCTTGACTGTCTTGTGGTTTGCTCGGAGAAACAGTTTGATGTCGAAGAGAGCTCGGATGTGTTGCATCTCCTGTGAGAAGAGCAAGAATCCGTCGATGATGAAAACCGGCACATCGGTATTTTCATTCAGCCTCTTGTGCGCTGTTTCCTTGAGTTCTGCCACCCTTTGCCTGTCCACTCCGGATTCACCCACCGCGTTCTTGTCCTCCTTGGACTCTAGATTTGGCGGTAGATATCCATGGGTTTTGATGAAGTCGAGAGCCTTTTCCAGCGCATCCAAGTCGAGTGATCCGAGGCAGTCCCAGTCTTGCACTCCATCTTCGTTGACCGGAATCTCCTGATCTGTCTTGTAGAAGTCGTCCTCGTGCAGAATGAATGTGTTCGGGATTATGTCTCTCAGCAGCCGGGCGAGCGTTGTCTTCCCCGACGACGATACACCGCTCACGCCTACCAACACCGCCTTGTTCCCTGATGCGCTCATGGATGCCTGATAATGTCGATGCCGAGATTCAGGTTGACAAGTTGTCGGCCTTGGGTGCACGAAGCTGGCTGACGTGGGCCTTGGCACGAGCTAGGCGGTTTGAGATTACAATAAACAACTCGTTCTTTCAACAAAGTGGTAGTCTTGAATTTCTTCTCTTGTTCCAATCTGGTGGTGTTCTGTTGCGCGTGTGGCTTGTTGTGCGATTCCGCAAAAGGCAAAGTCTCCAAATCACGTCAAGGGTCGGTATGGAACAATCACCGTTGACACAGCAATCACGTCCTGAGACCTTTGAACCAAAGGTTGCACAGCTATACCGTCAGTTGTTTAGGGTATGCATCCAATATCGTGAGGAGGTCTGGATTCGATACTAATTGAGTGAATAGGATCGTGATGATGAAGAAAAACCAGAAGGCTACTGGAGGGAATTCTTCCTCCTAAAGCCGGACAATGCACGCTTCGGACAATTACTGGATGATATGGAAGCCATTGATCTCTTACACGCTTCGGTATGGGTTCCATGGCCTGTTCTGCCAGAGCTATAGAATTGACCTTCAACAGCATCATTGCGAAAACTTCGTCTCACATGCCATCAAATACGCCAGGTCAGGGACATCGCCTTCAGATGAGAATGCCCTTGATGTAAGTTACATATCTTGGACTTTTTCCGTTTTATCTCAGCTCACAATTCAGAATTTGACAGTGTTCCTGACCAAAGTGTTTTCCAAGAGATACACGAATCCCAGCTCAGACATCATTGAAGTTCTAGCCGGACTCGATAATGTTGATATTGTTTTCAACGACCTTGTGACGGCGCTGGATAACACCATCAGCTCTGGAAAGACAGGTGTGTCATCTCAGTCCAAGTATGAATAATTGTCTCTAATCAGGAATAGTTCGCATACAGAAGAAAGCCGTCCAAGTCGCGCTTTGCGTAGCCTCAGGGGCTTTCCAAACCGGTCTGCTCACATACTTTACACAACGTGACTTTTTTCCTTCTTTGATGAGGGTGAGTGGACAAAACTATCACTCGCAAATTCTACTAACAATACTAGCTCATCCACGACCTAGAAGATCCATTGGACGCAGCACAACCGCTTCTTCTTGCAGGCCTCCTGGCAAACTACAACAAATTCGAAACCTACAACCCTTACCATGAGCGATTTGGCGACTTTGTCAACCACGAAACGATTGTTCAAATCTGCAAATCAATCGAAAGCACTTGTGTTTTTTTGAGAGACCAGTATGTTGCCATTCAAGACGATGTTCCTGAAGCCTGGAGTATTGGAGGCACCTTGAGTTACATTGGTCTGGGAGCGCTTGCCGGTGCAAAGCCCGCAGTGCCCGCACCTACCGAGGACGAAATGAAGGCAAAGTTTGCTGAACAGTGAGTACACTCTTCATGCCCAAGGAGGACTTTCTGACGCAATGCAGGCCGCAGCCACAAGCAGGAACACTGCTCACCGTGTATGACTTTGTTGTTGCGAACAAAGCTTTCAGCGCAGACTTCATCCGAGCCTATGGCGATGACAAAACGCAAAGCTCACCCCTCGCTCAATACCTCTCCTTCTGCTCTTATCTGTACCAGCATGCCTATCGGTCACAGCGCGCGACGCAATATGCCCATCTCACTTTGTTCACGATTCAGAACTTGGTCGAGGATCTAGATGTCGTGAAAAAGCTGTGCGAGACAACGGTGCCGGTGCGTCTGAGCCGCCAACGACCACCCCAGCTGCCTCTGGTTACTGCAGACCGCACGCTTGCTGCAAACCTCATCGATATCATGGTTGACAGCATCAACCACAACCTAAGAAAGAGGCTAGATGTCGAGCTATACATGCTCAACGTCGGCATCCTCCTACGCCTCATCACCTTCCTCAGTAAAGCAAGAATACGTCTGAGTGAGTCTACACCAAATAATCCCAGACCCGAATATCCATAGAGCAAACCAGCTAATCCAAACCCACAGCATACCACTGGCCCGAGCTCTGGCGCTCCCTCCTCTCCTTCGTCCGCTTCCTCACCGTCTACGCAGACGACCTCCGCTCCCTACCCCGCATAGACTCCCTCATCCACACCCTGATAAACCTGCTCTCCCTCTCCCTAACCTCGGGCGAAACCTTCCTCCCCGATACCGCCTCCTACGACGACATATCCTACAAACTCGTCGAGTTCGCCCCTTCGCTGCTCTCCTTCCGCGACGCGTACGCATTGCAGAAAGGCGATACCGCGGCTGCGATGAACATTTTGGTGCACGTGTCCAAGCACTACAGCGATTTGATCGCGAGCCAAAAGGGCAAGGTCAAGAATCTGAGTCCGAGGGATGTGCAGAGGATCATCAAGGAAGGGTATGAGACGTTGAGTATTGAGGCCAAGGAGGGTTTGGATCATTGGGATATGTACAGGGAGGCGGAACACAAGGCGCAGTTGAAGAGGATCGCAAGGACGGCTTGCGTGGATGCGAGGGCTTTGATGATGTAGAAGGGAGGCAGCAGTGTTGTGTCATGACATTGAGTATATCTGCGAGGACCTGGGATCAAAAGTCTATTGCACATGTAGAGAAGCAGCCGACTATAATCTTCCTTCTTGGGAGTTGTGGAAATGTATGCCTCAAAACACACTGTTCGCGCTATCCTGCCACAGCAACTTTAGTCTGATCATGTTCAGGTCTCTGTGCGAGTGGGGTCAAAGTTGCAGAACTGTTGAAACCATATCGCCTATCTTGATTGTTATCATCATATCATTGCTACGAGCATGTACGTTAAGCTATGTAAGAGCAATGCTTCGTGCCTCTGCCGAGGACCAGACGAACAGAAGTTATACCCGCTCGCATGTCTCGGCCGTTAAAAGACAAGGCGACTCGTCTGGACAATGCGATATCTGGAGCTCTAAACGATGCTCCATAGAAAGGCCGGACTGGTTCTGTGCTGAGGTCTATGGTTGCCTGTTCGAGGTGGTTGAGTCAAGTATAGGAGTATCGTGAAGCAAGCGCGACTTCGTGGCTAGTCATTCCTCCTCAAAGCCGTGGTTTACTTTGAATGAGCCCAAGAAGTCCTGTTTCCGATCGGAGATACGGACTACTCAATCGTCGAAGTCCATGCCCATGAGGTGACTGTCATATGGGTCAGTAACAGAGATATCGACTTGAGGGCAAGATTGCTATGGTTACTTACCTCTCGACGATGCGCATGACCTTGGCAACGAAAGCTTCCAGATGGAAGATGTATTTCTATGGAAAATCAATATTGAGAAACGACACTCGGAATGTAGGATTCACATACTGTGCCCATCTGGATGCGATGCTCGTAGAAGGCCGACCATTTGATGATTTCAGTCTTGAGGGCGTCGTCAATTTTTGGCATCAACTTGAAGGTCAGGGTCTGTGGAGATCAGCATGGGGGCGTGCATGGGATGAAGTCAAGAAAGTTACCTTCAGAATGGTGCTGGCTGGGATGCAATGAGTAAGAAGATCGTAGAGCTTAGCTCGGACCTGCAGGATGCGGGCAGGGCTGCGCTCGGCAAGAATCTCGTCGGCGACTTGAGAGATGAGGGCTTCCCAATCTGGAGGCGGGGTGACTGTCTTCTCTGTGACTTGGTCGCTGTGAGGAATCAGCAAGGGCAAAAACGGCATGATCAGTGGGAATTGTTACTTCTGAGCATGGACAGCCTCGAACATGAGCAGAGCACGACGCAAGTTGCGGTAGCTCTCTTTGGCAATTCTCTTTTCGAGCCCCTCGCAGCGTGTATAGCCCTCCTTCTTGGCGACCTGAGCCAAAACTGTGCAGATCTCGTCTTCGGTTGGTGCAGCAACTCTGACAAGCAAGGTACGACTTCGAATAGGAGCAATGATATTGCTCGTACTATTGGCCAGAAGGATCAAGCGTAAATTGGGACTGTATTTCTCCATTGTTCTTCTCAGAGCAGCCTGCGCGTCTCTGGTGAGATGGTCTGCCTCGTTGATGACGACAACCTTGAAGCGTTGCTTTGCTGCCACGTCGACTTGCTGTGTCTGGGCGACCTCCTTGAGCAGGTCTTGCACGACAACACGGTCGTAGTTGCCCACATCACTAGGTGTTATCTCGAGATGGTAGTTGGACGAGACGATGTTGAACTCGAGCTTGCGGTTGCTCGTCGTCTGGAAGACTCGGCTGTCGATTTTGATTTTTTCCACACCAGGGCCGTAGAGTGCGCGGAGTGTAGCTGTGATTCTCGTCTTCTTTCCTGCTCCAGAGGGTCCGTAGATCAGAAGATGTGGGAAGTCTCCGCTTTGCGCCTGCGAAGGTGTCAGTCCTACTTCGCCGTCATTTTAGTAACCCAACTACTCACCAACGATCGTAGGCGGTCGGACAGATCATGATGATATGTTAACGTCTCTAGAGAGCGCGGGCGGTGCTTGTCTACGAGAAGGGCCATGATGGATGTGGTTGGTACAGGGTGTGTTGATTGAGGAAGCTGAATTCGATCATGAGGTAGACGCGACTGCCCGCGACCGACCCGCGTCAAAGTGGTTTCCTGGCTTGGACAGGGTCACACATGACAACAGTGCATCAACACCATACACGACAAACCCGCGAGAGTAGACTGTCATCTAGTAAAGAATGTTTGATTGCTTAGGATAAAGCCTGAATATTGGTTATGAGAACAGCATGAATTCTTTGGAATACTGCTGTTTTTTTCTCGCAAGCATTCGACAACCCGATTCAAGCTGATTGGCAAAAGAGACATCTCGATCCTGGAACCTTAGGTGGCAGAGTCTACCCATATCAGTTCACTCCAAGCGTCGAATAGGCGGCTCGAACATGCCGTGATGGTGAGGACGAAGATGAGGTTGCATCACTGATCTGCTCTTGCGGATGTAAGTTGAAAAGAATATATATGTAAACAACCTACCATTAAGCATAATTGGTTGCGTGGCCCAATGGCAAGGCGCTTGACTACGAATCAAGAGATTCCAGGTTCGACCCCTGGCGTGATCATTTTTGTCCCAGAAAAGGCCGGTCAACTAGTTTTGTTGGTCATTACTTGTAGAAAGAAAATCTTGATCGTTTTCTTTTGTGCACAGACCCCAGCAGATCATGTTATGCCTGTGCATCGGTAATTTTGTGCACCGGTGCTGCATGCACATTTATCAGCTGTTCTTATGCTTCATTCACATTCTATGAACGACGTGTCCTGCTTCTAAAAGTGTTTTATCACGGCCAATTCCTGTCAATCGACTTCCACACTAAACGAACACAATGATCATCGGCGGCGCAAACGTCGTCAGCCGCCAAATCGTCCGCAACCTCCTCAACGCAACCCACCAGCAGCAACCCTGTGGAGTAGACCTAACCCTCCGCTGTATATCCAAGTGGACCTCACCAGCCACAATTGACTTTGACAACACCCATCGTCAAGCCGCCAGAACCACGCCTATACCTTTCTGCCATAAAACCCACACCATCACGCTCCAACCGGGCGCCTATTTAGTCGACTTCAACGAGACCGTCAATATACCTAGGAGTTGTATGGGTAGTGTGTTTCCTCGGTCGAGTTTGTGGAGGAGTGGTGTGAGTGTGTCAGCTGGGGTTGTGGATGCTGGGTATGAGGGTGCGATGGGTGCGTTGTTGGAGGTGAAGAACCCGTGTGGAGTTGTTCTGTACAGGGATGCAAAATTGGCACAACTTATTTTGGAGCAGATGGAGGGAGAGGTCGAGGGGTATAGTGGGGTTTATCAGTCATCGACTAGTAGTGTTGGAGTGGATGGTGCGAAGAAGGACTGATCTGTTGATGCTGATAATCTCCTAATAACCCAATAGCTAGACCTTCTCTCATCTGATGAATCGGACTTTCAGGACCCAGTTCGTGAGATCGAAAAAGATTGTCTAATCCAAGATTCTATGCAGCGTCAGGAGTGTTGCCGTCATGTAAGCCGTGTTCTTGTCGGAATATTTCCATCCATTGGGTATCATCAGCGAAAGTCTGGTTCCAAGGATCATCACTGTCGAACCACAACCGACGAGATTCTTGCTGGAACATCTCATCCGTAGGTACAACTCCCGCCCTTATCTTCTCCTGCGCAAATCTGCCAAGATGGAAGGTCAGAATCTCCCATGCTGTTTTGAACTGCTGGTTGTTCTCAACCGGACGATTATCAGGAGATGGCGAAGGGTCTGCCACGACAGTGTTGTTGCCGTTTGGTGCGTCGTTCAATGCAGCTCTTGAAGAAATTTGCGCAAGGAGTTCCGAATGTCCAGGCTTGGTTGCGGAGAAAGGAACTGGAGTCTTTGACTCAGAGCCAATCAGGAAGGGAGGCATCGAGTTTGTGACTTGGCTAGCGACATGTGGTTCGAAACCGTGTGTACCCCTCCAGTCCAACATCTTCTTTCCTTCTCGGAAATGTTTGCTCAAATGATCAGCTCGAGCTTTCCAGTCGTTCATTTCAGCGCTACAGAATCCACAGCGTGATTTGATGGGAAGCTCTGGAGGTTTCCACTCTCCAATTGTGGGAATTGCTTCGATCTTGTGAACCAATCTGAGATGTTGTATGAGGTGATCTTTGCGCTTGAAACTTCTGGCCTCTACATTCTTGTGTGCACAAGCAGTAGAACTATGGCCCTCTAGGTGTTCTTTGCTTGGTTGAGGAACCAGACAGTATGCGCAAAGTATCTCGCCAGTAGATGGGCAAGTAACTACCTCACCCTCAGGGGTGCAAACCCATTGCTCAGGGTTCAGGTGTAACGATTTCTCATGACGAGACCAATCGAATTTGTTTTTGAAGGTGTCACAGCAAAACGTGCATGGAAAAGGTCGGTCGTCGTTACCAGGTCCTGGTCGGGCTCGGGGTTTGGTGACCTTGCTCCGAGCGTTCTTACGATAGGTCGAACCCGCAGAGATACGAGAGTTACCCGACCGACCCGATAGTATAGAGTCCATGGATCCGTTCGAGGTACCACTTTCAAGACTGCTTATCGAAGCTGGCCTCGATATTCGGCGAGCTGCATAGCCAAATCCTTGTGGCTCAATGCCAGGTGTGCTGACTCTGCTACTGTTTGCAGATCCCACAGTGAGATGTTGATCAAGATCGGTCGAAGCAACTGCGTGGCTGATAGCAGTTATCGACGCAGGCTCGTTCTCTGGTGGACTGTTTTGCCAGCGCTGCAATGGATCCAGAGCTGACCAATCTGTGCTTTGCTGTTTTGGAATCGAAATTGGCACGCCAGAGTTCCTTGAGTACAAGGACCTGCGTCGTGGAAAACCTTTCCTAGATCTGCTGTCACGTCTTGCAGAGTGTGCAAACCAATTTTGCATCTCTTGACTGTTTGCAGTCATTGCAGCATTGGCAGATTGATCTTGGTAAGGAGATACTGGTCCTATAGGCGAATGTTGCCCATAATTAATTCCAGGTGTAACTGCAGGTGAGTCCATATACGACCCTTGGTAGTCTTGCATAGTTGGCGAATGGAACGACGACATGTCCATAGCATTGGGAAAGTATGGACTTGATGTGGCTTCCACTGAAGTGTCCCACGATCCCACACCACTTAGAGTTGCGTAATCCCCGGGCATCCATGGGTAGTTTGATCCATATTGGACAGGAGCTTGTGGGTTTGATTGATTAGATTGATTCACAAGCTCTTCCGATGACAGTCCCGGGTGACTGGTTGTTCGCATCAGTGCAAATTCTCTCGTAACAGGAAGAGAATGACCAACTGATTCGCCGATGTCGAATTGACCGAAGGATGGTCTGGTCGTCGCATAGCTGACTCAAAGTCGAAGTAATCCATTGTCGGTTATACACGGTCTACGTAGTTGCAGTGGTCACGGTATGAAGGATAAGAGAATTGTATGCATGAAGGATGTGTTCTCGATGCCGATTGGTGCGGCTGTCCATTCTGGAAGCCAAGGATAGACGTCGTCGAGCTTCAGAGTTTGCCGCAAACCGTGCGCTCGCGGCGCCCGCGCCCGCACATCAGTCCGGGTCGCCGACCTCAGTTCCTCCCCCATCGAAAGCGATTGCTTCAATCTTCTCCTTCCTCGCAAAGCTGTGGCATATGACTTTGTCGTGTGTATGTTTTGCTCCCGGTTCATTGAGTACCTCGATCGATCGTAGCCACCGCCTGTTGCCATGGACCCCTTGTTCCTCTCCTTCCCCCTTGGCCAGGCTTTGCATCCTTCGCGACGACCGTGCACAACAGGGGAGGAAACCGCTGCCATAGCGAATCTTGCTCCCAATTTCCAACATGCATGATGCGACTGACAGTTGAACAAAGTTTACCAATTGGGCTCACTGTAATTAGACCACCAAGACGTTGCTCTACGCAAGCCATGTTGATTCGAATTGTGCCTATACTCTAACCTCAGTCATGTCGTAGTGGCCGAGTCTGTTTTGATCATAGATCCCGCGAGTTTCTCCCCATAATTTTCAACGGCTTCCCCAAAGACTTGCAACAATTGCTACCGTTCCTCCATTCAGGATGGCAAAGATGGCCATGGAGATTCTGAACGTCGAGACACCATACTTGGCGATGTTGATCAGCGACACGCGAGAGACTGGACCGTCTCTTCTTTGCATGCTATCTCCACCATCTTCGCTATGCGTGCATGCATCCAGCGGACTCGCATGATGGCAATTGGCCGTTCCAAACGTCTGCTTTCAAGCTTCCCTTTTCTCGAGCGCCCCCTTAGCGGTCTTGTTGTCTGTCTACCGGCTTTTGCTATTTTGTGGTAGCAAGCAATCTTATCTCCAACTCAACGACAACAGTTCTGACGCACAATCATATTGCTAACCCATCTTCACTGACCGTCATGCAGGAGGAGTCTCGTAATGGAGATTGAGCTCCACACGACAGGTACAACGCCTTGGAGAGGCGAATTAACCAAACAACAGATCATTGGCAGACTCATCCTTGAACAAAGGCCTATATATACCATTGTTCACCTCTGCTTGTAGTCTCATCATCCAACAACGACAACAACAACTTCCTTCAGCAGCATCTTTCCAGTCTTTGGCTTAGCCGTCCATTCTTTACAACACTCTTTACTACTAATACCAACCCGACCACCAATCAACTAATCCACCACCACCACCAAAAAACCAAAATGCCTTCCTTCAGCGCCGTCTCCGCCGCCGCCATCCTGGCCTTCTCTGGCATGGCTTCTGCCATCCCCCAGTTCAACTTCGGTAACACCACCACCGCTACTCCTGCTGCCTCCGGCCGTCCCATTACCAGCCTGCCCGGTAACGGTGCTGGCCGCCCCGGCTCCAACTCTGGCTTCCCTGCCCTCGACGGCAAGTTCTGCCCTGGTCTCGACATTTCGCTTTACATCGACAACTCTGGCTTCACCTACCAGATCCAGTGCGGGTACGTTTGACACATGCCGATATTGAGCATATGAACACAGCGCTAACAACTCTTTCCAGCACCAACCACTTCGGTGTGATAATTGACATCGAGGCCAACATCACCCTCGCCAGACGTGCTGTTCCCTCCAGCCTTGACGACTGCATGAACCTTTGCGATGCTACCAACACTTGCGTTGGCACTGCATTTGACACAAATGCTCGCACTTGCACTCTCTTCAGCGATGTCCAGGCCTCTTACGCCCAGCAAGGCATCCAGTTCGCCCAGCGTGTTGCCAACGGAAACGCCGGTGCTGGCAATGGCGCTGGCAATGGCGCTGGCAATGGTGCAGGCAACGGCGCTGTCACTATCTCGGCCGGTGGTCTTGTTACCTCGACCATGTACTCGACCAATGTCGTCACCATTGCTTCGTGCGCTCCCACTGTGACCAACTGCCCTCTCAAGAATGGCGGCGCTGTTGTGACCCAAGTCGTCCCAGTTTCGGAGACTGTAAGTTTTCGCTTTCTAACAATTCTCCATCAGCAACTTACTGACTCATTATCTTCAGGTCTACGTTTGCCCCACTGCCACTGTCATCCCCGCCGCACCCATTGCTTGCGTCAACTGCCCTTACACCGCCTCCACTGCCACTGTCTACTCTGCTACTGGCGGTTCTCTTGTGCCTGTTTCTACCACCGTCTACGCTTGCCCTCAGCAGACTGGTACTTCCGTTGTCGTTGAGGTTTGCACTTCCTGCGCTGCTAAGACCACTGGACCCGCTGGCCCTGCTTCCACTGGCCCCGCTGGCAACGTCAACACCCAGACTGTCACTCTCTGCAATGGCGAGCACTGCCCCGCTTCCATGACCTCTGTCCCTGTCAATGTCAACGTCAACACCCAGACTGTTACTCTCTGCAACGGTGAGCACTGCCCTGCTTCCACTGGCCCTGCTGGCAACCCCAACACCCAGACTGTCTGCAACGGCGAGCACTGCCCTGCTGCCATGACCTCCGTCCCTGTCAATGTCAATGTCAACACCCAGACTGTCTGCAACGGCGAGCACTGCCCTGCTTCCACTGGCCCTGCCGGCAACCCCAACACCCAGACTGTCTGCAACGGCGAGCACTGCCCCGCTGCCATGACCTCTGGCCCTGCTCCCAGCACTTCCACCATGGCCAAGTATACCCCTACTTCATCCAAGATGGTCATGTTCACTGGTGCTGCCTCCAATATCAAGGCTGGTATGGGCTTCGCCGGTATGGTCGCTGCTGCCGCTCTCGTCCTCTAAGCATCTGCTTAGCAGTTGACTCTCTGCTTTCCACAAGGCACAAACAAACTTTTCGTATATCTTCTTCTTTTACATACATCTCGGTGGTGTTTTTTAATTAGCCTTGGTTGGCATTCAAACGGTTATCATTTAAAGGGTTGGTTTGTTTTGGATTTATTATGACTTTTACACATACGCTACAAATGGATGCTGCTTTTTCATTTCAATGCCTTTCTTCTTTGATCTCACCGAATCAATGATCACCGACATCATCTAAGATGTTCTCTTCCACATGTCTCCTGACATTTGCTCAACTTTTCAAACGCACCAGCCAAACTACACCAACTCTGGACTCCCAATCAACAATCAGGTAATTACATCTCTATATGCTGATCGGTAAGATTGAGCGCGGCCCGAAAACTACAAGACAATTCTGCATAATTGTCTGGTCACATACAACTTAAGATCCTATACACAACCTTCAGAGGAAGTGTAGTTAAGAAGGTTGATCTTGTAGATATGGGACCTGCATATAATCCTCCGAGGAAGGATGTGGAGGTCGGCCTTTTGCAATAGCTCAAGATGGTGTAGTTGGTGAACGATGCAACTTGAGAGCCCGAGGAGCAGTGGGAGACAAGAGAGGGTTTGTTGTGCGTCCAGATTTGAGATCCATCTTTGAGAGCCTAAGCACTTTCTAGGTCGTTCCTACCTTGCGGTGGGTCCTTAGACCAAGTAGAAAGGAAAGGCACTTTGTGAGTTCAGGACGGACAATGATAGATCCAAGGCAATACTAGAGCGTACTCTTAGCAAACTGTGGCATTCAACATAAGACCAGCATCAAATCAAAGCAGGTCGTGTATGATAGTGATAGTTTAGAGCAAGAGGCCGACAAGGAGAGAATCGTCTCGGCACGTTAAACGGAGCAAACGCAAGGCAGCTTTGCTGAAGAAGCACCCGACGCTGACAGTCACCGCCCTCGGAACTCGGCTAAACCTCGCCACGAGCACCAAACCCAGCCCTAACTCCGCAATGGCTCTTCTCAACTGCGCTCCGCTTGTAGGTTCAGTTGGCAGAGAGCTTGCTCATCGCGCCTTCCTCTGCAACGACAAAAAGTTGACACCATCTAGGTCATGGCTACCAACTCGATCAAACTCCTGACTGGCAGCAGCCACCCTCAGCTGGCTGAGCTGGTCGCTAGCCGGTAGGTCCTTCCTTGTTCCGTCTACTTTGACCATCATCCACCCCGCGCGCGCGCGCAAACAAAAAACTTTTGGGCCATCCATCTCCGCATCCACAAAGGCCCAACACGGTGCGCAAAGGACTGACACAATGCGTGTAACAGTCTGGGAATCGACCTGGCCAAGGTCATGGTCCTCCAGTACTCCAACAACGAGTCGAGCATCAGCATCGGCGAGTCTGTTCGTGACGAGGATGGTATGACACACCTGGGGTTCTAAAAAAAAAAAAAGATGCACAAGACTGACTGCTGCGCCCAGTCTTCGTGCTGCAGTCCACTGCCCCCGGCGACATCAACGATGGAGTCATGGAGCTGCTCATCATGATCAACGCCTGCAAGACGGCCTCTGCCCGCCGCATTACCGCCGTCCTGCCCAACTTCCCCTACGCTCGCCAGGACAAGAAGGACAAATCGCGTGCCCCCATCACTGCCCGTTTGATGGCTAACATGCTTCAAACCGCTGGCTGCAACCACGTCATCACGATGGATCTCCACGCCTCGCAGATCCAGGGCTTCTTCAACGTCCCCGTCGACAACCTCTACGCCGAGCCCAGCACCCTCCGCTGGATCCGCGACAACCTCAAGGTCGAGGACTGTGTCATTGTCTCTCCCGACGCCGGCGGCGCCAAGAGAGCTACCTCGATCGCCGACGGCCTCGACCTCGGCTTTGCCCTCATCCACAAGGAGCGCGCTCGTCCCAACGAGGTCTCTCGCATGGTTCTGGTCGGTGATGTCCGCGGCAAGGTCGCCATCATCGTCGACGACATGGCCGACACTTGCGGCACTCTCTGCAAGGCCGCCGAGGTCGTCATCGAACACGGTGCCAGCAGCGCTATCGCCATTGTCACCCACGGCATTCTCTCCGGCAATGCTATAGAACAGCTCAACAAGTCCAAGTTGACCAAGCTCGTCGTCACCAACACTGTTCCCCACGAGGAGAAAAAGGCCCTGTGCGACCGCATCGAGACCATCGACATCTCTCCCACTGTGAGTTTTGCCCAACAAGCCCTCGAGAAAAATACAACTTACTGACCATACCAACCACAGCTCGCCGAAGCTTGCCGCCGTACTCACAACGGCGAGTCCGTCTCCTTCCTCTTCAAGCACGCCCCCGTCGACTAGAGGACTGATTGGGTAGCGACAAACGGCCTTCTTTACTGCGATTCTTTGCTTCTGGTTACAAAATGGGGTTCCATCATACGGCGGCGGAGTCAATGGCGTTTTTTCCCCCCCCCACAAGAGGCTTTGCTCAAATTCATGCGGACATGATTCTATGCAACACAAAGAACTCTCTACGGAGAATAGATCGATCTGCCGGCTTATTTTTTTCTCTTTACCTGTACAAAGTCACATCACTCAATACCAAGAACTTTTACCCTTCAGTTGCTTTTGTCTCTTTCCTTTGTTCTCTTGCGCTGAAACTCTATCCATGCGTTCAGATTGCGCTCTGCGAATTGCGTCCCGTTGACAATGCGAGAGCTAAACATTCGGAAGGAAGTATAACAACGTTCCAAGATATGTGTATCCATCTATACCGTGCATCTATATCGTACAATCCCGTTCATCTCTCTCATCCTAATCTTACACGAACCACATTGAACTTTTCCTCCGTCTAGCACAACAAGACAAAAAAGAAGAATCTATCGACTCGGCTCATCAGGTCTAACCCTCGCACCAGTCTCATCGATAGCATTACTCGAGCCCAGACCAAAGCCATAGCCAGGCTTCTTTGTCCTCGCTCTCTTCTCACCATACTGTTCGTCGAACTTGCGGATCGCGCCCAGGGTCGCCATGTCCTCGGACACCGAGGCCGAGATCTCTTGCAGGGCCTTGTCAAAGTGCGAGGGTGCGAGTGTGCGGCGCTCGGGCAATTTGAAATCTGTGTCGCCCTTTGCGCGTGCGGCTTCCAGGGCGTTGTTTTCGTCTCGCACGGCGGCGAGGGCGGCTGCCACGCACAGGTTCTTGAGATCGGAACCCGAGTAGAGGGGTGTATTTTTGGCGAGGTCGGATAGCGAGACGGCTGGATCGAGGGTCTCGCCCTTGAGGTGGATGTTGAGGATTCCTTCACGGTCTTTGGCGAGAGGGAGGTCGACCAGCAGACGACGGGGCAGGCGACGCAGTACGGCATCGTCTAGATCGAAGGGACGGTTGGTGGCGACCATCATGAAGACGCTGTGGTCATCCATGCCATCCCATCCGCGAAGGAACTGGTTGATGATCTCGCGGTGCGTGGTGCGGTTGTTGGCACCACCGCGAGAGCCGAAAAGAGCGTCTGCCTCGTCGATAAAGACCACACAAGGTGACAACTTCTTGGCGAGCGAAAAGACAGCATTGACCATCTTCTCACCCTCGCCAACGTACTTTTCGTAAACTTGCGCACCACTGATCTCGAGCACAGTAGCCGATGACTCCTTGGCAACAGCCTTCGCGAGCAAAGTTTTACCAGTACCTGGAGGACCGTATAGAAGAAGACCAGGTAGGCGATCAGCCGCGAGCACACCATAGCTGAAAGCCTCTGGGCGAAGCAGTGTTAACGAGGTCAAGGTTTTGAGCGACTCAATGGTGTTGGGGTCAGCATGCACATCGTTGAATGTTGTCCGGAGGCTTGAAGGGTCGACGACTCCTGACAAGAGACGAGTCTCATGCTTGGAGCATGACTTTTTCAGTTTTTCCATATCCAACTTGGCAGGAATGGATGCTTTTGCTGCGTCAGATTCGTCTTGAGATTCTCCGCGCTCACGAGCTTTAGGAATTGCAGAGTTGGGGAACATGCTACTCTCTCTGAATCCGAGAGCGCTGTCAACATTGTTGACTAGCATAGCAGCAAGTGCGATGTGAGAGGTTTCGAGTGAAGGGCTGGTTGTGTAGAGCGATCGCAAGCTGTCTGCGCAAAGGACAATTCTTTGGACTTCATCCTGAGGCAAAGTCCTGTCTCCCAGCTTCGAAGTCCCTGGGATGTTGAGGTGTGCACGAGTGTTACCCGAGAAGAAATTGTCAGAGATGGGTAGGCCTAAATGACGAACCATGGTGTGAATATGGCGCATATTGATCTCGAACAGTCTTTGAAGAGCAGGTTCAGCCACACTACGCTTCAACTCCAGTTGCTCGTGAGACGCGAACAGCAATTGCACAGCGACATTTCGAGGCGGAGATGACGCTGCAGGAAAACTCAAGTATCGGAAATGCAGCTCGTCGTCGTCCTCGCCAGGAGGTGGAGGGGCCTGAGAAGAGTTGGCCGTGGTACCAAAGATAACAATCTGTTCCCCGTCCTTCCTTCGACGTTGCACAGCATTAACCAGCAGATTGATAATGGTCTCTCCTTGGGGCGCATTGCGAATGTGGTCCATGTCACGGACGTGGATGATGGTCCGTTGTTGCGATGGACTCGATTGTGACGAAGCAGACTCCTTGGTGAAGGACCAATCCATCTTGTGCGCCAGTCTGGAAGAGTTCATACGCTTCGCAAGGAAGTCAGCCAAGAAACGTCCAAGGCCGTCTTTCGTAGGCGGCGAAGGAGTTGTCGCGTCTGGAGTGGATGGAACGGCCTCGTAGAAGAAAGTGCGAGCCGTCTCTTGAGTAGGTGAGTCTTTCCTTATCTGAACGCTATCCATGACAGTGTCAAGAAGATTAGTTAGCTTGAGCTCGGCCCATGGGCTGAGCTCGACAGCGCGAGAGCGCGCTTCTTCGGAGGGTTGGTTACTGGTCTTTGGCATCTCAGCCATGACGACAGCATGAGCCCCAGACTTTTGGGCTCTAGATAAAATTCTGTTGAACTGCTCATTGCCCTTGAGCAAGTCGGCAAGATCTGCAATGTTGCCACCCATCATAGGAAGGTTGCCTAGATCAAGTTCAGGCATGTCGTGAGCGTGCTCCGATTCACCATCGTCCTGAGCGTCGTCTCTGGCCGACTCGTCAATAATGTTGATTTGGATGTCATGCTTTTTGGCACCCTTGAAAGTGTCGTAAGCCAGAGATGAGATGGAGCCAGGCGCAGGGTCTCCTCGCTCGACGTAATCCTGAGCTAGTTCGGCAATATCGTTTGCGTCGAGATGAATCAAGTCAGCCTGAACCAGGTCTGCTATTTGTTGCACATAGGCATCAAGCTCTTTATGGGCGAAGGCCTTGGTGTTCAAGTCGATGTTTGATTTTGTGTAGCGAGCAGCAGCCGGACCGGTTTGAGTGAAGGCGGCATGCAGAAGGAGTTGTAACTGGAGCGAGAGAAGTGTACGCGGGTTTGGGGCTGGAGGAGCAGAAGGGGGCGATAGATGATTTTCGACGGCGCGAGCCACATCATCCTGAACAGCATCCTTGTCGGTTGCTGGGGAGATGGTTTCGTTGTTCTCCTTGTCCTTAGACTGAGCCGAGGGTGTGAAGAAATCATTCGACTGGTCGGAGGGATTGACAGTGAACGGGAGGGTCAGGACGGTGTGGCCTGAATCGCGATCAACCAGAGTCCAGCAGCGAGATTCTTGGTTGGCGGTAGCGTCTTCGGCAGGAGCATGGAGACGGACATTGTAGCGCAAGAACCAATCCGGGACTGTGAAAGGCGTGACTTCCTTGGGGCGACGTTGGGACAAGCGACCACGACGTGTGGAAGGGGCAGGTTTGGTCGCGCTTTCCGGAATCGCAGTTTCGAGGTCGGCCGTTTCCTGGCCTGGAGTTGGATGGGCTTCAAGTTGGCGAGTGACGGAGTGGAAGGCGCGACGACGCTGGAAGGGAAGGCGCTGACCTCGCTGAGAGAGGCGGGTGAGTTGTTTGCGCCATACGTGAGTGCGCATAATTAGTTGATGAGCAAGCGAGTCCAGCGAAGAAGGCGACTGAGTGCTTGAAACATGTGAAGGTGCCTTCTTGGCTGACGCTCCGCGTTTGCTGCTTTGCCAAACACGCTCTTTCACGCGCGCATCCATCAATCCAGCCATCCATACACCCATCAATTGCTCGTCTACTGCCCACAACACCCCTTTTATCAATACCTCGACCCGAACACTACCCTCAACATGGATTTCGACTACCGGGGGATGGATGCCGACGACTCGGGTCCGCGCATTAACATCAGCGAGACGACGCCCATCTCGGCCAAGTTCGTCCTGAGCAACACAACCCTGTCCCTGGCCAACAGTGTCCGCCGCACCATGCACGCCGAAGTCCCTACCCTGGCCATTGATCTGGTCGAAGTCGAGTCAAACACGTCCGTCCTGGCCGACGAGTTCCTGGCCCACCGCCTGGGTCTGATCCCCTTGTCGGCAAAGAACATCGAAGACCTGCTGTACACGCGCGACTGCGACTGCGACCAGTATTGCGAAAACTGCGCCGTTGTCCTGCGCCTCAGTGCTGTCAACCGTAACTCGGACGAAACCGTCAAGGTCTTTGCCAAGGATCTCTACATCGACGCATCCTTCAGCCAATACCGCCCCAACGCCGACACTGATGGCCCTCAGCGCGGTGCCCCCGTCATCATGGACCCCGACGGCAACGGCCCGCTCATCTGCAAGCTGCGCCGCAACCAAGAACTCAAGCTTCGCTGCATCGCAAAGAAGGGAATCGCAAAGGAACACGCAAAGTGGATGCCGACAGCCGCCATCTCATTCGAGTACGACCCTCACAACGCCCTGCGCCACGCCGACCTATGGTACGAAAGCGACAAGCTGGAAGAGTGGCCAGCAAGCAAGAACGCCGAATGGGAAGAGCCGCCGCAAGAGGGCGATGTTTTCGACTACGACAAGGAGCCCGATCGCTTCTACGTCAACATTGAGGGAACCGGTGTCATGCCCCCAGACACTGTCTTCCACACCGCCATCAAAGTCCTGCAACAAAAGCTCGCCACCGTCATCCAGGAGCTGTCTCCCAACCTCCAACAAGCACACCACCAAGATCTTGCCCAACCACCACAGAGCCCGGATATGATGGACATGACCGGTGCTGCCACGGCGTACAACAACACAACTGCATACGGTGCCGGTTCGGTCTACGGAGGTGGTTTCGGCGGTGGCAACACCAGTGCTTGGGGTGGTGGTGCCGGAAACGCAGTACCCGGAGGAACCACACCCTACGGCGCAACGCCTTACGGTCAGAATGGCTGGTAGACTTTTACAAATGCTTCGATTTCTACAATTTTCCTGTCTTGCAACATCAAAAAAGTCCAGCGGGGATGCATTTCACCGGTTTGGCAGGCGTTCAGGGGAGCAAGGGCGAAACAAAGACGGAGGGTTTCCGAGCCCTTTGGGGAGTTTCCATGCATGTTCATTTTTGGGGCATAATTACACTGAGAGAAAGACTCCACACGCAAAGGAAGTGTCAAGTTTCTTTCAAAGGCAAGCAATGATAACAAAACCGATCGGCAGTGCTGCTTAAAGGGCCAATCAGGAGTAAAAGAAAGTAGAAAGAAACAATACAAAACAAAACAAAACGAATGACTACCTTTTGTCTTGCCACGCAAACAACCCCATCTATCTCTGCTCTCTGCTCTCTCTACTTTCTCTGCTTCCTCCCTCTCTACTCTTTACCCTCTCACAACAAACAGTCCCCTTAAACCTTCTTATCAGATCCAAAACACCGATCCACCATATCGCCCTCCAACCTTTCTATATCCGAACACTAAACACTAAACCCATTACCGCCTCTTTGGACCCCAAACCCCCCGGGTCTACAAACCACTTGCCTTTTATACTCCTGTTATAATAGGTACCTATTCGCTAATATGTAATATTCTAGTATCTCTACTCTCCTCTTTTCTCCTCTCCTGTCCTCTCTACTCTAACCGCGCGTGCGTCTATAAAAAAAAAAAAGAAAAAAAAAAAAAAGAGAAAGAATCTAAAACCAGAATAGATATCTAGAGTTAGGTATCTAAATACGCCCCTAGCCAAAACCACGCTTTCGATAAAGAATTCCTCCTAGTCTCGAAGGACATTGCGTTGTGACATATACACACATGGATAACAGAGCGGGGAGGTAGCAGGAAGAAAAAAAAAAGGTAAAGAATCATCTGATGATTGACAAAAAGCAAAGATAAAAAACAGCCTTCTTTAACAGAAAAAATGAACCGTTTCTTCATCTGGGATAAGGGGGAAAAACAATACTACTCAAAAGACGATGGAAACAGAAAATGACTACTCTACTCTCCTCCACACGCTTCTCCTACTTCCTCCATACGTGCTTTCCACACGAGACTCCTCTTTCATCGATACCTTCTACAGCCACTCCATCTCCGCCAAAGCCAAGATTCTACACAGGAGTAGCCTTGCTCATGGCAACCAGCCTCTTGACGCCAACCATCCAGTGCGCACCCTCCGTGTCCAACTTGACCTTCATCATATCCGTCAGGATGGCCCCAGCGCGGTCAAAGTCTCTGGCCTGCAACGCCTGCGCAATGTCCACTAGCATGGCTATGGTGTCAGCCTTGACCAAGGTCTCGTTGTTGAGGTGGTCAAAGAGTATATTGAGGCGCTTTTCGGCGTCGTTGACTTGGGCGGCGAACGAGGCGGGCGCGCGTGACTTTACGCGTGCCATGTCTGCAGACATGATTTCGTAGACCGGCATGGCGTTGCTGGGAATGTGCGTGCGGTCACCGGGGGCTGCAGGTTGGGGGTTAGTACGTGTCAAGGAGATGTAGGCGTAGAACAAGACTTACGATATCTGGCGGCTGCGGGTGCTGATCGCTGAGACTGGGCGGTAGTGGGTCTCGACGGCATTTGTTGAGGAGCGGCTGCCGGGGGAGGGGTAGCCTGAGGGGGCGTAGCTTGAGGGGGTGTCGCTTGAGGTGGTGGTGCGGCTCTGGGGGGACCTTGAGGAGGACCACGAGGCGGTCCCTGTGGTGGCGGTGGGATGGCTTGAAGAGCGGGAGGCTGCGGCTGCGTAGGTGCTTGGCCATAAGGCGCTGCCGGCGCTCTCGGCGCATATGCTGAAGCTGCAGGTGCGTATGGTGAGGGCGCCGCGGAGCCGTATGGGTTAGGTGGTGGAGCAACGTTACGTGGTGGAGGCAAGCCGCCGACAGCGGGAGTAGGTTGCGATCCAGGTGCCGGTGCGTAACGGTTGCTAGCTGGACCGGTTGCAGTCGCAGTAGGAGGAGGGTTGTAAGGCGATGGGCCACGGCCGAGGAGAGGGGCTTGTGGAGGAGGCAATGTTGATGCGGGCGACTGCTGTACTGAGGCCGGAGTGTAGGCGTTTGATGCAGCTGAGATGGGACGCTGGATTTGCGGAGGACCCGAAAGTGGAGACATGACGCGAGGGGGCATCTGTCCTGCCTTTGGTGGCGGCGGCAGGGCAGCAGCAGGCTGTTGGCCATATGCGCTGCCAGGAGCAGGTGGAGGTGACATGACAGGTGCGTTAGGGAAAGGAGAGGACATGGCAGCCATGCCAGGAGTATTTCTTCTTGTAGGCTGGACAGGCTTGGAGAAGCCTTCTGGGAGGTCATTCCACTGTTGTGTCTCTCCCTTCTTGGGTGGCGGAGGTACAGCACTAGGAGTCATACCACGAGGAGGTGCCATGGGAGCAGCTGGTGCTCCGTAAGGTCCTGGCTGACCGTATGCTGAAGTCTGCTGAGGTTGGTATCCTTGAGGGGCGTAAGCTTGTGTGGGAGGTGCGTATGGGTTTGACATAGCAGCAGGCTGAGCAGCACCGGGAGGAGCGTAAGCGTTTGCAACACCGGCAGGAGCAGGTGTTGACATGATACCGCCACTGGGTGCGTAAGGGTTTCCGGCAGCAAGTGGTGCAGGGGTAGGAGCGGCAGAGTACGGTGCCATTGGCGCAGCAACACGAGCAGCAGCAGCAGCGGGCTGTCTCTGGACTTGAGGAACCACGGGCTTCGTTCTGTTGGCAAGCTTGACTCTCTGCTGAGCAACCTCTGCACCAGAGTACTTGGAAGGCAGTAGATCCAGGTACTTCTCAGCGACTTGCAACTGACCATGACTGGCCAGAATGTCGGCGTACTCGGTGTACTTTGCGTACAGAGGAGCAAGCTTCCAGTTCTCGCTAGCCTGGCGGTCAGGGTCTTGGAAGCCAACGACTTGGCGGAAGACGGTGACCTTTTCGATAAAGTCTTGCAGAGATCTGGCGTGGACAGAGAAGCTGGTCTCGCCATCGGCAGCTTCCAAGCCAGCGCTCTCCTTCTCCTGCAGCTCCTGAGCCCAGATGGTGACAACCTTCTCGAGCTTTGAGCCAGCAAGGAAACAGAAAGATGCGTCTCTTCTCAAAGTGCCCTTGTCGGTAGCGTCTGACAGCGACTCCTCGAGACGATCACCCAGGGCCTCGCACAAGTCTGAGAACTCGGTCTCGTCGGCGAAAGTGCACAGAGTTGCCATGACCTCCTTCCAGTTTGACAGATCGGCATTGTGGACGACGTCCCACAGGTTCTTGCCGACAATCGAGGCAAGCAGACGCAGGTAGTTGGGTCCCTTGGCCTTCTGCTTCAAGTAGGCAGTCTGCACCTTGTCCATGCACGTCTGCCCACCGCAGATGGCAATCATGAAAGCATCCGACATACGACCATCCTTCAGACAAACGTCGAGCGCGGATTCAAAGTTGCCGAGCATAAGAGCACGTGTGATGTTCTTGTCTGCGTCTGACTCTTCACCACTGAAGATGTGGAAAGGTTGGTTGGTCTTGGCACCCTTGGTTGCTGCAAGATCGGCCAGGAAGTTATCGCCATCTTCTCCATCAGCGTTGTCGTTGCCGAAGAAGTTGCTGTCGTCCTCTTCCTTGGGCTTCTCAACGTCACCGTTGACCTTGAGGTCGGCCGTCTTCTGGGCAACCTCAGTCTCGTCGGCGAAGCCGAGATATTCCCTCAGCTTCTTCCTCGACTTGCCGGCGTTCAACGTCTCAATGACTTGCCAGTCGGCCTTCTCTTCCTCGTTGGTTGCAGCCGAAACCTTTGACTCGCAGATGCTGGCCAGGTCGCCTCCCTTGAGAGATTCTTCGAACTTCTGGGATGCTTCGGTAACGGCAGAGTCGACAGCAAAGGTCTCGATGCTGACAGTGGATTTTCTCGACGCAGAGTCGGTAGCAAGTCTGACGAGCTTTCCTCCGAAGCCAAATGACACGCCAGCGGGGCGCTCCATCCACTTGGGAGCCTTGGGCAAGGAGAAGGAGACGTGCTGGGGTTGATCCTGGACCTGGTTGAAGAAGTCCTCGCCCTCCAGAGCCTGCTGAGCGGTCGTCTTTTCATCGTCCTTCGAGTTTGTGTTCTGGATGGTCTGGACGGCAATCTTGCCATCGAACGAGGCAGTAGCGAGAAGGCCAGGGTTGTGGGGATTCCAGCGAGTCTGGAAGGTCCAGTTTGTGACAACGGGGAAGTCGCCGTACGATTCGCCAGTGTGAGGGTTCCAGGCGACGGTGCGGTTGTCCTTGCCGCAAGAAAGCAACAGGCTCGAGTCTTGCAGACACCATGACAGAGACAGAACACCGAGCTCGTGACCGCGGAGGACACGCTCAGGAGCACTCGAGTTGCGCAGATCCCACATGAGGATCAGGGGATCTTGGTCGTTGGGAATAGCCGTCATGAGCTTGGTCGCGACATCCGGGTCCCAGGCAACAGCGCTCACGGGCTTGCGGCCGTAGTTGTTCAATGTCAAGTTCTCCTTCTTTTGCCTAACGTCCCAGATGGTGACGAAGCCTCCGCTTGAACCAGTAGCCAGAATGTGAGGGACTTTTGAGCCCTTGTTCCAATCCAAACACTCGAAATCATCAGCTCTCGCGGCACCTCCACCCAGTCTGAAGGGGTTTGCGATGTTGTTCAGGTCGTAGATGAATAGTTCTCCCTTGGCACCGGCAGTCGCGAGCAGGTCGTGCTTTGAGTGATTGAATTGAACAGTCTTGATGGCTCCAGAGTGTTTGGTTGTTCTAGACATGAACGAGTCGGAGGGGCTGGAGCGGAGCTTCTCGGCGTCCCAGAGATCGAGCGAGCCATTCTCGAGGGCGCCGGCGATTATGCCACGCGAGCGATCGGCGGTAGGTTGGCTCCACGCAATGTCGTAGAATCTACAGCAGTGTCAGAGCTATGCCGTGTCGAGTTGTGGGGTACGTACCTTGAGTCTGTGGAGATGGATCCAACAGGAGACAAGTCGGGCGAAGCATCGACCTGGTCTAGTTGCAGGTCCCACAGCTCCAAGTTGGTGTCATTGGAAAAGTCGTCGTCGACGGCGCCAGCACGGGTTCCGGTAGCGAGCAATGGCGGAGCTGAGCCGGGCGACCACGCGAAGGCGGCAGTGCGAGGAATCTCGCGCAATCGAACCATTGTCGAGTCTTTGTGAGCAGCACACTTAGTCCAGTCCAAGCGTACAGCAAACAAGAGCGAACGGTGGTTGGTATGGCGGAAAGGGGGTGTGTATGGGATAATTATTGACCAGCGTTACAAGGGCGGGAGCTCCGACTTGCCCTTCGTCACACCTGGCCTTCCACGCCTTGCACGCCTGCCCAAAGCCAAAACCTGGGGCACATCGCAGCCTCGCCTTGGCATCAGAGATCCGCTCTAGCCTTTTTGTTGCATGCTATCGAGACCACCCTGCGACCATACACATAAAATCATCAACACGAATTCAACATGTCCGACGCACCAAGACCCAAGGCAACCGTCTACGTCGGGGGTCTGACCTCGGCCGTCGACAGCCATACTCTACACAACGCCTTCATCCCCTTTGGTCCCATTGTCAACATTTCACTGCCCAAGCCAGAATTGCCATCAAATCCCGAACCTCACCGTGGCTTTGGCTATGTCGAATTCGAGAGCCCTCAGGATGCCCAGGAATCAATCGACAACATGGACCAAAGCGAACTTTTCGGCCGTGTCATCAAGGTCAATCTAGCCAAGGAACAGAAAGCCGAAGGGGAGGGTCTGGGAAGCAAGACTGCTATCTGGGAGCAAGTGAGTATTCTCTCTGCTTTGTTTCATGGTACAAGGTGCTGACTACTACATAGGAAGGTTATCTTGCAAAGCATGCAGTCAGCGATGAGGATCGCATTGCTGCACGAGGAGATGAAGATGGTCAGGACGGCCCGGCTGATCCCATGCAAGGTCTGGAGGGTCTTGATGTTGCTGGCCCTCAGCAAGCTTGAAAGTCTTTGTCATTTCTGTTCAATTCATAGCGAGGCGTTTGGGTTATGCAACCGAGATTGGGCACTGCGTTTCCGCAGCATTATGGAAATGGGAGGGGAACATGACATGTGTACAAATGCGATTTTGTCGAAATGCCTTGGGAGTGTACTACATGGCATTGTAGATTGATATTCATGCAAGGGACTTTTCTCTAGAAAAACTATTCATCGAGTTCTAACCCAGCCTGGTATTTTGTTTGGTGATGTATCCTTGTTCTACAGTTCTTCGTCTATCGAATTTCCCCATAAACGGTCATGTCCCTACAAGGTCCAGAAGACTAGGCCGCCAATATGGCCGAGCACACGCGAGCACACGCCCGTCTTCCACGCAACATGCAATGCCCAGCTTCGCGCCTTTTCATAAGCTCCTGAAGTAATGCATCATCCTTAGAGGAACAACAGATGTCAGGTCCCTGGAGTGGTCGCTTTCGAAATGCCAGGCTTCCTAGGAAGAAGAGTATGCTGCAAGTCAGACACCAATGCTCGACGATTCAAGAGAAATGGCACATTCCGGCCGGAGGGTGTTTGACGAATACTACAAGGAAACTGAATACACAATCCGGCGCACTGGTACACTCAGGAATATGAGATTTTTCAAATATGCATTGCTTCTGTCGACAATCTAGTGGGAGGGCTTGGTGTCGGAGGGGGACGAAGCCTGGTTGTGGCCTCTGGATCTGTACAGACGGAGGGTGCCGTCTGTGAAGAGCTTGCGGATGAGCGAGTAGCCGGCAAAGCCGATGGCAACGCTGTCGGGATATTAGGGTGTTGATCGAGGTATTTGGCGGGTTGAGTGTGGACTTACGCAAGGACGATACCTAAAGACTGGTTAGCTCTGGGGTGAGTGAGATGGGCGATATAGACGTACCAATGGGAATCAACTCTGGGGGAATCTTCTTCAGGGTACGGATACGCTGAGAGATGGTGTGTGCTATGGAGTAAATTGTCGTTAGGGTCGAGTGCTTGTGATGTAGTGTTGGCTTCAGGGCGGCGTACCAGAGTGCTCCTCCTTCTGCAATCGAAAGTCAGCATTGAACGGACAGAGCACGGGCATGCGCATGTGGACGTACGGGAACGGGCTCTCTGAACTTGGGGGTGTTCTTGAAGCCGCGGGTCTGCTGAAAGACGCGGGCGGCGGGGCGAGCCTTGACTGCCTGCAGAGCAGGAGCCTGAGCGCGCAGGGCGGAGGCAAAGACACGACTCGAGATCATGCTGAATTGGGTTATCGACAAGAAGAGGAGGAAACAATATACAAGCGCGTGAGGTCAGCAGAGCTTCGAGCCGGCGGATGCAAACTGACGCTGGGGCCGAGCAGCCAATGGGAAGGCGCGTCGCACCTGCCTCTGAGAAACCATGCCAAGACTCAGGTACGACCGAAGACGACACACACTTCTGCCCGTCCGCGACTGCTCCCGCTCTCCTACATACCATCTCCGCTCAATTCCCCTCGCAACTAATCACAACACCGCAAAAATGGCCGACGATGAGGACAGAGTTACCATGCCCTTCAAGTTCGTGACTGGTACGCATCCGCCCGACGTCCATAACAAGTGTGAATATGCTGACTGACGTGATTGATTGCAGCGGGTACGTCTTTCCCTATACCATGCGCCGCCGCTACCCCCGCCCATCACACTCTTCGCCCATGATCCACTATCTCTTCTCCCCTTCACCGAGCATACACTAGTCCATGCCCTTAATTGACACGCCGCCCAGGCTTCGATGCGCGCTTCCCCAACCAGAACCAGACCAAGCACTGCTGGCAGAACTACGTCGACTACCACAAGTGCATCCTCGCCAAGGGTGAGGACTTCAAGCCTTGCCGTCAGGTACTTGCACTCCAACACTGTCGCACAACTCTCGTCTGACGCCCACACAGTTCTTCCTCGCCTACAGATCTCTCTGCCCCAGTGGATGGGCCGCAAGATGGGACGACCAGCGCGGTGAGCCTCCATCCAACCTCACCTTCAGGAACACACATCTCATCAGACCTTCCAGAGAACGGCACTTTCCCCATGAAGCTGGACGAGTAAACGCTACCTCATGCGTGACGAATCAATTCAGTTTTGGCTTTTTGGGCAGCAGATCCTCTCTTCTTCTGTCGATAGCATCCATTATTGAGGACATAATCTCATTGCTCAAGTTACCACTGACCCTTGGAGCTTCTCTTAGCTCTGTTTAGCCACCCGACGTCTTTGTTTGCGACCTAACATAGCAGTGCTGTTTCGCAAGAGCTTCATCTAACCGACCATACAGGAAGATGAGCTATCGGTTTGTACATTATCTCTTTTCATCCCCCATCTCCCTTCTTCCCTACACATCTTCACACCACTCCACACACCAAGGGCAGCTATCAGGACGGCGCACAAGTTAATTCACTATAACTAAAATGCGTATCAATTCTCTGCCCGAGAAAAACCCGGTCGTCTGTTGGCACTTCCGACGGGCGACATGGATGTAGCTTTCGTTATCCGCTTGCCTTTTACTCTGGGCTCGTCTGCTATGCAGGGGTTCTATTTCCATGGGTACAAGGTTTGAGATTTTGGAGCTGACATTTCTGTTTCCTGTTTCTTCCTTATACTATCATTAATCGAGTTTTCGTCCTCTACATTCATCCTCTCAGAACATTGTCATTCAAACATCCAATCGGATCGCTTCCCGAAAAGGAGCAACTCGTCAGAAGGTGAGCCGGTACGCAAGCATTCCTTCTCGCCCACCATGGTATCAATTCAGCACACCCACCTTCTGCCCTAGCTCTCATCGAGTGAGACAACTGGTGCATTCTCGGATGCAGGTTTACGGAGGCGCCAGCTGTTTCGCGTATCGCTTTCAGCTGAAGCTTCAATCTCGACAAACATCTAGCGCGGTGTTGCAACCCCGCAATTGGATGCTCAGCCTCTAAGCGAGACGACGACGTTATTAAGGCCGTAGCTACATGCAGGAGCTCAGCTCTTGACTCCAACTCGTAGCTATAATATCCAGATATCACAGACATCTTTCTGTTCATGGACTAGCTCGTCGGCTTCCCCGTACAGAGCGGCCCGGCCCTGACTGGCTATTGCTACGACCACAGCACAACGTTTGTCGGTTATGGTGTCTATGCAAGCCTTGAGCCATTGTACACTCGTCGAACGTGTGAACCTGGCGTGATGGCTCTTCTGACTACTGATATCTTTAGGGTGAATGGTATCGGCCATACCGAGCTGAAGATGAAATATATCTCATCCTTGTCAGCAGACTATGAAGCTTGCGGGCTTGTTTTGCTCTGGATATATAAACTCATATCATCCACTCACATACTCGAGCATCAAATCAGCAACAAACATCTCCAAGAATGGCAATTCCAATGTTTCTTCCCTTCGTTGTTCCTTACACCAAGGAGCACTCTACTACGCAAGCCGCGCCTAACCTCCCACCACCAGTCCCATATCAGCAACCATCCATCACTATCCCGCATTTGTTCACTGCACAGCAGGAGGAATGGAGCACTCCCCATTGGTACGAAAGGCTACACTCTGCCGCGGCAACATACGAGTGCTGCAGAGTGGTTTCCATCACTACGGCCAAGGCCCTAAAATCTTCTGTTTTCCACGAGTTCGTTCAGTTCATCGTCGAGGACACCAACACGGGCGCTCGTACCAGAATCTTCACCGACCGTACCGAGAGCAGAAGGCCGCCCGATCGAGTCATTGTAGGCCGTGATTGGGCGTCTGAGAAGAATCCATCGGGCCAGGACGATATGCCTATGCCACTCATGTCGATGACGTTCTCGGAAAACAAACGCCCTGGTGTTATCGAACTCGCCAGACTTCTCAGTTTCATCACCATGCAAGAACCTGAATATTTCTTCTTCACTACAAACTGCTGGTGGTATGCCAGTCTCGTTTTCGAGACCGCGAAAGCCTGGTTCGGAAACGATGTTGTGTATAAGGAGTGGCCATTCGCGAGATATGCCAATTCTGTCACCGTTTGGGCTGGCATTCTCACGGTCCGCGAGAAGATGGAGATGGAAGCTCATCTCTTCAAGGAACAGAACGTCGCAAAATTCGATTACCTAGTGAATGATGACGCCAGAAACAAATGGACAACAGAGCGATACCTCGACTCGGTGTTCGATACGTTCAACGATGGAGAGGCCCAAGAGGAGTATGAGGAAGCCATGCAGCTCGACTCATCCGAGAAGCTTGACCCGGGCAAGGCAAGTGGATCAAACATGCTTTCTCAACCCGACATCCGACATCCTAACAACATACTGCAGATGCTCGCATTCTTGGACGCAGTCAAAGAAGCCCCTCAAGAGTATGGCCCTACCACAGCTGAGGTACATAACTCCCGCTCTCGCCTTCCATCCTTGAAGTGCGCACTAATTCATATTCCACAGTGCGACAACGCCACCACGGCTTTCACAACCGCAGTCCTCAACGACCCCGACACGGAGCAAAACAAACAGGCCTTTGAGAAAACCTGGCAAAGGCAACAGCAAGCGGTAAGCACCAACCCTCTTCTATCCCTTATATCTCACCATCTACTCTACGTACCACCTTCCCAAACACTTACATTCGAGAAACACAGACCCATCGATCCAATTCCCAAGACCGCGATACCAAAATCAAGTACATCCGCGAGAAAAGGCTCTACTCAGGTCCCATGGCAGACCAACGACGCAAATTCGATCAAAGCATCGAGTGTTTCGTCGGAGGCGTGCTTCGCAGAATGAACCCAGAGCTCTGAAGAACATGCAGCACTAAAATCTCAAGATACCGACCTTTTCCCACACTTTTTCGATATTTGCAGGGGCAAGTTGATGGTGTTTGTTGTTTCTTTGGTAACTCGATTTTGTGTGGTTTGCTGGCAAGTGTTTGCTTTTCGAGTTTGTTGTGCCTTTGCGTCTTTTTTTCTTTTTTTTTTTTTCTTTTTCGTTACGTGAGCTAAGCCTTTTGTGTGGTTTGATACTGTTTAAACTCTTCTTTTTGATCGTGCTTGGAGTTTCTCGAATAACAAATTGTGTTCCTTGTCCCATGACTTGCGATGAGAGATGTGCTCCTTCCGCCGTAGTAGCAATTCCTCATGCGTGAATATGCTCCCGGATAGCGGTTTACATGGTTGCTCTTTTTCTTGTCCTCCTCTTACCTTTCTGTCTTTACATCTGTATATCGAGTCTATACCCTTAGAGATATACACAATCACTGTCAAAGCAAACAATCTTTGGTGGTGAATAAGCGTGCAGTTTATGATGCATAGCCTGGCACTTTGGATATACAAGACAGACCTTGTGGTTTATCGGATACACTCACTCACTCCTTGAGGTAGTGGCTACAACCAACAGCAACCCATAACTTTATGCTGTGTAGCCAACTGTGTGGTTTCGTTGTGATGTGTAGCTCCCATCAATTTCGCCCGGAAGTCGTGGCTGAATTTGTTGTCTTGGACATTGATGCTAATAGAAGATCTAACTTGCAAGTTTTTTTTTTTTTTTTACTAATCGGCACTTATCTTTTGGCAGGGAACGGTGGCTGGTATGCAAGAACAGGAAGTTTCGATGGACTTTTTGTTGCGAAAGAGGGGAAGTTGTGGCTAGTGCTGGTGCTCTCTGCGACCTTGAGCCTTGTTTTTGTCGCAAGACAGGGAAAATTGTGGCCAGGATCAGTGCCTCTGCACCTTTGCGCCTTTGATGTGTGCAAAAACCAAAAGTGTTGGTGGGTATAACGACAAGGGTATGAAGATTTCGTGGTGCGATTGTTTTTTTTTTTTTCTTTTTTTTTTTTCTAATCAAGGGGCGAGCAAGGGCGAGCAAGGACGAGCAAGGATGAGCACTGCTAAGTGACTCAACATCAAGCTCTATTAATTTGTTTAGGCAGAGCGATAGCCGGAGTGGGAAGCAATGTTCTTGTTTGCAGGAGTATCAGACCAAAAATACCCTCACGCTTTAAACTTCCATGCGTGAACAAAAATGCTGGACAAGGGCATTGTGTATGCGAGAAGAAAAGAAAAAAAACTAGCCCTGGGTATATGAAGAAGTAGAAAAAGAAAAAGAAAAAAAAGACAGAAGAAGCAAGATCATATCGTGAATGACTTTCCCAACCAAATGTGTATCGTATATATCGCTTCTACAATGAAAAGTCAGTACAACTGCTGGAGAGATGCTGTGGGAACAGACGGCAAGACTTACCAGACTCATCATGCTTGACTCGTAATCACACCGCCGCGGAGCATCATATCCGCCTCTATGAACTTGACAGCCTCGTTTACATCTTCGTGTTGCTTGAGGTGTCGGAGGATGATTTCTGTATCCGGAGCCGAGGCTCTCCGCAACATGCACACGACGGCGCGGTATGCTTTGAGTTCTTCGCGGGAGGCTTGTTGCTGGGTTTTGCCTTCTTCGACCGAGTAGACGCAGGGGGTCGCTTTGTCGATGCAGGTGTTGCATCGAGGGCGGGCGCCGTCACACTGGAGAGATTGTTGGTCAGATAATCATGAGAGGTAAGGAAACAGCTGTACTGCAAGCTGTGAAGGAAAGCACGCACTCTTGATTTGCGTTTCCGACATGGACGGCATGCGGCTAGTGTTTGTCTGCGTTTCGGCTTCGAGGGTTGGTTCGGTAGATCTGGTGTTGATGCTTGTGTTGTTGACGGCAGCGGTGGTGGTGAGACGGAGGTGGTTGTTGCTGTGGACGATGAGGATGCGTGCGAAGCATGACGCTCAGGTGGGTATGAAGGTATTGAGAGAGCTTCTATGTTTCCGGGGAATGTTGGATATCCGACAGCGCGCTGTTGTTCGTAGTGGAGCATTTTCCCCTTGTCGTGTGTTGTGTTATTGATCGGCGTTGTATAGGAATACAGGGCTGACAGGTCCGCAAACGCTGGCAATTTTTGGAGCGAACACGCAGGAAAAGAGCAAGGAGCTGAGGGGAAAGACGCCGCCAGATTGGGCATGAGGCTTGACTATATATGAGTAAACGGGCGAGACCAATGTCAAGTGGAGAGCGAAGCTCGGAGACGACGCCGAGCGTCCTGGTTGGGCGGGTCGTACTTTTACATAAGATCTTTGAGCCTCTTGTGCAACCCCAAGATCTGGCGGTATGCTTCAGAACACGAGGTCCGACTCCCCGTTGACGACAGAGTGATTCACGGGCTGAGAGTACCATGACATTCGCCTGTCGAATGGTGCTCGGCCTCGCAACCAGAGATCTGAAATGCCATTCCATTCCTTGACCGCTTAGCCGACAAGGTGATGCAGACAGCCGCCTTTGGGGACTGAGGAGTTGGACGCCGAGACGGACATGGTGTCCGTAGGGGACGAGGGCCTGCGCTCCAAACACGGGAGAGCCGCAGACACGCGCCATCGCAGCCCCGTCAAGATACTGTGGCTAAATATCCACCTGCAATTCTTGCTGTGGGTAAGTTAGCCATCTGTGGAGGATGACCGGATTACCTCACCATGACCATGTTAAGCATTTGGGGCATGGTGACAGGATCGTTGATTCGAGAGTGGTAGAGACGAAATGTCAGCTGAGGCTCTGCCCATCCCGGCGCCAAGCCAACAGGTCATTCATTACATCTCGGAGGATGCTCCATGCACATTCCGGCTACGAGTAGGGTTGTCGATTACATTGTTAGTTCACGCTGAATAACCACTGTGCTCGCACCAAGTTGTAATTCGCTTGAACGTAGTAAGGAGGTGTCTGTTCCATAAGACAGAACAGTAACTCCACGGCTGTCGTTGGAATTAGTGGTGCATACACCCCCATGCATCTGTATGGCCAGAAATACAGCCAATCAAAAGCAGTTTCCAATCCAATATAGGCACATGCAAGCCATGCCCGTCTAACAGATCGGTTTCGCGGAACATGGTTGAGTGCGATCGCGACTTGGAAGACATGCAACTTCCGGATTGAGTGCCCTAGACGGACTCCACGGTCGGTCGTTCCGCTGGTCAGCGACCTGCATGCATTTTTCTGTCGGTCTCAGATTAGCAAACTTTGACACTGGCATACTTGTTAGCAAGATGGTATTTTAATCCTTGCGAGTTAGGTTACGAGAACCCCGAGGTGTGTGAGCACGCGTTGTTTGCTTTTGACGGTGCGGTCGCAAGAGAACCTGTCCACGACCGAACATGCGCGTGGTTGGGAGATCGTTTTTCACCACCGACATACCCATTTGCTCATACAGCCAAGATCTGCAAGCTAGAACGTCTTCCTGTGCCGACATCCAGCACGCATGCAGCTGTGAGGCTACACAATTCCTTCTGGAGTTGCATGCAGTGAGAACGTGTCAAACAGTGACACTGGGTGATGAATACCTTTCTCGGAAAATGTTTTGTCTGAACAGCTTAACATGATCGTCAAAAGGACAGCACACCTGGCGAAAAGCCTCGTACCTGGGCCGAGAAAGCTATCAGGTCAAGAACGACCGGGGTGACGTAATAAGCGAGCCCACTCAACGTGAAAACCAATCTGGGATCGGGAGGAATTGATATTGCTCCTTGGGAAATTTGCAGAACTTGCACAAATCATGTTTGCGACGTTTGTAGCAGCGACTGGCCTCGACATCGTGTGGCGCTGAAGGAGCAATGCTCCGAACCGAAGTTGTTGACAACAAGTAACCATCGATCAACATCATTTTCTGGATCGACACGAGTGCTTTCCGGCGTGAGCATCATGTTGGACGAGCACAATGCTTCCGATGCAAAGCTTCCGGATCCAATCATCGGAACGACTGACCAACTTAGTTATCGGGCATCCTGAGCTCCTTGCCTAGTATTAGCAGCGAACCACACTTGAAGTGATTGCGTTGTATGGTCATTGTTGTCGGGCCCGAAGTATCGAGATGAAATGTTTGCTTGTCAGTCTCTTGCCTCAAGGGAGAATACACCTGTAGTTCGGAAGTGGTACTTCACTCTTCCGAAAGAAAGTTGCCGAGATGACAGTATACGTCATTGTTGACCGTCCATCCACGAGTGTACCATGGGGTAGGCGAGGAGACCATGATGGCAAGACCATTAGGACTTATCACGGCTACCGCGGCCGATTGTCTTGCACGCCTTCCGAACCCCAGAGCTCAACGTATGTATCTTAGGAAGGTGCACCTCACCTCTTCTTGCACTTCTGTATCTATATCGTAGCGACCTTCTCCACCTCTTGACCTCGGATAACCGATCATAACACAACAACCAACAACCAGCTCATCTTTCACACTACAAAACACTCACAATGACGGGCTCGAAACCACTGGGTAAGATAGCCATTGTCGGTGGTGGCATCAGTGGTGTAACTCTTGCAATCGCTCTTCTCGACCGTGGACTCGATGTCGACGTCTTCGAACAAGCAGCCCACTTTGGTGAAATCGGAGCAGGCGTAGCATTCAACCCCGCCGCCGCAAGAGCAATGAAGATCTGTTCGCAGGACGTCTACGCAGCATTCGAGAAAGTGGCAACCAGGAACCAGGGAGAGGACAAGCAATCGGTATGGTTCGACTGGGTGGATGGCCACAACGATACCGAAGTCGGAAAGCAAGAGTATGCTTTTAGCATCAGCAATGAGTTTGGAGCTAATGCGGTGCATCGAGCACATTTCTTGGACGAGTTGGTTAAGCATGTGCCTGATGGAGTGACCCATTTTGGAAAGCATCTGGACACTATCGAAGAGCTTCAGGACGGAAGATTGAAGCTGAAGTTTCACGATGGAACCGATGCTACTGCGGATGCAGGTGAATAGTATCGGAAGTGGATGCAAGAGCGAACTAGGCTGACGTTGTGTAGTCATTGGATGTGATGGCATCAAGTCCAAGGTACGAGCTTGGATGATGGGAGCCGATCACCCATGCAGTCCACCAGTCTATACGCACAAGTACGCCTATCGTGGCTTAATTCCCATGGACAGGGCAAAAAAGGAACTTGGTGACGATCTAGCGCAGAACGCCAAGATGCATATGGGCCAAGACGGACATGTATTAACATTCCCTGTCAACAAAGGAGCGACTATGAATGTGGTTGCATTCAAGGTCGACCCTGGCCAATGGCCGTCAGACACCAAACTCACCTTACCTTCCGAAAAATCGCATGTGTTCGAAGACTTCAAGGACTTTGGCGCTACTGTCCACAAGATCATTGATCTGCTAGAGCCCAACCTTGACTGTTGGGCCATCTATGATACCGGCGACCACCCTATGCCCTATTACAACAAGGGAAGGGTTGTCGTTGTTGGTGATTCCGGCCATGCCACTTCTCCGCATCATGGTAAGTAAAATCAAGGTTGAGACTATCTCAGCAAAGAGATCTCATAACCTATCGTTTTCCATTCGAAAAATTGCTGACGTACTTCGTCACAGGCGCTGGTGCTGGCATGTGCATCGAAGACACAGCAGTCATGGCAGAACTCCTGAACGACCCAAGAGTAGCTGAAGCAGGCCACAAAGGTTTCGAGGCTGCTTTCCAAGCTTACAGCGAGCAAAGGCTAGAAAGAACCCAATGGCTTGTGCAGAGTTCGCGACGTTCGGGAGATCTCTACGAGTGGAGAGCTGAAGGTGTCGGTAGAGATTTCAGAAAGATAGAGGAAGAGTGCCGTGAGCGGGATGAAAAGCTGTGGAATGGCCAGGTTAAGGAGTATATCGAAGAGGCCAAAACGTTGTTGGGCAAATATTTGAGGCAGTAGATACGATACAGCCTGATGGTTGAGTTATGTATCACACAGTTGTATGCAGTCAGCACATGGATAAAGTCAGGCAATCTCTTCCACGACGAACGTAGATGAATTCTAAGCTGGTAGAGCGAAGGCAGACCTACATCGTACAAGAGGTCTTCTACGTTCTCTATCCACTTCTCCCTACGTCAGCACTTCAGGCTGCAACTCTCTGTAGATACAACCCTGACTTTGATTACTTTTCAACCACCTTCCACATCTTTTCTCAGAACACCATCGTTTCTTATCGAAATGGCAAAATTATCAGTCACTCCTTTGCCGTCTAAAGATCCATCACCAGCAGATCTTCCCGCGCACTGGAATGGGAACCCGCCGACTTCTTTCAAGAATCCCTGGCCGAGCTTCGCCAAACAACACGGACTGTTAGACGTACTCAAAACACGCTTCAGCAACGAACGCAATTTTGTCCCCGTACCCGAGAGTAGGGACGAATTGGTCAAAATCCGGAAACCAGATTGGGGTAGAGCATCAACTGGATGGCAACAAGAACTCAAAGCTACATGGCTGGGTCACGCAGGGTTTCTAGTAGAGACTGCTTGCTCGGCCCCAACAGCGCGACCTGGCTCTTCGGCCGATGGAAAGGAAACCAGAGGTCTACGCATCCTGTTCGACGCGGTGTTTAGCGAACGAACGAGCCCGGTGGGTTGGTTTGGACCCAAACGGTATACACCTACACCTTGCACGCTGGACGAATTGCCCGAGGTCGATTTGGTGGTGATTTCGCATAATCACTACGATCATCTGGATATCGCTACCGTTTCGCACGTATACAAAAAGTCGAAAGCTGGAGGCAGGGAGATACACTTTTTTGCCGCACTGGGCAGCAAGCATTGGTTTTTGAACGCAGGACTCGGGATCCTGGAAAACGAGGTCACGGAATGCGATTGGTGGGATAGTCAAGAAATTGAGGTTGAGGGAGTGGGCAGTGTGAAGCTCACATGTACCCCTACACAGCATTTTTCCGGACGAACGCCGTTTGATGCTGGGCAGAGTTTGTGGTCTTCGTGGGTTGTCGAGGACGTGCAGTCCAATAAAAAGCTGTATTTCTCGGGCGATACGGCGTACAAAGCGACATCTGCAGAGACGGCTTGTCCGGCATTCAAGCAGATAGGCCAAGTGTTTGGAGGGTTTGATTTGGCCATGGTGCCGATTGGATTGTACTCGCCTCAGTGGTTCATGAGCAATGTGCACTGTTGTCCCGAAGACAGTCTTGAAATCCACAAGGACATTCGCAGCAGGAAGACTATTGGAATGCATTATGGGACGGTGAGGGGAGGGCTTAGCGCACAGTATGAGGATGTTAGAGAGCCACCGAGGCGCTGGCAAGAGTGTTGCGCAAAGGAAGGGAAATGGGAGACTGAATGCTGGTTGTGTGATGTGGGCGAGACGGTAATGGCTGCTTGATGGGATGAATTGACATGATAATGACTATATAGGTTGACTGAGCCCAGAAGCATTCGACATACATTGTACCTCTTGCCAAAAGCCTCTGTGACCGACGCCAGAAGTGTGAAAGAAGACAGCACCGAGTTTGTAAAGGGAAGCTCTTGATGTTTCAGTAACTACACTGGTGCTTGGAGCGGTGAACACATGATAGAGATGGAGTATTGCAAGGGTAGAATTATGTACATTTAGCAAGGCAGAGACAGCCAAGGAATGATTGCGTAGTCTTGTCAGTGTGAGATGCAGTCAGGGAGTGGCGGCAGGAGAGATGTTGGACGCGTATTCGTCAGTGTCGAGGCTTGTATCGCCAAGGATGTGGTGGCCAAGCGCTTCGCAGCTGTGCCTCGTGCGCGGCGGTGCAGTGAGGCCTCACGCCTCCTGGTCATTGTTATTCGGGCAATGCAAAGTTTCCGGCAGGTCACGGATAGCATGATGGCGCCTTGGTAGATAGAAGGGGCCGTAGGGAGAGAAAGAGGGAGAGGTAAGAGATGGGATGAGTCGAAATATACGGGAATTGCCTGCGAAATGATGTATTGGAAGTAGATAAAAATAAATATAGACGATCTCGGAGTTAACAGGATTGTGTCGACAAGGGTCCAACAGAGTGAAGATGGTCGTTGGTTGCTAGGCGGCCAAGGGAGATGCCATGGCTCCAAGCATCTGACTTAGCGCCGTCGGCCGAACCAAGTCGACAATCTGATCTTACATAGACTGTCGTTCTCGCTCTCGTTTATTGTTCCATAGCGTTCGTTCTACTCGACTCGAACCCAAGACCGAGCGACTGCAGAGTTGTAAACAAGGACGCAGCGCAAAGACGCTCCACTCCCCAAGACGCCCGCATCCTGAATTGGACGCTAGACCGTCCCGCCACCACGCGCGTCCATGGCCACGACGGCCTTTCGCGCATGTCTACTCTGGGCCTTGTTCGCTGTATTCGTCGCCGCCGGTTCGACAACGCGCAATCCCCTGCGTGCTCTATCCACAATCCATAATGCCACCATAGACACACACACCCATCGTGTGACGGCACTACACCATTTCGACTTGACCTTTGTATTGCGCCCGGATCTACACGTCAAACTCTCTCTCGAGCCAAACAATGAACTTCTCCCGAACTCTGGTCTGATAGTCTCCTACTTGAACGCCGACGGAACCATCTCCAGGACCGAGCATGTCGACCGCCTGGCCCACAAGGTCTTCCGGGGAAGTGCTTGGTACCGCCAGGAGAATGTAGATGACGAATGGATAAGAGCAGGATGGGCCAGAATTACAATCATCAAGGATGGTCTGCAACCGCTGTTCCAGGGAGCTTTCGCCCTGAACCACGACAATCACCACATTCAACTCGCTCCTCATTTCGCTCACACACGCCACGACCTTGATCCTCATGTCGACACCGCCGACGAGAACACCATGATTGTATACCGCGACTCAGACATCCTGCTGGACCAGGATGTTGACTATCGTATGCAAGAGCTCAGAAGAGGTCTGGATTACGACGACGGTCTTACCTGTCAGTCGGACAATCTGGGATTCAACAGCCAACCCGATCATCCTGTCTACACCGCCATGCTGCGACGATCTGATTCCGTTCTGGGAAGTGAGACGTTAGCAAACCTCTTCGGGAAACGCCAGGTCGACAGCAGTACTGCTGGCAATTCAGCAGGTGTCGACCTCAGCTCCACCATTGGTCAGACCCAAGGCTGTCCCAACACTAGACAAGTAGCTCTCGTTGGTGTGGCCACCGACTGCACATACACCGCTCAGTTCAACTCGAGCGAGTCGGTACGCATGAATGTCATTGATCAGATGAACACAGCATCCAGCATATACGAGCAATCTTTCAACATTTCACTCGGCCTGGCCAATTTGACCATCTCGGACTCGAACTGTCCCGGGACGCCTAACTCGGCAAGTGCTTGGAACCAAGCGTGCAGCGATAGTGTCGACATTCAAGACCGTCTCAATCTGTTCAGCGCATGGAGAGGAAACCAGCAAGACAGCAACAGCCATTGGACACTGCTCAGTACCTGCAACACAGGCAGCGCAGTTGGTCTCGCCTGGCTTGGTCAGGCATGTGTCCAGACCGCCTACTCTACAAACAGCAGTACGACTGGCAATGGTCAATCTTCGACAGAAGGCGCAGAAACCGTGACTGGCGCAAACGTCGTCGTTCGAACCCGAGGAGCCTCGGAATGGCAGATCATCGCGCACGAGACGGGTCACACTTTCGGTGCTGTCCACGACTGCACAGAGCAGACTTGCGCTCAAGGGACTACAGTCGGCAGTCAACAGTGCTGCCCCCTGAGTTCTTCTACCTGCAATGCAGGCGAAAACTACATTATGAACCCGTCGACCAGTTCAGGTGTTAGAACTTTCAGTCCATGCAGTATTGGCAACATCTGCAGTGCTTTGGGCCGCAACAGCGTCAAATCCACCTGTTTGACTGCTAACAGAAACATCAAGACGATTGGCACACAAGAATGTGGCAACGGCATTGTTGAGGAAGGCGAAGACTGTGACTGTGGTGGCGAGGCTGGATGTTCGGGCAACTCGTGCTGTGATGCGACGACCTGCAAGTTCAAGAACAACGCAGTCTGCGATGACAGCAACGAAGGATGCTGCAACAACTGCCAGTTCGCCAACAACGGAACCGTTTGTCGCGCTTCGACCGGAGCTTGTGATCCCGCAGAGACTTGCCCTGGAAATTCAGGTACTTGTCCTCAGGATGCGAGTGCACCGGACGGCGACAGCTGTGGCAACCACCTTCAGTGTGCCAGCGGCCAATGCACAAGTCGTGATCAGCAGTGCAGGAGTGTTATGGGTGGCTACCAAGGAGTCGGAAACAACACTTCTGCTTGCGACAGCCAGTCGTGTCAAATCCGCTGCTCGAGTGGTAGATCGAACTCTGTGTTCGGAAACAATGTCTGCTTCGAGGTGCAACAGAATTTCCTAGACGGCACACCCTGCGGCGGCGGAGGCAAATGTGACAACGTAAGTCTTTTGGGAGCCAATGAAGAAACAAAGAGCAGTATCTAACAGAATGTACAGGGACGCTGCAGAGGCACAAACACCGGAGGCGAGATCCGCTCATGGCTCGACGACCACAAGGGCATTGTAATTGGTGTGTGTTGCGGAGTAGGAGGTCTCCTACTCTTCGCCATCCTTGGGTGCTGTGTTCGCGCGTGCAAGAGACGCAGACACAAGCCTGCAAAGATGCAGTCACCACCACCTGGTTGGGGCACCCAGATGCGACCTATGCCGGCGAACCCCATGTACCCCCCGCCACCACCGCAACACTATGGCTACGGTGGATATGAACAGCAGTATGCACCACCGCAGATGCCGCCTCCGCCAGCGTACACTCCAGGGGCGAGGTACGCCTGAGCTCTTGCTGGAATGGTTTCGGGTCAGAGCTGGTCACACGTTTGGCGTTCTGGGAATCTCTCTCGATATTTTATAATTTTGCATACTGTACATATTCAAGCAAAACTCGTATGTCTTTCCTATTGAGTTCTGTACCGGAATTCCCTGACAAGGACGTTTGATCATCTCAGCAAGCTTTTTTGTGTTTGGTCCTGAGACACGAAAGGTCAAGTGGTGTTCGAGAGCGGTGTGGGGAAAGGTTCATGTCCGTCGCGGCTTCCTGCAGCCAACAACCCCTCGGCGCGTCAGCGTGCATGGCCTTGTGCTTTTTGTTCATCGAGACAAGATTCGAGCCTGCAGCAAGAGGATATGAAGGCTTAACGATGACCCGGCAGCACAGCTCGCTCCTTCCCTTCGAACTCGTTATCAAATACATACCGATACATTCCTCGAAGCAGCGGAATTGAAACGTCTCCGCGACGACACTGCTGCGACGAGTATACATGATCTTTTGAGACATGCTCTTGATGCTCGGCTGGCACTCTCCTCGGATCCCCTGGCACGTCAGAAGAAGAAAAGGAGGAACAATCACATACAAACCGGCAGCATGAACACTACCCCTCGAGGACAACGCCATGTCACTCCGCAAATAGCAAACAACGGTCCATTTGCTCGAAACAATGCCTCATCAACACCCAACGGTCCTCGTTCACCAATCAAGCTTACTAGTCGCGACCGTCAAGAGTTGGGGTTGAGTCTGAAACGCGTCATTGGCACCACCTGCCAGTCGGTCTTTTGCTTCGATCATCTGGCTTCGACGAGAAGTTTTGCCTATACCGCTGGCGCAGCTGCAGTCGTCGCATCTGTACAACCCGACGGAAACATAACTCAACGCTTCTTCAGAGCCAATCCAACTCAACCGAGCCAGAGATCCAACTTCCCATCCAACATATCTGCCTCGCCTGCCGATTCGAGGCTTCGCACCCCTTTACCGCCAACCGATCGCACAGAGTGGAACGATTCTCCTGCAGGAAGTAAGAGCAGTGCTGTACGCGAACGTGTGAAGGCCGCCACCGCAGTAAGCTTCAGCCCGAATGGTCGCTTCCTCGCCGTGGGTGAGACTGGCTACAGACCCCGTGTTCTGGTCTTCTCGCTCGCTGAGAAGTCCTTTGCCGATTCGCCCGTGTCCTCGATTTGCGAACACACTTTTGGCGTTCAATCCGTGAGTTTTTGCACTGACTCGAGGTATCTCGCGTCCCTGGGGACCGTGAACGATGGCTTCTTGTACATCTGGAGTATCGACGAAAGAGGAGGCACACCCACCTTGATTGCTAGCAACAAATGTACAACCAGCGTACGCCACATGGCCTGGATGGGTTGTAGTCTGGTGACGGTGGGGCTCAGGTTCATCAAGGTTTGGAGGCCAAATGACCTTCCAGCTAGCGTCAATGAGAACTCGGAAAAAGGCTACGGACTGTACAATCGCCAGCACAAGCCATTAGCCGGTCGGAATACTCTATTAGGCGACTTACTCGACGCGACATTCACTTGTGTCGCACCCTTCTCCGAGACAAAGGCCATTGTCTGCACTGATGGTGGAGATGTCTGTATTCTCGATGATGAAGACAAAGCCCAACGTCTGATCAGGGTCGCAAACGTGGACTTTAGTATCACTGCTGCGTGCCTTGGGCCTGATGACAAGATCATCATCACAGGGCTGGATGGCAGCATCGAGGTTTTAGACCTCAACGAGCTCAGCAGAGCCTTCATCTCACCAAGTACGCCGCCAGGATCTAGAGCATCCTCAAAGCCGTCAACCTCAGGCTATGTTGCTGTCGGATCCGTAGGGGATGCCATGGTGACTGTGGACAACAGCCATGGCATTCAGCTACGACACATTTCTCCAAAATCTCATGATGAGAATCCCAACCATGCAATGATACAGAAGCTCCCTGCGCATTCAGACGCAGTCCTTGGAGTCCGTGCTGTCGCAGCACCGAACGAGCAGGATGTTGCCTTCATCAGCTGGTCTGCAAATGGCACCGTTATCTTCTGGTCGTCCGAATGCGAGGCAAAAGCGATGATTTCTGTATCGATGGACCAACATGTCGATATGTACAATGTTCTCAACGAGCTCAAGACAGTTGTGGCACTTTCTGATGTTTCTCATGCAATATCGGGTGATAAATATGGCGTTTTGAGGTGAGTCAAGAGTGTTCATAAGATTGCATGTGAGAGAGTGCTGACCGCTCTGCAGAATCTCGAACGTCGATACCGGAGAAGATGTCTCGCGGGTCAGGGCTCATGCAGGAGAAATCACCGACATTGCGATTCACGAAGACGAAACATACACCCTGATAGCGTCAAGCAGCCGAGATCGGACTGTTCAACTCTTGACATGGAGTTCAGGCAACCTAGAACTCTTACAAACGCTGGACGAGCACGCAGGTTCAGTCACCTGTGTTCTGTTTGCAAAGAATGGCGGACAGTTAATGTCATGTTCGGCCGACAGATCTGTGGTGGTTCGAGAAGCTGCGAGACAACAAGGACCTGGCCCTCCGCTTTTCATCATCACCAGGACAATCACACTCAAAAGTTCACCCACATGCTTGAGGATGTCTCTGTTTGATGACACTCTTTTGATCTCTGCAACAGATCGAACAATCCAACTCGTCAGCACACGCACTGGTCGTGTCATCTCGTGCTTCAAGGCCGGGGATACGGATGGTGGAGATGCCGTGATCATGTCCAGCCTGGTTCATCTACCTTCCACTGCAGGATCACCAATCGTCGCAGGTGTAGCAGGTAGTGACAAATCTGTCCGCATGTATTCAGAGGATGGTACCTTACTCGCGAGAGATTGGGGCCACACAGAAGGAGTCACCGACATTGCACTGTTGAAATCGCACACGGCGCCTGATGACCTGGCAGCGATGAAACTTGTCACGGTTGCTGCTGATGGTACGATATTCATCTGGGCGACCGTCCCTGAAAGACCTCGGTCAAGAGACTCTACAGATATAGCTCCGTCATTTGCAAGCACAGCTCCTGGCATCGTGTCTGCAGAACAACCACTACGAAAAGTCATCTCTCACAGCGAGATTGCTAAGTTCCAACGAGCCCGGACAAATGAAACCGAGACTGCAGACGCAACAGCAAGCACAGGGCTGAAGAAGAAACCGAGCAGATTGAGCATCCGCCCGCCGCCGCCACCGCAAAGGTTAGAGCCCTCGCCGCTAGGGACTTTGCGCAACGGTCTGACGGTCAGAAGCAGACAACGAAGTCCGAGTCCCACGCCGCCTAGCCCGAGGTTACCGCCTAGTCCGCGGACACATCCGAGGAGCGCACCGGGCAGACACCGACTTTCCGCGGGTGCCGTGCCGCCCACGCTCGCCAATGCGCCGACGGAAAAGGGACATAAAGACAGCAAGGCCGAGGCCAGCACCACAGGCTTTGGAACCATAGCAGCATCCACAGAACAGCTTTCCCGCATGCTACGAGCGTACAGACAAAAGCTCGACGGCAGTTGCACCAGTTTGACAAACGAAAAACTCAGAGAATTGGAAAGGGAACTCGATGTTACACTTCACATGGTGCGGCAGAAACTGGCAACAGCAGGCCACAGAGAGGGAAAAGCAAGCCAAGATGTGCATGGTGCTGCAGAGGACAGTGCAGTGACATCGAGAACGGCATCCTCTTCACAAGACGCTTCGTTTGTATCTGCGCAGTCGAACCAAGGAGATGGGGAGACTATGGGAGGTGCTGAGACCAGTGTACCTTGATTGGAAGATTGCTAGATATGATATTTATTCTTTGACCCATTGTATGAAGCCTATATATATAAGTCATTTCTACCATTTTCACTTTTTCCAACACTCCCGGGGCTGAAGGTTTGGAAGTGTTATTTGAGTATGTGTGTATGTTTTGAATATTCTTTTACAGTGTTTGCCAAGGTAGAAGTGAAGTTGAATGTAATCACCACTTTTCTTTTCCTTTTCTTCTTTTCTTATATCTGTTGATTACTTATTACCTTTGAAAGGGATGGATTGTATATATGTATGTATATATGTATGTTTTTTTCTTGTCCCTGTTATTTATGCTGTCGAAAGGAGTGATAGTGTATGTATATATATACGTGCGTTACTCTACTAATACTAGATGGAACAGCATGGTATATATAGTATAGTAATGACGTATACATGTATATAATGCGAGAGAAAACCCTATAGAATACAACAGGTCTAGACATCAAGTAGACAAGGACATTTTATATAGAGGTAAGGGCACCATAGGTTTAGTCGAGCATTAGGAGATTCTATGTATAGGATAGGGTAAAGTAGAGTAGGGTTAAGTAGGGTATATAAGTTAAAGTAAAGTAAAGTAGAATAGAATAGAATAGAATAGGGTAGAGGTAAGATAGGGTAGAGGTAAGATAGGGTAGAGGTAGAATAGAAGTAGAACAGAGTAGAGGTTAAATAGAGTAGAGGTATAGTATGGTATAGTAGGGTAAAGATAGGACACTCGGGTGTTTCGAAAGCCCTCGAGAACCTTGACTTTTTAAGAGTTAGTTCTGAGGCAAGATGTATAAATAAAACCAGAAGCGGCGCATTGCGATATCGTGTAGCTTACGAGTCGAAAAGTTGTATACATCTCAAGAAGAAAAGAAAAGGAAGATAAAAAAAAAAAAAAAACAGAAGGGGAAGAAGGAAAGGGAAGAAAGAAGAAAGAATGTTATGAGTTTCATTGCATGTATGCGTGACAGGCACATTGCAAAGGTTTTGGTAATTGTTCGAGTATGCAGAGAAAAGGTTTACCGCATTCGGAAAAAGAATGTCATGAGTTTCATTGCATGCATGTATGCCAGACTAATAAGGACAGAGGGAGGAACAACACACAATTCGCTAACAGAAACAAGATCCCAACACTCAAAAACTCAAGCCTTGTACAAGCAATCCAAGAATCCAGCAGCCAAGCCCTCAACGATGGATTTATCCGGCAGAGCGCCAGCGACACCGTACAGCGCGGCCGCGTCTCCCTTTTTGGCGGCCTTGGTCTTGCCTTCCACAGCCATCTGTCTCTGTTTCTCGCGCTCGTCGTGCACGCATGCTTCGAGGTCGTTGAGCAGGTCGTCGACGACAGGGACAATGGGCAGGGTGACGGCGACATGGATGGCGGGGGGAGATTGCAGGGCGTTGAGGTGCCAGCCTTTGGCACTCATGCCGTCGGCAATGTTGTAGATGTCTAGTGTGTGGGAGGAGAATGCCACTACTGAGACCAGGGGTTTGCCGAGGATGAAGAGGTCGGTGCGGAGGGAGTCGCGGCTGCGCAGGCCTTGGGCGAGTTTCTTTGCCGCGCCGACGATGGAGTGGCAGGAGGTGATGTAGCCTTGTTCGCCCACGCTCATCATCGAGGCCCAGCAGCCTGCGATCAGGGCGCCGGGTCTGCTGCCCGCCATGGAGGGAGAGGCATAGACGCCTCCGCTCCAATCGGGAGAGATGAAGTATTGGTATTTGCGCAGTGCGGCGCTGCGGTAGAGCAGCGTGCTGTTGCCCTTTGGCGCAAAGCCGTATTTGTGAGTGTCGCAGGATATGGAGGTGACGCCTGGGGTGCGGAAGTCAAAGGGTTCCGAGTCGTAGCCTGCGCGCTCGAGGAACGGAACGAGGAAGCTACCGAGACAGCAGTCGACGTGAAGGGGAATGTTTCTGCGCAGAGCGAGGCGGGAGAGGGCGGGTATATCGTCTATGATCCCGTGGGGAAAGTTTGGGGCAGAGCCGACGAGGAGGACGGTGTTGGTGTTGAGCAAGCGAGAGACGTGAGACACGGAGGCTCTGTAGGAAGGTGCCGGGCAGGGTACGTAGTGAACGGTGATGTTGAAGTAAGCAGCTGCTTTGCGGAAGGCGGTATGTGCAGTCTCGGGCAGAATGATCTCTGGCTTGGTGACGCCACGCTCAATGCGAGCCTTTTCCCTGGCGCTGAGCACAGCCATAATGATGGACTCTGTGCCTCCGCTGGTGGTGACTCCTGCAGCGTCGGCGGGTGCATTGAACATTCCCAAGACCATTGCCACGACCTCGGCCTCCATCTTCCTCACTCCAGGGAAGACGTCGGGATGGATGGGATTGGCAACGCCGAATTTGCCAAAGGCTTCCATCTGCAGGTCTTGTAGTTCCTTGCCGCCGTGATACACAGCGCCGGACACTCTCCCGTCTTCCCAGCGTGTGTGTTTCATGTCGTGCAGTTTCTCCAATTCGGCGCGCACCTGCTCGGGACCCCATCCTGATGCGGGAAGCGCAGTGTACCTCGTGATGCCGGGACCAGAAGGCACGAGTTTCTTCTCCAATTCGTCCAGGGATTGTTTGATCTCGGCTTGCACTTTGCCCCGTACGCCTGGCAGCCTTAGGAAGATGCGGTAGAGGGACTTGCGGAGGCCGGCATAGCCCATTTTTGCACTGGCGACGGGTCCATAGCCGTAGAGATGGAGCAAAGCGACTCGAGAGTATCGTACGATGAACAGCAAAAAGAGTATGTTGCGGAACCTGCAAAGTAGTGCTTGTCAGTGTTTGTGGTGGTCGCAGGCTTCAGGTGAACATACAGATCGACCGTCGTTCTTGCGAGCTGCCGTCTCGCAGCCGGCGTGCGCACGTCGAGCACTTGAGTGATGCTAGGTGCCATGATTGTAGCCACCTTTGAATCAGATAGTCAGAGAACCATGTCGTAGGAGCAGCGCGGGCATAAATGAATGATACTCGGATGGGCCCCCGCTTGTCCAGACATCCGTCATCGTCTCGTGCCCTCCAGGGTCCGCAAACACCATTCCCATTCCGGTCATGCTTGCGAGAGTCTGATATAAACCATTCAAACCCACACACCACTTTCAGCAGCGAGTTCACTTCACATCCGAATGCTTCCAATCGCTCCGTGTCAATTCATAATCGTGTCATTACATACATCGCTCAATTCCCTTGCGCCTTTCGCTCTTCTCGCCTTCTCGACGCTGCATCCACCGAGCCATGCCGCCGCCCATTGTCAAACGGATTGGCTACCGTACTAGCAAACTGCCGCGCTGGAACCTTGCGCTCAAACAGATCATCCAGCTCTGCACACGTGCGTCCCTTGGGTTCAGGCAACCGGTAGTATGCCCAGACTACAGTCAGAAAACACACGCCTGCCCAGAACAATCCTGCTTTTGGGCCCCAGTCCCATGCTGTGGGATTCAGCATGTGTGGTGTCAGTACATTGTTGACAATGTTTGCCACCAGGTATGCATTTCGTGCCAGCACCATTGTCTTTTGCCGCAATCTGGTCGATGAGATTTCCGAGACGAATGAGTAGGTCAGTGGTCCCACTGTGATGTCGTAGACGAAGACGTAGACCAGAAGCAATGCCCCGGTCGCCCAAGACGAGGGTTGGTTCATGGGTCCCACGCCGATGAATCCGATGATGAGCAGAAGGACCATCATGATCACCTGTCCCACAATGAATAGTGTTCGTCGCCCGACCCAGGGTAGTAGACCCCACGCGATAAAAACTCCCACGGCACCCAGTCCATATTGTGCCATCGTAAGGTCGAATGAGTACGCCGTATTTAGTCCAGCGCGTTCGAAAAAATACGATGAGAATGCCATGATGCCTCCACCACAGAGAATCTGAATCATCCAGACCATGCAACAGATTTCCGTTCGCCGGAGCTCGATGCCTTTGAAACAATCCACGTATGATGTGCCCAGTGTAACTTGTTTCTCCATCTCGTTGGTGTGTATGATGGCTGCTACTGCTTTTTGGCTGTCGAATGCCTCTTGACCTTGCCTGCTCATCAGTCGGTTGAGTGATCTTTCTGCGTCTTCGATGCGGCCTTGTCTGACGAGCCACCAAGGACTTTCTGGCGCTAGAAACATGGCTACGGCGAGTGGGATCGGCCAGATCCATTGTAATGCGTAAGGAATCCTGTATCCCCATTGGTCTGTCCGGTCGACGAGTGCCCGAAGCACGCCCGAACCTATCATCTGGCCCATGACCTGTTTCATGTCAGTCTTGTAGTATACTCTGAACACGCATGTACTTACCCAACAGAGGTTCACATAACAAGTAAGGTACGGTCTCAGTTCCATTGGAACCACCTCAGCTGCGTAAGAAGGCGTGATGGTCTGGAAAACGCCCCTGAGAAGTGAGTTAGCAACGGACGAGAAAAGGTCCCAGAGATCAACAACTTACCAAGGTATACCGCAGAGGACCTGACCGACCAAGAGAATATTGATATTAGGAGAAAAGAAGGTGATAAAAATAAAGCATGTCTGAACCATGATCAGCGATACCGGTCATCAATCAGAGGACGACAGGTACTCACCACAAGAGCTAGAGCACCGATGATTGTCCATCGCTGTCCATACTTGTCTGCAAAGATACCGGTCAAGGCAAGACCTATCATCTCACCGATACAAGTGCCGTTAGTGAGCCCTGTCTGCCAGGCTGCCGTGACCTGGTAACTCCCATCTGCAGTGAGGTGACCGTACTTTTTGGAGAATGCCGGAAAGGCAAAAAAGCTGAAGATGACCTAGGACATGTCAGCTTTGTACTCGAGAGAACGAGTTCCTAGACTGACCACCAAGTCGTAGCCTTCCATGACGATACATGTTGAAGCCAGAACGGACCAACCTATGGCTTTCGGATACGACTTCACCGCCGACCATAATGTCATCGAGTGCTCCTCTTCAAGCGCGGCTCGAGCTCTATCCAGAACGAGGTTTGTATCTGCTTCCGATTCAGTCGAACCCGAACCGCGTCGCTCGCGCAGAGAAGCCGACATTCGACTACAGAGGACTCAGCAATTGCGACTAGTAAGCTGTAGTGATTATACTCATACCGATCCATCTTGTCTGTAGGCTTGTCTCCTGCTTGTATTGCATCGTTGAGATTCTGCATGTTGATATGCTCTGTTCTTTGACAAGTTTCAGCTGGCAGCCGTGTGGCAGGCAGTATTGGCCGCGGGAAGCCTACTTGAACGGCTCAGTCATGACTGACACGTCAACAGCGAGTGTCGCGCAACGAGCACATGGGTCTCGAGGCGGAGAAGAGAATGATAGGTTGAAAGAGTGTTAGAGATTGGGCAAGTAGAGATTCAAGACCGAAACGGGAAAACGCGATGGGAATAACCGTGGTGAGAGGTAGGGAACGAGCAGCATACAAATATTCCGCGCAAGAGAACGGTCACACGGCGTGGCGTGGAACAACCCCAAAGTTAGGCCAGTTCTAGCGCAAATGCGCATGTGCTTTCCGAGAGTCTAAAGAAACGGGCATCCTACACGCCCTGGTAAATTGGCTGACATCTAACTAGCTGGTGATCTCCTGCAAGTATTTTCGAGAATACACATCCGTGGTGCTTATCGTCGGCCTTGAGATAGGTCGTGACATCAGTTTCTCGTGCTTTCGAAAGGCCGTTCTAGCCTAGCACCGGATGACCCTGCTCTAGTTTCAACGAGATGGATGGGAGCGGGGATGTCCCACCGTCGGGGAAGTGGGAAGGAGGAGTCTTGGCATAAACATTTTGACGCACGGGGCGTTTGCTTCCTCCGCAGTTTCTCTCAAGAGTCAGCATCAGAGTCAGAGTCAGAATGTCATCTAACAAGCTTCATGTTTAGTGTAACAGATGTTGGTGCTATGAGAAGAGGCGATAACAGAACCATGCCGCCCATCAATTCTCAGGCTCTGCCCAGCAGAAAAGACGACAGGGTGATACTACATTTCGACTGTAGGTACATTGACCTGCATAGACCAACATGGAACATGCAGCTTGCTGACACTCGCCATCCAAGATGATTGCTTTTATGCTTCGGTCTTTGAAGCTGAGGATCCAGCCCTGAAGGAGAAACCTCTAGCTGTACAGCAGAAACAAATCATTGTACATCTGCCAACACACATCCGATCCTGGAAGGAGTGTGGAAAGAGACTGATCAGGAAACACACAGGTCACCTGCAACTACGAAGCCCGGCGAAGAGGGTTGCGCAAACTGCAACTCATCAAAGACGCTCGCCAGATATGTCCAGATGTGATCATTGTGCTTGGTGAAGACATTAGTCGTTTCCGAGATGCAAGCAAGACGCTGTATCAGTTTCTTCGCAGCTTCTCCTGGAACGACAGAGCAGAGAGACTGGGATTTGACGAGGTAAATGTTTTGTCAGTGTCGTAGGAGTTCTTGCTGATGAACTCAACACTCAACAGGTGTGGCTCGATGTTACTGACATGATTGAGTACAACATCTCTTTGTTGAACCCGCATGATCTGACCCAGTCGTTCTTTGTCCTGCAAAAGGACGATCCTACCCAAGGATTCGCTTTCGACGCTACCTGCTACGCGGGTCCCACGTTGCCAGACAATGCGTCCACGAATGACGAGATTCTTTCACTGAGGCTAAAGCTAGGCTCTCATCTGGCATCCCACCTTCGCAATGAGCTTGAGAGAAAGACAGGATACACGTCTACTGTTGGTATATCTACCTCCAAGCTTTTGTCGAAACTGGTTGGCAACATACACAAACCAAGAAATCAGACGACGCTCATACCTCCATATCTTTGTCGAGACGGGCAGGTAAGCAATGTCGAATCCTTCATTGATGACTATGAGATTGGCAAAATTCCTGGTATTGGTTCCAAGCTCGCCCAAAAGATACGCCAACATATCCTGCACCATGAAGCGGACTTCGAAAAAGGCCTTGTATATGGAGAGACCAAGGAGAAGGTGACCGTAAAGGATGTTCGTCTTGCTGAAGGCATGGGCCCAGAAACACTGGAGAAGGTACTGGCCGGCCCTGGCTCTCCTCACGGTATTGGCATCAAGACATGGGCGCTTTTGCACGGCGTCGACGACACCGAGGTGAACTTTGCGAAAGCTGTGCCCAGTCAGATTAGCATTGAGGACAGCTACATTCGCCTCGATACTTTGCCTGAAGTGTTGAAACAGCTCAAGATGCTTAGTTGCAGCCTCATTGAACGGATGCGTATAGACCTTGTTACTGCTGACGATGATGAATCTGATCAGTCTTCACAGCCCAAGGAGTTTAGGCAGGATCAACACACTGAGAAAGACACTGCCAAGCTTGAAGATGGGCACATGCTGTCCGATATGGGATTGTCTGCGAGATCAAAGACAGCAAAACCCAGGTCGCCTGGCAAATGGCTTGCTCATCCCAAGACCATCCGTTTGTCTACCAGGCCTCGTCCGCCTATTAACGCGGACGGCACTCGATCTCGAAGCTTCAAGCGCATCTCCCACTCTGCGCCCTTGCCAAACTACGTCCTTTCTTTGTCAGACGATGTTGATGTACTTGCAGAAAGACTTGTCCATGACACGCTCATAGGCATGTTCAGAAAGCTTCATCCAGAGAAAGCTGGATGGAACCTGAGTCTGGTCAACCTCGCTGTAACAAATATGGCAGAAGCAGGTGGTGAGAGCAAGACTGCTAATGGTCGCGACATCAGCAGCATGTTCAGGCGTCAAGAGAGCATTCACAAGGAGTTCACTGCCTATGCTGACGAGGACCCGGCACCACAGGTAGAGTCAATTCGACAGACGAGTGTAGAAGAGGCCAAATCTCCTCTTGTTGACTCAATCCTCGAAGCAGAAGACAACAGTTGGATGGAAGAAGAGGACGAGGATACCGAACGATGTGGCATTTGTGACATGTCAGTGCCCCTGTTTGCTATGCCGGCTCATATGCGATTCCATGAGATTGTCGAATAGTGAACTGGTCCAGAGAAGCTGTCAGCATGATTGGTGTCGGCATTGTCATAACATTGTGCTCAGCTCGAATTTAGGGGATCCTTGGACTGTGTAGGTCAGTCCTCATGGCGACGAACCAAGGTAGGCAGTGGTGCCGGTCGAGGTTACAATGAGATCCTGAGGTCGTCTGCACAGATCTGTACAATGTTCGAGTGGCTCTACTGAAGAAGTTCCTTTGCTACAGAGGCTATCTTGGTCTAGACTTGACCAGTCCGTACCGTAGCCTTGCGGAGTCGATCTTCGTCGAAGAACCTTTCGACAGAGTCCGGAAGATACTGGTCGACGGTGTAGGCGTTCACTTGCGCGCAGCCGCAATTCTCACATATAGATGGGCGTCAGACTTTTCAATTCCCAACCTCAACGATCACCTTTCCTCATTCTCGAAATCCACTCTGTCCAAGACAGGCCATAAACACCATGCCTTGTAGGGACGAGACTCACGAACACAATTGGCCCAAGGAAGGCAAGCTCGAAATCTGCAAATGCGAGATCTTCTGCGGATACTGTACTGGAGATGATGCCAAAGTAGTGCATACGCATCCTTGGGAGTTGCGTGGCCATGTCAGAGATGTGCACGCGCGTGCTCAGGGTCTGGCTATCACAGTGAGCCCTCGACCTCCCATGCCGTGAGTACCAGGGCCAGACAGCACATTTCGCCTTCCACAACTGACACGATCTAGCCATGTGAGCACTACATCTGTTAAGCGCAAACACACAGAGGTCGAGAAGAGCGACAGTGAAGAGGATGAAGACTCGGATGGAAACGAGAACGAGTCTTCTGGAGATGAGTACCATGAAGACAGCAACAAGAAGGGAAAGTCCAAGGCGAAGACTGGACCCCATACCAAGCCACCTTCTGGACCCTTCGTCGGAAACGACAAGGAGGACACCAGCTCATCGCCAGCACCTCTTCGTCTTCGTGCTAAGCCCGCTGCCAAAGCCAAGAAGAATCCTATGAAGGGCCATGCCGCTTCTTTCAACCCCGTTGGACCCAAACCAGGTCCCCCTTCGCCCAAACGTGCCAGACAGACAACTGCCATGGGACCTGCAGCTCCAGTTCCTCTGAACAACCGTTCTGGACTCCCTCATCAGCCGCCCATGTAAGTTTTCTCTTTCCGAAACATTTTTGAAGGATCAGACTAACACTCTCAGGGGGGCTCAACAACAGTATCATCAGCATTATCAGCAAGAGATACAAGAACTCGCAAGGGTTGCCAGCGCACACATGAACATCAACCGCCATGGACCTGCAGGCCATCCCCAGCAGAAGCCTAACAATGCACAGCGTCCTGCTGGCAACACTGGACCTCGACCTGGCAGCATGGGTCCTCCCCTGAATCCTCGACCCGGACACATGCCTGGCCAAAGTTACGGTCGCGTCAACCCACCTGCCGATCAATCCATGTTTCACACTCACCCACCAGGCCGAAACGCACCACTCCAGATAACTAGCGGAGACTTTTACGCCTTACACCCCACTCTGATCTCCCAAGCCCCTGGTCCACCCAACCACCAACGCCTCCGCAATCTGACCACTCACATGCTTACCCACAACAACATGAGCGAGTTGAGCGTCATCAACCACTACCAGCAGGAAATCGAGTACATTCGTCAGCTGCAGACCAACCGCTTGATGACCACGATGCAAGAACAAATGTATGCTTCTATCGTGCAGCAAGTACACCAGCAGTTGGTGCAACCACCTCCGGAGCTGGACTACCTCATGTTGCAAACTCTCGATCATGTGTTGATGCGCTACGGACTGATTCCTCCACCTCGCCAGGGATACCAGGTGTCTGGTGACACTCAGCAGCAGGGTGGTCAAGTTCATGGCTCGCGTCCTGTTCAGCAACAGCCGGGTATGCAGCACCCAGGTCATGGTCAACAAATGGGAGATCAGCAAGGTGATCAACAATTCCTGCAGTCTGGCCGCCGCGCTTTCTCTGGTGGCCAACAATCTGCTCCTCAGCAATTGTATCCTCCTCACCATAGCCATGTGCAACCCAACTATCCTCAGGCTGGCGCTCGCCAACCTGGTCTCCAGCAGTATGGTCTTGTCGAATTCGGTATCCAGCAACCTGCTCCTCAGCGTTCTGCTTCTGGTTCTCAACAGCCGTCTACTCAACAGCCATCTACTCAACAAGCTGGACCTCAGCAGCCTGGTCAACGTTTCGTTTCTGGTGGCCAGCAGTACGAGCTTCAGCAACTTGCTGCTCAGCAACCTATCCATCAACAGTCTGGTTCTCAGCAACCCAATGCTCAGCAACCCAATGCCCAAGAACCTGCAACCCAAGAACCTGCTGCCCAAGAACCTGCTGCCCAAGAATCTGCGACCCAGGTCCCCGCTCCCCAGCACTCCGAGCAACCCACCGCGACCCAGGAGCACCAGTACCACCCCTCCCACATCCAAGCTCCTGCCCAAGTCCCAGTCCAAGTCCCCCAACAAACCCCCCCTTCCCAAGAAAAGCCAGCCCAGAAAGCCAAAGCACCCCTCGCACCCAGTCTTCTCCCTTCACCCATGAAACGCTAGAGTTTGTTTTTTGATTCCATGGCGACCATTGTCGCCAATCACAGGCCTTGTCCAGAAGATGGGGTAAAGAGGTGATGGAAAGGTTTTGCTCTGGTGACAGTGGATATGAGAAGAGAAGACAAGATGGAGCAGCAGAAGCAGAAGCAAAGGAGAGCTATGATGAAGAAATGGGGATGAAAGAGAAAGCGGAAAGCGGAAAGAACAGCGGGAAAAGAGAGGAGTAAAGGAAGGCAGAGATCAAGATGTTTCGTATCAAAATCGCTATACACCATTAATCGAGTTTTTGATGAACGCAGGTCATACCAAAGTAAGACAAGATGGAGATTAGCAAGGATGATAAGGCAGAATTGATATACAATAGACAAGTGCTAGAGCAACATCACTCCCAAAGTACTGTACCAGAAGTGACTCAAACCACATATCCAAGCAGAGTAGAGCAATATAAACCACACCCTTCGAAATCATCCAACTTTCCATCTTCCATTGCCTTTACATGTATAGCCTTCTCGAAGCTCTTCTGCCCTAGATGTGTCTTGGGCTTGAATACTCTGCTTTGCTTTGCTTTGCTTTGCTCGTTAGGCTCGCACACTTGCAAAACAGCGAGTGTACATCTTGTTCCATACAAAACCACTGGCATTCTGTAGTTCCAAAAACACCCACGTCACGATCATCACCAACAACCCAACAAGTCTTGCAGATCCGCGTGTTGAAGCACATGCTTTGGTTTCTTGTTCAGTCGACAGAATTGCTGGTGTTCAGAAACCAAATCCGTACAAGCTGGAATATCGGAAGTTCAATCAAACAGATGTTGCAAGAGATACAAGGTCAAAGGGAAGAACATTCATACGCTTTCGTGATGGGAACTAAAAACAACAGCAAGAACAGCACATTTACAACTGCTCGTTTACAAAAAGACCGGCCATGCCCATGCCGGTACCGATACACATGCTCGTGAGCAAAATCTTCTTCTTCTGTCTCCTGCACTCGCTGAGACCGGTGACAATCTGTCTTGCACCCGTGGCTCCCAAAGGATGTCCCAAGGCAATGGCACCACCACGGACGTTCATCTTGGACCAGTCAATCTTGAGCGTGTCTCTGCAATACACGGCCATGGAAGCAAAGGCCTCGTTGAGCTCAATGACATCAATGTCGTCGAGGGTGAGTTGGTACTTGGACAACAGCTTTGGGATGGCGATGGAGGGGCCGATTCCCATGATGCGGGGGGCAAGACCGGCGACGGTGGCGCCGACGAATTTGGCCACGATGGGTTGGTTGAGTTCGAGGGCCTTGGAGCGCTTCATGAGGAGGACGGCGGCGGCGCCGTCGGTGACTTGGGAGCTGTTGCCGCCGGTGCTGCGGTCGCCGTAGTCGGGGAAGGCGGGGCGGATCTTGCCCAGGGCTTCGGCGGTGGTGCCGTAGCGGGGGCCTTCGTCGCGGGTCAATGTGACGTCCTTGACTTCGCCAGTCTTTGGGTCCTTGACTTTGACGGTGATGGGGGTGATTTCGTCGTCGAACCAGCCGGCCTTTTGGGCGACTTCGGCGCGGCGGTATGATTCGGCGGCGTACTTGTCCTGCTCTTGACGCGAGATGTCGAAGTCTTTGCCGACGTTCTCGGAGGTCTGGCCCATGGGCATCAGGCAGTCGGCGGCGTCTTGGTTGGCGTTGACAATTTCGTCGACGAAGGGACGAGTGAGGCGGTCACCACCGTCTGTCATGGACTCGGCACCAATGGCGACACCAATCTCGATGGCACCGGCCATGATCTGGTTGGCAATGTCTTGGGTGGCCTTGAGACCGGAGCTGCAGAAGCGGTTGGTCGAGTATGCGGCCGTGGTGTTGGGGAAGCCGGCGGCGAGACAGGCGGCGCGGACGTAGTAGGCGGCTTTGGCATCCGAGACGTTGCCCAGGCAGATGTCCTCTACCATCTGAGGGTCGATTCTTGATTTCTGGACGGGCGTCAGCAGCTGTGGCGTGTGCTGAGGATATGGGGTGGCTCACTTGGACGACCTGCTCGAGCAGCTTGAAGACGAGGCCATCGAGGTGCGTGTCCTTGAAACCTCCCTTGCCAGCCTTGGTCAAGGGTGTGCGGATGGCGAGGGTGATGACAATGTCGTCGGGATTCTTCTGTGTGCTGTCGTCGACCGTCAGTCTTCTCCACGGGGTAGTCGATGGCGGGGCGAGGGTCGACTTACATGGTGTCGAGGGGGCTCTTGCCGGGGGTGATGTGGCGGAGCACCGAGCTGAGTCTTTCTGTTGCCATGTTTGCGTGTGTGTTGTCGGTATACTGGCTTTGGAATGATCGTCTGGTTCGAGTAGAAGGCAGACTGGCACATGTAAATAGTCGGCGCCCACCACCTCGGCAATCCTCTTTTGTGGGGAAGCCTCGGTGCTCGGCCTGCTGAGACCAAGACCGCAGTCCCTGTCCGAGCACACTCCACTCACCACGCTTTGTCATCTGCATCTCGACACAGTCCTCGATGTCTAGAGAATGACTTGTATGGCCATCTGAAACTCATGTGTCCGACGTGCTGTCTGTTTTTGTCGCCACTATGAAAATGCACAATCGCTTCCAGAACAGACTTCCATCCCGCGAGAGTCGACAGCATGTCAGCTCTCAGTAGATGCGCCCCTATTTTGTCACAAGTGGCGTGTGTTTCTACAGCTATTCTTGTGAAGGAGCTAAGCACATGGGAAGGTGCGAAGAGACTCAAACACGCTCAGTGAGTCCAGGCCACTGACAAACGATATCTTGACTTGTCCACAGCGACTTGCTTGCCTGATACTCGACAAGAATCCGCCGGCTTCTTTGGCCATGCACAAGGAGAGAACGCGACAAGCACTCCCAGTATTGAGCCCGCTTACAGAAACCTTGTGTATCTTATATCGTGACTAGCCAAGAGGAAAGTGAACAAAGCAGTCGCCATCTGCTTTGTGATTTCCTCAACTGCTCTGTTGACTGTCAACGTCTTCAACTCATCTCCAGCTGGCACGCTCCATCTTCGATACGTCGACGACAACCATCACTAACAACCATCGATATTCAAGCAACACATTCGTACCTATCACAACATGACTCGCATCCATGATCTGCCAAACGAACTCTTAGAGCACATCCAGAGTCACATGCCGCCCAAGACTATCAGCGTGTTCCAGAGTGCCACCAAGTGGATTGGTGAAAGGACAGGACGCAAACCCTGGGATGGACACGCTCACTACATTCTCACTCAGGCTAGTCTCGAAGATCTCGTCAGCATGTCAAGACACCTTCCGGCTAGGCAAAGAGTTCGTTCCATCAGCTTCGCTGCTTCGCTCATGGATGTGAACGACATCTCGCGTCGCAGAGTTGAATACCAACAGCAACACGGACGTTTCCTCGACGACACTACCGGGTTGCTGTAACTGCGCGTAGAGCAGCAGAAGCGCTTTCTAAACACAAGCCGCCCTCTCAAACTCATTAACGAAGCCTTTCGCAACCTTCAAACACGGAATCCAAAGGTCCGTTTGATCGTTCACGATGACAGCGATGGAGCATGCTTCGGGCTCATATACAAGGGTTCTGGTCATGATGCTCACTACGGACCTTGGGGTACCGATCCCGACACGAAATAGAATTCCATCGCCGTCCGGGTCGTCAATCTCCTTTCCGGAGTCCTTAGCATGACACCACTCCCAGCTTCGTCTCTGGAGATCAAGGTCGTCCAAGGCCGAACGTATCCCGTGGTCATGCGCTCCAGTTTGGGACATCTCAGTCTAACGGCTCCATCCCGTGGTCTATATTCTGAATACGATCCACCAGCTCTCTACTGTGCCCTCTGGTACCAGAATCCCTCGATATACTTTGACGTCCCCATCAAGTTTCAAGTCTCTAAACGATTTCAACAGACTTGTAGCGAGATCTCCATTGTACCCCTTACCGCCCACCAACGTCTGAGATTCGAGATACGATCAGTAAAGTCCGAGGAATATTCTGAGACCATATGGTGTGAAGGCGGCTTCGAAGACTGGTGCACTGAGATGCAGGAGACGTTCCCTTTCCACCACGTCTCATCGGTGCTCATCGAAGACTGCAGAATCACCACTCGGAGTGCTCGGATTAACTTTGGACATTTCATGCAACAAACGACATGGCTGACTCTTTCTGATGTCGAACTTTGCGTCGGAGAAGAAGAAGAAACTGATTGCAGGGGTATGGTTCCATTCCTAGAGTTCTTGAAACAGTGGGCGATGCTTGCGCATCTCACATTCAAGAACATGACCCTCTGGTACGATCCCAAGGACACGTATAGGTATGAATTCGACTGGCTGGAGACGACACTGCAGTTGAGCAAGTACGAGTACGAGTGGACTACGAGAGAGGAAGTTCAGCAAGGGCTCGACGAACTCATCAAGATGTTCTCCGACTACAACGATGGTTCTCGCCAAGACACATCTCTTAAGTAAACCAGCTCTTACGATTGCTGCGATCCGTTTTTCCACACATTCTTTCTTTTTCTTTCCTTTTAGATTGTTATGGTCAAGACAGTCTTGGATATTATAAACGATCCCTCTCCCATGGTGAACAGTAACAAGTGTGTATGCCATAGATATGCACAGTTAACTTTCCAAACGAAAGTGTAGCCATAGAGGAAAAAAGGAAGGACGAACCAAAGACCTTTGGATCAAAAAGTGCAGCCTCTGAAAATTCATACTGTACTGAGCAGCGTAAACACCAAAGGAGTATGGACGACAATGTAAGCATTTACTCTTTTCAATTCTCGTCTACAAAAGCTACACAAAAAAAAAAAACGATATCAACCACCTCCTACCCATTTCTGCCAAACTTTTCTTTTTCCCTCTGCGCATGCACATGGCGTTTACACGACATCGAACAAGCCCTTGAGGTGCTTGGCAATCAAGTTCCACTCCTCCTTTGTAACCTCATCACGGTAGAATTCCTTGAGGGTATCGATAGACGCCCTGCTAATGTGCGAGTACAGCACCATTTTATCCTCGAGCTGGCGGCCGTAGGTGGGTTGATTGGAGCCCTCGATCTTTACAGCGACGGAAGGCTGACCCTTTTTGCAGAGGGGGATCTGTTTGTGCTCGCGCTCGATGGAGGTGACGCGGCCCATGGGGATGACTTCCTTTGCGCCGGTGACGGGGTTGGTTTTGACGGCCGCGATGGGTGTGTTTACGCGGAGAGCGCCGTCGAGCACATCCACACCGACGACGATGGGGTTTGTTTTGTTGAAGACCTGGATGGGGTTGAGGATACAGGGGAAGACGGCGAGCATTTTGGACTCTTCCTTTTTCTGGGCGGCAATGTCGGCCATGTGCTTTGTGAACTGGTCGAAGAGGTGGTAGATGATGTCTGCGGTGAAGATTTTGACGCCCACCTCGTCGGCGTAGGCTTGGGCTTCCTTGTCCACTTTGACGTCGAAGCAGAGCATGACGGCGTACTGCTTGTGCTTTTCCAGCATCGTCGAGGCGGTGATGACGTCTCTTCTGTGCACGTTGCCGATGGAGATGGAGCCCACGGGGATCTTCATTTGCTTGAGGAACTCGAGCAGGGCTTCGAGGGAGCCGAGGGTGGAGGCTTGGACGGTGACACCGCGGCCCGAGGTGGAGATCTTGCTGAGCAGGTTCTCGAGATCAGACATGACGTCGTCCATGAGTTCCTCTTCGTCGTCGTCTTCCTTGACCAGCAGCAGACGGGAACCGGCAATGGCGTTTTCGAGACCGTTGGCGGTGATCTTGACACCCAGTGCGGCCTTGACCTCCTTGTTGTGCACGTAGGCAGACTTGACGCGCAGTTCCTTCATCTCGGCGGGCGTGAGCAGGGCTCTAATGTTGGTGGCGATGGGTCCTTCTGTACCGCACAGCACGATACGATCGCCCTCCTTCAGACGACCGTTGGTAATGACAACATCAATGGTGGTACCCAGACCCTCGATGACCTTGACTTCCAGAACGGTACACTCGACCTCGGTGATGTACATGAGCTGGCCAGCCATTCTCTCCTGTGTGAGCTGGGTGATGAGCTTGAGCATGTCGGGGATACCCTCACCGGTGTGAGCGGAAGTGGGGACGAGAGAGACGTTACGCGCCATGGACTTGTTCTCGTAAAAGACTTCGGAGTTGAAACCTTGCTCGGCAAAGGCGATCTTGGTCTTTTCGAGTCTGTCGGCAAACTCGTTCTGGACACCCTTGTTCTGCATGGCGAGCGACTCGCGGAAACCGTTGTTGGCGATTTGCTTCCAGCTGTAAAGACGATCGATCTTGTTGAGCGCGACGATGAAGGGAGTCTTGCGGTCTCTGAGCAATCTCATGGACTCGAGGGTTTGAGGCTCGAGACCGTGCATGATATCGACAACCAGAATGGCAATGTTACAGAGCGAAGAACCACGGGAACGGAGGTTGGTGAAAGACTCGTGACCAGGGGTATCGATGACCAGCAGACCGGGAATCTTGAACTGGAAGGAGCCATCGGTGTTCACGACAGCAGTCTTCTTCTCGAGAGCCTCGACAGGGAAGTAGGTAGCACCGATTTGCTGAGTGATACCACCGGCTTCACCCTCTTGAACGTTGGTCGAACGAATCTTGTCCAGAAGCTTGGTCTTTCCGGTATCGACGTGACCAAGAATACAGCAAATGGGCGAACGCAGGTTGTCCTTGGATGCAGCGGCTCTGGCATCTGCAATGGTCTTTTGGCGTCTCTCGGCGGCCTCACGCTTGCGCTGGGCAATGGCGCGGGCATTTGCGCTCTCCTCTTCGTCAGAAGACGAGTCCGAGTCGGAATCGGAGTCAGAGTCTGAATCAGAGTCGGAGTCGGACTCTTCCTTGATGTTGGCCTTCTTGCCGGCTGCACCGTCCTGGACAGCCTTGCCGTTGACGACGGGCTTGACGGTCTTGGGAGCGTCCTCCTCATTGCCTGATTCAGCGTCCCAGCTGTCCTTGACACCCTCAGTCTCCATCTTCTCGGCCTCGGCCTCCCAGTCGTCGAGCTCATCCGAGTCTTCGGCCTTCTTCTCCAGAGCATCAGCCTTGGCCTTCTCGGCTGCCTCCTCGGCGGCCTTCTTTTGCTCCTCGGCGATGCGCAACTCCTCGAGCTTCTTGCGAGCAGCCTCCTCCTCGGCCTTTGCGGCCTCGGCAGCAGCACGCTCTTCGGCGGCCTTGCGGGGGTTCTTCTTTCTACGGTCTTTTTCCTTTTGTGCCTTCTTGGCGTCGTCCGCATCGCCGGAAATACCAGCAACAATGGCGCCGCTCTCGAGCATCTGTTGGAGACGAGCTTGTTGGCGGGCCTCGGCCTCCTTCTGGGCCTTTGTCTTGTACTTGCCCTCCTTCTTGAGCTGCTCAATCTTCTCCTTCTCCTTTTGCTTCTTGAGGGCCTTGGCCTCTTCTCTGGCCTTTGCTTCCTCGGCAGCCATCTTCTCCTCTTCCTCAGCCCTGGCACGCTCCTCGGCCTCGAGACGAGCGGCCTCCTCCTCTCTGGCCTTCAGCTCGGCTTGTTGTCTTTGGAGAGCGGCTAGGGCGGGGTTGAGCTTCTTCTTCTTGCCGCCAGCTGCAGGTTCGGGAGCTGCTGCTACAGGCTCGACGGCGCTCGGCGAAGGGGTGTCTCTGATGGGTTGGGGCTTGGGTGCAGCGGGTGCAGCACCACCTGCCTTCTTCTTGGCTGCGGCCTGTTTGGTAAAAAGAGTGATTAGCTCCTGTATGTCCGTAGCATAGCACAATGTAGCTCACCTGTTCCTTCTTTCTCTGCTTCTCGCGCTCCTTCTTGAGCTTTTCCTTTTCCTTCTTGGTCAGAACACGACCACTGGCATCCATCTCATCGTCGTCGTCGTCCTGTGCCGGCTCGGGCTGCTGCTTGCCACCCTTGGCACCCTTTCCTTTCTTAGCGGGTTCGGGGTAAAGGTCCTCATCGTCCATGGTGCCCTCCTCGGGAGCCTTGGCGGCGAGGTCGACGGGAGGCGTAGAGGTTCCATCTTCGGCGGCGGCGGCGGTAGGGTCTTCACCGAGCTCAGCCTCCCAGTCATTGTCCTGCTGCTTGCCCTTCTTGCCCTTCTTGTTCTTTCTCGCTCTGAGGGCGGCCATCAGACCGCCGGCGGGAGCAGCGTCTTCCTCTGCATCCTGGGCGGCTTCCTGGGCCTTTGCCTCTTGCTCGGCCTGAGCTATGGGGTCGACGGTCTCGCCGAGCTCGGCCTCCCAGTCGTCCTGCTGGGCCTTCTTGTTTCCCTTCTTCTTGGGCGCCATGCTGTCGTGTCGGCGGGGTGGTGACTCGAGTGTTTGTGTGGCGGCGGGTGGGTGAGGTGTGGGCAGTCGCACGGTCAGTAAAGTCGTGTGACTGGTGGTGGCATGTGACGACGAAGGGTCGGATCAGTTGGCGCACGTCGAGGTGGGTGTGCGAGAGGTCGAGAGCGATGCGAACAAGAGGCAAAGCCTAAATCCGCTCGGGGCGTGAAAGTGGCATGCCGAATTTCGACGGTGACGCTTCTTTTCTTTTTTTTGCCCATGTCCCGCCGCGCGCTGCCACCACTTTCACAAACAAAGCCGACCATCGGGTTGCGAGTTGATTGCTTCAGATCTCATCGTCTCTTCGTCTAGACGTTGCAATATACACTAATCTACGTGCTTTTGTCAAAAAACATACAAACTGCTCATCGTCCAAATCCAAACCAGCCCTTCTTCTTTTCCTCCTTTGGCTTCTCTTCAGCCATTACATTGCTCACAGCTGCCTTTGCTTCCACCACTTGCTTGCCCATCGTCGGGTAATCAATGTAGTTCCAGGCCACGTCAAAGAACAAGGGTTTCACGGGGATCGGCTCAAGCTTGGGAGGATATGTGACCAAGTTCTTGAGGTTGACATTGACACCCGGTGTGGGGAAGTCGCCGAGACGTTGGACAAGAGGGGCAGCGGTAGACATGTGCTTGGCTGCTGCGATGGATGCATTGTCGTGGAACTTGTGCAAATCCACCAGTGCTTGATGTCTGTATACAAGCTGCTGGAGTTGAGTCTGGAGTGCCTCGGCTTGCGGCTTGTGAATGTCGAGAGTGGGCGCAGAGTTCGAATCGGATGGAGTCGATGGTAATGAACTCGAGCACTGCTTTGCGAGTTCAAGTGCGCGGGCCAGCAGGGCGAGTGCATTCACGTGCTCGGACAAGAGAGCATGTGAAATTGCAATGTTGAGGCATCTGAGGGCCTGGAAGTAAGCACGCTTGCCGTCCACCTCACGCACAAAGCTTTCATCCCTCATGGCACCTCGCAGTTCCTTGATCGAGTCAATGCTCTGGATGGTCGAGTCGTAAAGCACAACTCTTTCGCGCAGACGGGCAAGCTGACTTCCTCGGGGCTCCGACTTGTGCTGATCACGAGCTCGCTTGCTGGATTTGGCCTTCTTTTCCTCAAACAGTCTGCCATCTTCGGATCCGATGAGAACACGGTTTCTGCCCACACGCCAGCTGACAAGAGCGTAGTTGACGGCAAGACTGGTGACACGCAAATCTTGCATTCTGTTGTCACCCTCGTCTACCTTTTCTTTCTCCAGCTCTTCAATGGCTCTTCTGGTGGCATCTGCAGCATCCTGGCTAGCGATAAGGACATTGTCGTAAGCACCGGCGCGGTCTCTGGTCGGGGCAGAGGGACTGGACTTGAGGTATGAGCTCAGTTCGGGTTCGGCGGATGCGACAGCAGCAAGAGCTTGGCCGATTGAGGCGTCTACAATGTTGGCAGTCATGGACCGCCAGTTGATGGTGTTGGGGATGTTGGTTGTGCCCAGGTTCTGAGGAGCTAAGGTGCTTCGTTAGCGACTGAGTGCATTGGAATAGTCAGGGTTCTTGACGTACTGGTTTCGGTAGTGGTCTCGCTGAGAGCATTGTGGTCGAGTTGTTGCAACAGGTTGACGAGGGTGTCATTGTCCTTGGGGAAGTAGCGCAAAGCAACAGTAGAGACGGGGATGGAGCGAGGGAGGCGAGCTTGGTAGGCTGCGTAGCGGATGGCAGGATCAACGGCGCTGGCGAGGATTTCGCGGAACAGGTCCTTGTTGGTTTGAGCAAACAAGGTGGCATAGATGATGCGGGCAGTGGAATACTCGCGCAAGCACAGGTCCCATCTCGAAGGGTTCTCGGTGTTGACGCGACCCTCTGACTGCTTCTCAAAGTGTTCGGCGCCGGAGAGGGAGGCTCGGTAGGCTTCGGCTTCGAGCAGATCCTGGTGGCTTGTCTTGGAGGCTTCGGGGTCTTTGAGGACGTCGGTCAGGTTCTGGGCGAGACGAGCAGCCTTGTGGAAGCGTGAGATGATGTGAGAGCGAGTGGTGCCAGTGATGCCGTTGCCCTGGTTGTCTTCGGAGTGGATGGACTTGATGTGCATGGCATGGGCCCATGCGCGTTCGCAGCTGAGCAGCAAGAGATGGGCAGTTCTTGAGAGGGGTCAGCTACATGTTGGGTGGTGTGCAGAGGTATGCAGGCGTACTGAGGGTTCTGGGCGACGTCTTCGGCGCTGACGGTGGACTTGTTAGAGTACTTGTGGCCCTTTGTGGTGGAGCGTCCCAGACGCTTGCGCAGAGCGAGCAGTTGTCGCGAGAGCTGCTTGCGGTATGCGTTGTAGTCGGCGATGAGCAGAGCGGCGTCGCGGTTGCCCACGGTGAAGGCGGTAATGTCCATGGTGGCGTGTCGTGTGCCCGTCTGGCAGGGATGATTCTGGCGTACGAGCTGTCGAGGTGTCGAATGGGTGGGGTTGCATGGTCGACGGGAGTGCTGCTAGGGCACGCTGCAAGTCTTGCCGGGCGGCCGAGGGCGATGAAAGGCTTGCCGATCAGCAGTGCTGATGTCGACGAGTGCAAAAGTGCCCACACCAACCAACAGCTCCCGTCTCTCTGCCTTTGCTCGCCGCCCCCTCCACCGCCGCCTCGTCCCCCCCTCCTCCCGTCCTTGCTCGCACTCGAATCCTTCTCTTCGTCTTGAGTCGCCGTCCTACCGCCTCATCCCCCTCGACAATCGGCCTTCTCGCAGCACGCCACACAGCACGAGCAACCCTCTCGTATCCTCTCGGGTCCTGGCATGAACCATATTCCTCTCGGCTGCTTGTGGTAGCGCCGTTGCCTGTCTTTGTGCCACACACACACACACAACAGTCGTGGCATGCTAGAGCGCACTTCGGCATGTCTCGACACTGGAGTTCGCTTCTCTTTGCGCCAGAAGAGTCTGTTCCCCAAAAGTCGCCGACTGCTGCATTCATCCTTTTGGTCACCCCACGCTCCTGATGTCCATCACCTCTGCCTCTACTCCGGCGCCTCGCCCTGTGCTGCCGCCTCTTCCTCCGGCGCTCCTGCCTCGTCCTCCTCTTCCTCTGGCGTTTCTGCCTCGTCCTCCGCCGCCGTCGCTCCTGCCTCGCCCGACGCCCACGATGCTCCCATCCTCGACTTTCTCTACCCCGTCCCGACCCAGGCATTCATGACCCGCCTGTCTCAGTGGGAAAGATGGTCTCCCAAAACCCTTCGTCCCAATATCCTGAGAGGCTATTCCTCATTGACCACTCCGAGAGACTCTTCCTCCCTCCCGCCTTCCTCTTCTCGTGCTCACCAACAGCTCCTCGCCCTGCTGGAATCCCCCAATCCTGACAAGTCTTTCCTCCTCCTAGACATAGAACGTGCCTGGAACCTCCTGTCACAAATTTCCCAGCCTGATCCTGACCTACTCCGTCTTGCCATCCACTGGTTCTCCAGAATAGACGACAAATCCGCCGATCAACACGCTATTGACCTCTTTACCGACCTGCCTACCCAGTTCAAATCCCCTGCCGTCTACCGAAACGCAATCAAGTCAAATCTGAGACTTGGTCGACAATCTGCCGCTATCGCCCTGCACAAAGAAGCATCTGTACTGCCGACAGCAGGTCCCATTGCTTCTGACCATCTCATGGCCACTGCCATCTCAAAATCAGACTGGCTTCTGGCTGTATCTGTTTTTAAAGAGTGGAAAGCATACAACGCCTCGGCTCCTTCCCCGTTGGAGACTTCAAACCTCTGGAATAGATCCATGAAGGATCTGCGATCCACTCTTACCCAGCTGCACCATCTTCGTAAGCTGTGCTCTCAGAAGATACAACAAGAAGAAAGGGACGAATCGACCCAAGACTTACTACATCTGTATCGCCTCATGGTGAATCGCTTCATTCTAGCTCAGTCAAGAGAGCAGGTCTTTTTGAGGCCTGACAACTCCGCTGACTTAGTTCGTGGTCTCGTGAGGCGTCTGATTGTGGAGACTCATGAAAGTGGCTTGGCTTCGGCTGACCTGTATGAAAACATACTCGTGACGCTGACGACCCTGAAAGGCTGCGCCTCGAACCACAACTGTAGTGCCATTGTCACCTCTACTTACTTGTTATATCGCCGGTCCGGGTTCTTCGCGCCCACCGAGAAGCTGCTCTCCTTCATCACCAGGTTCTGGAGAGACCACCACCTTGCTTTTGCTGGAAAGGGGCCCACTTCGAACTTCATTGGCAAAGAGCGCATACTCGAAGACTGGAACAAACATCATGGGAAACCCAGCGACGAAGCCTTGCTTTTCATCATGGACGCCTTTGCCCAACGCGGTCTTGTTGAAGCTGTCAAAGAACATGCTGCTCTGTACCAATCTCTTCATCCGAATGGCGACTTGGATTCTGCCTCGCTTTGGCCTCTTCTCGCTGTCCACGCAGTCAACGGTAAACCGTCACTCGCTGCTGAACAACTCCGAAACATGGAAAGAGAATATGGCGTTTCACCCAATCTTCGTTGCTGGAATATCGTTTTGCACGCCTACACGCGGGTCGGCGATTTGACGGGAGCTACGGACACTTTCCGTATGATGCTCAACTCTGGAATCGAACCTGACGAGTATTCATATGCATCGCTTCTCAACTCATACGCCAAACGAGGAGACATTGATGGAGTGATTGATCTGTTGGATTTCGCAAAGTCAAACGGCGTGACAAAACCCTCGACCTACATGTTGAACTGCATGATCCTTGCACTGACTTATAGTCCTGAAATGGACGGCGCTTCCAAGGCATTGGATCAGACTGTTCGGGCTGTACAACAAGACAGGGCGCATGGTTCTCTCACCCTTTGTTTCAATACTGTGCTCACTGCCTTTGCATGGAGACGCGACCTCAAGGCCACCATGGAAGTCTATCGTCACATGAAGGAAGAAAATGTGCCACTTGACGAGAGGTCATACGGAGCATTGATGCTCGTTCTCTGTGTGTTTCGTCAATCACCATCAGCACATAAGATTCTGAAATCAGTCATGCCTGCAAGCGGCTTAAGGCCCTTGGCCTTCCACTATGCCATCCTCACACGTGGCTACCTGGGTCAAGAGATGTACTCAGAGGCAGTCAAAGTCGAGGCCGAGATGGAGAAGGCACACGTGCGAAAGACGGCTAGCAGCCGCGCTGTTGCGTTCAGGGCCAAGACTCTGTATCAACACAGCATCACACGCGATCAACCAGACGAAGCCGGCCACTTGTCACCCTTGGACCTTGCTATCGAAGATTTCCAGAAGGTGATGGACGATGCTCGAGTTTTCCGCCATGGAATGCAACCCGAACAGAGCGGGCACGAAGCGATGGACATAAGTTATCTGATCTACGTTCATGGCCGACGCAGGTCGTTCGAGGCCGTTCAGCATCTGTTCGAGATGTTCCAGAAGAAGCTTGCAGAGATCGACACTGACCACAGTCAAGCACCAATCGTACTTTTGCTCACGAACCTCATGTTCATACACAGCCAAGCACAAGAGTGGAGCGAGGTTGATAAGTATTGGGATCTTATCAAGACCCGCGTGGATGAAATTCGTCTTTCACACATTCCAGCGTCAAGCTTCGTGCAGAGTCTTCAACACGGTCGAACCATTCGGACACCACGAGCAGAGACCGCTCGGATACCCGCATCATATCGCTTCATGTTATCACAACCACTGCAGTATTACATCCGCTCTCAGTTTGCGCAGTCTTCGTTCAAGAAGCTTGTTCCAATGATGACGAAACTGCTTTCTCAGGGCTTCCAGTTTGCCAACAAGACGTGGAATGAACTCATCGTACAGCTGTGTCAGACAAGCCCTCCGCGTGCATTGCTTGCCTACACACTCGTCGAGAAATACATGATGAAGGACTGGCCAGGCTGGATCCCTCATCGACACGGAGCGATACGCGACCCTGAAAATGTCTGGCTCAAGAAGCAAACCTACAAGGAAAAACTCCAATACATCGATGCGCGATATATCAACAAGGACCAACTTATACCACAATACCGTACAATGGTATATTTGGCCAGTGCATTGTTGGAAGTCCGAGGTCTCACCAGTCGTGGTTTAGGGGATGATCACAATGAATCGGGGGTCGGCTTGCGCGAGTTGAGAAACCAGGTTGGAACCATTCCTGAGATTCGAGAACAGGCACCCAAGACTCTGCATGCTATACAGAGCATGCCTAGGATCCTGGACAGGCTTCAAGGAAGTTTGCTCCGCGCAGAGTAAGGAGACCGGGCCAAGGTTTTGGAATGATATACGAACGATAGAGTTGGATGTTTTCTTTTTTCTCAGGAGTTCTCTTTTTTGGAGCGATTCCTGTGCTGTACTTTTCTTCTTCTTACATCTTGTAACACCAACAGCTGTACATATAGCGCATCTTTGTGGCATAGAGGTGGAGTGAAAGCGTGCGAGCGCTGCACATGATATGTAAAAACAATTGCATTGTACGTTCTAGGAATAAAGGAATTTGTCCTTGTCGGCTTTTTTTTTGGGTCCTCTCATCTCATCGCGTGTACGTGCCCTGTTTCTGTATGTACCGGTCATCTCCGTGCCATCTTGTTTCTCGATGCGTCCGCCACAAAGAGCTCGGAAGCTCCGATCTGGAGAACAAGCACGAGAAATTTGGGTCGAGCCACCAAGCTTGCGTCGATCATTGCTGCATACCGCAACGACACATCGCGAGGCTCAACTGTCCATTACGGATTTTCGTCTATGAGATCAAAATCCGAGTTGTGTCTTTACAAATTCAAGCGAACTGCTGCAGTCAGCACGATGCATCGTAGAAGCTCTGCGGAAGCAAGCCCTGAGATGTCACTTTTAAACCGCACTAACCGCGTTTCTACCGCACGCGACGGTGCTGGTAGGCTATGGAACCTAATTCAGAGCTGTGGCTGCTCATGAGCGACTGTGCCAGCGACCGAACCACTGGGTTTTTGTTCTTGACATCTTCTCTAACGACTGCAACATAGGTATTCGTTGTGGTGTAGGCAAGAGTTGTGGTGGGATTAACGGCTGCTGCTCATCGCGAAAGCCACGACGCTTGCACTTTCCGCCCTGACCCTGGACCTCTGGAACGACCTTGCCACAGGACATTGGAATCTCCCACACTCTACGTTCGCGCGCAGGAAGCGTGGAACATGTTTGTGGTCGTTGAAAATATCTAGCGAGACTTGGATTACTGGACACCGGATTTTTAATGGATCTACGGACTATGGACTCGGGAGGCGACGTGTATCGTCAATTGGAGCCGCAATGGAATCCCATCTTGATTGTGGCATCGATTGCTATTTCGTTCTTGGGAGCTTTTACTTCGACACAGCTCATGTGCCATGCAAAAATGTCGTTGCGGTTCCACAGTGTCTTGCTGTGGGTGTTGTTTGGCAGTTTTGTGTTTGGAGGGTGCTCAGTATGGTGCTTACATATGGTGGCAATGCTGGCGTGCGAGTTTGATGTCAAGATGGGAGTGAAACCGTCACTCACGGTCTTGAGTGCCTTTCTTCCCGTCTTTTTTACCTTTCTGGCTTTGGGCTGCGAGTTGCTCTGGGATCGTTGGCATTACACCCGAGGGAGGAAGAGGCGCAAGGCCAGAAAGTCACGGCAGAAGGGTGCTACTCTGAGTCCCTTGGGCAAGAACAGAAGCAGTAATCAACGCACTCTGTCGCTTCGTCCAGTGACGGAGGAGGAAGATGAGGAAGATGGTGATTACCAGGACGAAGAGATTGCTCCCGACCAGCCTTTACTTTCAAGACCTCGCCAATCGCCTGCTCGAAACCCGGAAAGTCAAAGCTGGAGTGGGCCGAGAGCAGACTTCTTCAGATCATCACAAGATGGACCGGGGGCTTCGTTCGATCAGAGTTTACTACCGTCGTCCCCAGGCATCGCCATGTCTCCTAAGATAACGCCACGCGACAGTGTACGACCTATCGTAGGAAGAAGTGCTTCTGGACGTAGTATTCCAAGTCTGAGGATGGTCACAACGCAAAGCCTTCGTGATGATACGTCTACTGGCTTTCGAGACGATGCCTCTACAGTCAGCTCTGGATCCCTGATTCCTTCCTCTTGCGACGGATCTACGCTACGTCGCGAGTCATCGTCTGGGTCAAGCACAAGTCACGGTCTCAGCAGTGCGATGGGCCTTGCATACCGACGAGCCCCTGCATCTACAGTAAATGCATTCGTGGCTACAGCAAAGATTTTGTACTTTGGCATGACTCCGAGGAATATAATCAAAGGGTTTTTGTGGTCGATTGCAATCACCAGCATGCACTACACTGGTATCTACGGTTTGAACATTCCGAACGGAAAAGTCATCCTCAACCCTTGGATTGTCCTAGTGTCTGCCCTTATATCCTGGCTGGTCTGCACTGTTGGTTGCATATGCATGACCGAAATGGAGGCCATGCTATCCCAGCAACTACTATTTTCAGTTGTCGCAACTACGGGAGTAGCTGCGATGCATTTTACGGGCATGAGAGCGGTTACCTTCTGGTCTACATCTCCCCCATCAGACCTGAGAGGATATCCACCAGTGATTGCAGCTGCGGTGGTTTTGATTGCATTTACAACATGCATTGCTGCGAATGGTCTGTTGGCACATTCCGCCACCGTGTCTCGCAATAAGCTTGCCGAGATTATTTGGACGCGTCGAGAATTGTGGCGAACAATCGCCCAGAAGGAGAACGCAGAGGCTGCCGCTCTAGCAAGAAGTGAATTCATCGCAGCTGCTAGTCATGAGATCAGAACACCATTGCATCATTTGCAAGGATATAGTGATTTACTGTCGCAGACACCGTTGACCGAGGAAGGCCGAGCTCATTTAGCCGCCATTCAAAGAGCGACGAAAACACTGTCGTTGATCACAAACAACGTATTGGACTGGTCGAAACTGGAAAAGGACGCCAAAGCGGTGTGCAAACCTGTGTCACTGGATATACGAACAGTCTGCGAGTCGATAATCATCCTGTTGCCGAACAAGGACGACGAGGCAGATGTTGAGCTTTGTGTCGTGGTGGCTCCAGACGTCCCGACCTCGGTATTCCTGGACGAGACATATATTCATCGCATTCTGATGAACTTGCTTTCCAACGCATGCAAATTTACGAGATCGGGCTATATCATACTTTCTATCGAAGTCAGTGGCGACAGACTGATAGCATCAGTAAGAGACACTGGCATCGGTCTTGACCCGACTTTCATCCCTCAAATGTTCGAGCCATACAAGCAAGGCGAGCAGAAGGGAAACCAACGAGGCACAGGTCTGGGTCTCAGCATCATCAAGCAACTTTTGCAAGCCATGAATGGCACCATCACTGTTGAATCAAAGTTCGCCTACTCACAGGATGTGCCACCAAACCAGAGCGGAAGCACATTCACCGTCACCGTACCTCTGCAACCTTCCTCTTTACCTCCACAACCATCAGATCCGCGAGACGAGAGGCATGTAGCAATCTTGTCCGAGACAGATACTCGGTCACTCCAAGGCATCAGAACGGCATGGGAAATGTTTGGTCACGAAGTCACAGTGGCCACCAACATATCCGACCTCCCCGCAAGAGAGTGGAAATACATCTGGGCAGACATGCCTTTCCTCCTCAACAACAAAGACCAATTCCGACGTCTTATGAAGCGGCACGATTGGCTCGTCTTGGTGCCCTACGACACCCAAAACTCGCTGTCAGACTTACCCGGCATCGTCGCAGCACCACACGTAGTCCTCCTCCCACGCCCACTAGTCTGGCACTCCTTCGCCACACGCGTCGACGCCGCAAACCGCCGCAGCCGCAGCGCAGCCGTCTCCCGCACCCTCCGCTTCGCCCCCGTCGTGGAAATCATGCAAGACATTGCACCCTCTGAACTCCAACAAATCACCCCTGAGCAAGAAACACGCCAACAGCAGCAAAACCAACAGCGAGCCCCCTCATTCAACACCGAAGATCAAACACCACAGAACGCGGGATCACCAGTCCAAGCACCGCAACCGCAGACCGTGTTGCTGGTCGAAGACAACATCATCAACGCCAAACTCTTCCAGAAAATGCTGGTCTCCCTCAAACACAAAGTCATCCTCGCTCCCGACGGCGAAGCAGCCGTTTCCCAAACCCTGACCCACGATACCGCAATCGATATAATCTTCATGGTAAGAAGCCCCTCTCTTTCCTCCTCTTCCCCCTTTCCCCATTTGCATCTCTTGCTGACTCGGATACAAGGACCAATCCATGCCCAAAAAAGATGGCATAACCGCGACCGCCGAAATCAGAGCTCTGGAACAACAAGGCAAGCTCGTGCGCAAACACATCATTGTTGCTTTGACGGCGGTGGTCAATACAGAGTCCAGGGCTAGGTTCAAGGAAGCAGGGGCTGATGATTTTTTGGCAAAGCCGTTGAGTTTGGGGGGGTTGAAGGATGCGCTTGCTGTGCATTTGGCTTGTTGAGGGTGAGGTGAGATGGGGCAGGGAGGAGGGGAACAAGGACGAGATCAAGATGGTTCTGTACAGATTTTCGATGGGTGTAAGAGAAAGAGAAGAGGAACAACAGACCTCGTGTATACAAGATGGCATGTGTAATGCGGGCAACAGGGCATCTGCCATTTGATCATTCTTCCTGTTTATGAGGATTCTGTAGTGCACGCAAACCAGAATTTCGTGATGCGAATTTTCCTCGACTCTTCTATTTGAGTTTATGCAATAGCCGACTTTGGAAAGAACAACAATGTTCTAGCCACGGTTAGAAGCACCTCCCGAAGCCAGACTTCTGCTCCTAATACAATCTCTGTGCTGGGACACCAGTGTGACATCAGTACCTATATAACAATAGTCAAACCCAACCCCTGATATCTTTGCTCCTTTTGTACCGTCTCTTAAGCATCGATACCGCTATCGCTGTCGCAGATTCTAGAGTTAAGCAGTCGCAGATTCCAGAGATCCCCAATCGCTTGTTTGGCAGTTCTGACTTGCGAAAGCATCAGGTGAAAACGCCAACGTAGATCTAGGTATACTCGTCTGTCTTGATGGACTAACTAGAAAACCTGGCACTTGCATCGCTGAGCACCACGATTGGAATTTCTTCTGTCTGCACTGCACTGCAGTCTTTGGAATCGGATTCCTTTAAGCGGTCTGGTTTCCCTGTCTCTTTACTGGGTGTGTTAAATTTAAGCTGTGAGACCTACAGCTGCATCTGGATAGGTTTAGGAGAGGTTTAAGAGGTAGAAAATCACCATGGCTTTAGGATTCGAATTGCAGTACATGAGATTTAATGCTTAGATTATAGTCTAGAGTAGCAATCAGCGATCGCTAGCCATGTTATGGATCCGCTCGTAGTGTAGGTTCATTGGTGGATCTAGCATTGGCATTACACTATCCTCTGTAGCCGTCAGAGTGAGGGCAGGAGGGACGTGCCCGATATTGATAGTGGCCTAAATCTTCAGAATCTGGAAAGCTATAGCAGGGATGGATTGTTAGGTCCGATTATAGATGGTCCGATGTTGTGGTATTCCTAGCTATGAGGATTGGATCTTAGGACCACTGTTGCTTTTGTAGTGTTTCTGTGATGCAGAGGTGGTTATGCTGACTCTCGAGTAGTTTTGCGCGTTGTAAGGATAGAGGTGTGTTATCCATGGCTGTCGACCTGAAGTTGTAGAAGAAGCATAGTCGGTTGTTCACCAAGGCTATGCGATAACTGCCGATCGGGATTCTGTCGAGGAAACAGTAGAATCCTGGCTAGATATTTGTAACTACTCAGATTGAGTATCTGCCTTCCGAGAGCCTGTTTTGCAGTAGCTATCGTATCTGGCATGTTTCTGGTTGTGGAGCGGTATAGTTTGCAAATACTCTTTCCGTTCTGATAAGTGCATATGGTCCATCGATTTTAATACACACGACAAACCGATAGCAAAGGTTTTTTTTGATCTAGCAATACAAAGCCAACGCGTTCGTGCGACTGGAACTCCACGAATGTGTACCTCGACCTTGGATACAGGGTGTGTCTGCGTCGGTTGGATGGTGCCTGGCTTGCGATTGGCGTACTTTGACCTTGGTAACACCTACGATTCGCTGCAACCCTCGAACATGCAAACGGATGGACGTGCGCGCTATCCAACAGACGTGAAAACACCCTGCACAACGCCTTTCACAGAACGTTCGTTGGCACTTGAAGCGACGCGGAGCTTTCATAGAAAACCAGGACAGACTTGCCTGGTTTGGAAAATGATCTTGGGGTTCGTTCGCCAGCCACGACACGCGACACTGTGGCGAGAAACGCAGTCGTCGTAAGCACACTTGCCAGTCTGAGTCGAACACGAGATTCGGGCAGTGCAGAACAGACCAAGGACGTTGCAGTGAATCCTTGATCTCTCTTTCGATGACAGATGGCAACTTGCGGTCCATGTTCTACACCCAAGCAGCAAGTCAGCCGCATGGCAGAAGCCGTCGGCGTGACATATCCTTCCATCGCCAATCTATCTTGTTGGCGACAGCCTAGAGGCAGAGGAATAACGGTTGGTGTGCCGATTCTGTCTAGCCTGGTACTAATGCTCTGGCTATGCGACCACTCGACATGATTCCAGAATCGAAGCGACTTGTTGTTTGTTGATGGCTGAGAAGGGACCGCAAACATCACAATTGACCAACTGCCGGCAATGCGTCACCTTAAGGCGAATCTGATCGTTGGTGCCTCACCAGATTTTGTTGAGAAGCTCGTATTATTGATATATTGCTTTCTACCGCTGGAAGTCGGCGTGTGCGGTGGTGGTCGATGGTGATCGCGTGCCCGCGGCAAGAAGGTCGAAGGATTGCGATGGGGAAAGGTGAGCTGCAAAGGGTTCCGTGCGCACACGTGCAACGGTGCAACTCCACACGGTGAAGCGTCATGGATGACGAATGAGTGTGGAAGCGGAAGCGAACGCCGAAGACCTGCCTAAGTAGCTGCTATAACGATTATGGTTGGTGCCTGTTGATCCTATGTCCTAAGGTGAAGAATAATGACAGCTTGGTGGATCGTGATCGTCTGTTTGTTTTACTGGAAGGTAAGCAGATCAGGTAAACAAACCAAAAGAAAATGCAAAATATGGGAGCAAGTGGTAGATAGTTGCAAATGGATGAGATCTGGTGTCTCAATGTTGATTTGATATATCAAGAAAAGTCGTGAATCCTAAGATCCCAGATGGCATTTTTTGGTCGTCGAAGAAGCTACATGAAAAGGAAATTCGCTCTTTGCCTTGATTGGCAGCTCGTACATGTCGACCAGCCATTCATACAGCCGTGACTTGTCGTACTTTTGTGTCCATGTGGTAGCCCCAATCTTCTGTATCCCAACGACCATCAGCGCCATAAACCGGTGTTCACCTTCGTGAAGGGAAGAAAAGAAAAAGAAGCCCAACCAGCCGACGATTCCCGAAAGAACCCAGCACGTGAAATGAAGAAAAATCGCCAAACAATGAGAGCATCGAGATGCAGCTCATAACCACCTAAAGAATGTTCATTCAGAAGTTCAAAAGAAAAAAGGCGGAGATGTGAGATGATGAGACTTGTGCTCAAACTTCCCGCATCACCGAAAGAAAAGGATTGTCATAAATCAGATCCAAATCAAGCATCGTGGGCGTACAAGCATCCGAATGTCAACATCCAGGATGCTCGTATAGAGGATTGGTCCTCTAGTTGCCGTGAGGGTGGTGGCGGTGCTGGCGCTCGCGCTTGCCGATACCGCCCCAGTGGTGGCCCCACTGGGTGGTGTAAGCAACCTGAGTGACGGTCACAACAACATCAGCGTCGGCTTCGGCGCTGCTGGCAGCCGAGGTGATGACAGAGGTCTGGAAAGTGGTGGTAGGAGCCTCGTAGTAGGTGGTGGGAGCGGCGGCGGTGGTCCAGAAAGTGGAGTGGCTGGAGGTTGACGCGGCTGCGACAGAGGAAGATGCGGAAGATGCAGCGCCGTCGTTCGACTCCTCGCCGGAGCAGAGGGTGACAGTGATGACGGCGTTAGCGGCGCAAGCCTGCATGCCGTAGGCATCATCGGTAGCGTAGCGGTAAGCCTGCTGCTTGGGAGTGCAAGATGCAGAGTCGGCGGTGATCTCCCAGTTTCCGTTCCAGGGGTTGCCGTTGATCTCGCTCAGGTCGTACCAGATGGTTCCATCGTTCTGGTAGGTGTACTCGTACTGGAGGATGTTGTCGAGGGAAGAGCTGTTGGACAGCTTGATAGACCAGCCGTTTCCGTTGGTGAGAGAGGTCCAGGGCTGAGTGTAGGTGTCGTAAGGAGACAGGGTCTTTTCGATGTCAGAGTAACCACCATTGGCGGAGGGGACGTTGACAAGGGTAACGTCGTAGTTGCACTTGTTGACAACAACGGCACTTCCGACAGAGTCGGCGGCAGCAGCGGCCACCAGGGCGGCGGTAGCGTAAACAGAGTTCTTCATTTTGATGACTGGGGTGTTTTCTTGAGGATTTCAAGAACTGTCGTGTTGAGGTAAAGTTGAAACCTTGTTGGTAGAGACTGATGTGGCGAGCAGTGAAAGAGTGAACTGCACAGCAGCTTTGCTAACCAGAGCAATTGATAGAGATGGACAGTGGTGGTACAGAAGAAAGCGGAAATACGAGCAGGAGTCTACGGTTCTTATGTATGCTGCTTGTCCAGCCATGGGCTACACACCCGACAGAAGGTTGAAAAACACTGAGCCGCCCCATGTGGAGCATGAAGGTTGGACTTACCATGTGCTTTTTCACGCGCGAAACCCTATCGAGGAATAGTGGCCGAAGAGTTGATCAATCACAGCAGCCAGCGAGTTGACCGAGACGGACCTTGTCCTGGTTGGGGGTGCGGAAAGTTGATGCTACGGACCACTCGGTCCAGGTACCCGGTCTTCCTGGCGCTGTCATTCGTGCGCCGTTTCAGGCACACCCGGGACTTGTTCCTTAACCATTCGCTGGTACAGCGGCTGATGAACGGTGCCATGCTGCAAAGTCTCGATCTTAGCCCAAGCCTCGCTGTGTTGTTACGTGGAGCTTGCCTGCTCGGATGGCTGGGTTGGTCAGCTCAACATGATTTGTTCATGCACCAAGTTATGCGCCGAAAAGCCCGCGCGACAGCGATCGTGGAAGAGACCAGGAACGCTGCAACTTTTCCTCAGGATGATCCCGGTTTCGACACAGTAGAGTACACAAGCATCTGTACATAAGACATGTAAGTTAGGGCAAAAAGGAAGCCTACAGAAGAAACCAATATTCACACGCTAACGTGAAAGTAGAAGACAGACGAAAACTCTTTCTTTTTTCGCGTGTGCTGATTGGTCTGAAGCTCTGAAAGAAATTTTCTTACAGCTCTAGCTTTTTATGCCATCGCGACACGCACCGAGATGGTTGTCCATCTCCCGCCGCGTTGGACGTGGCCCGCTGGCGCTCAATAGTGCTTGCGTTCTCGTGGGTGAAGGCACTGACTGATCTTCGACGTGGAGAGTCACTCGCCGAAACCACCGAGCACGCTTCGTAGGCTATGGGTCCACTCACATCCACCTTGACCTTGGCGCCTGCGATCGAGGTGTGGTTCCGCACCGTCCGCGGCCTGCAGACGCGGCAGAACTTGAAGCGAGGGAAGGGAAAAGCCGCTTGCAAAACACAGAAAGGAAGGGAAAATGAAGACCTTCCTTGTTCAACAGCACGAACTCGTCACACTGACCCAGCCTCGTTCCCGTTGTCCTCTCGGCACTCTTGTGACTCGTGGCATTGCAGACTTGTCATCGAGCCAACATGCAGAACGACGTCTGCCGTGCGAGTATGACTGCCATCGTGGGGCATCTCGTTACTACTTGACGAGGCGCAGTCGGCGGACGAGTGCGGTTAGCTATTGGTGTGGATGAAGAGTGGTGAAGTTGAGAGGTTGTTACAAATTTCAATTGACTTCATGCCTCAACCATTGGATGGCTTCGAGACTGGTAATGAAACGCAACTGAAAAATATACAGGCAATAGAGACGATAGACCAGTCTTGTGCGATGTCTCAGGCACGACTGACCAGAGCGTTCCAGTGTAACAAGCCCCTGCCTTACCCGGCCAACAACTGTAAGCAAGTCAGGAAAGTGCGACCATCGCTGGATTCGCTGCACACAACCGAATCTGACAGGCTTCGTTGGAGCGGGGGGGCTTCCAACCTCCTCACAACATCTTCAACCAAAACCCTGGCAAGCCGCAAGCATCTTTTATCCATCCGCCCACATACGTCGCTTTCTGATTTCATGGCGTCGCGCGCTATTAGCCTCGGATGAATCAGAAACCCCACTACACCCTCTGTGCAAATTCACACTCTACAAGGGTCCCTCCAGCGCAAACAATGTGGCATGCCCATGGGAATAATTTGGTCGGTACCTGGCTCAGGGACAAGTACAATTGGGTTCGTACCTTTGGTAACCCCCAACGTGATGCCCTGTCAAACTGGCCCTTGCCGGGACGCCTGCAGCGACACCCTTCCACAGTACCAGGGTGACTCGGTAACTTGCTCCTTCAAAGTCGCGCCGAGAACCCTTGAACGACGAGTCAGCCAAGTCAGCACAATTCAACAATGTGCTTGTTCCAACAACCAGCCACTCATGCAGCAGGTCATCACGTACGCATGAGACGGGATCTTATCAAAATCTATCCTGTCTGAATCTTGGCTCAACATGAACAATCGTCAGCCTTCACGATTCTTGGGCCGCCACCCAGCCACGCCAAAAAGAAGAACTTCCAACCTTCTTGGTGACATACGTGCGTGTATCCAGCGAGGCGCACCAGCACGTGTACCCGAACTGACAACGGCCGCCCCTGTTTGTTGCAGCACATCGTTGGAGACGCTGTCCAACGTGCAGATACTTGGGCTGATCTCGAAACATGTCCCAATGGCTGGTGTGCTTCCGAAACACAACGGCAACGTGACACAGGGACATCCTACATCTCTAAGCGCTGTCGTCACTGCATTGTGAGTGTTCGGAGTCCGGTGAAATGGATCGGCAAGAGGACGTTCATGCATTCGTCGTGACCCTGTACATAGGCAAAGGAAGAAGTGATCAACATACAGGTGCTCCACAACAGCATTATCTACAAGGGAATTTTATCCTTCAATGCTGTCCCTCAATTCACCAACCGGACTGCCTCTACCACGCCATTTTGGCAAGGATACTTCTGGGGAACTTTCTGACAAGGAACTTCCTTGTCTCATCGAACAGCAGTAAGCCCATTCCAAAAGCGAAGGGCAGGAACCAATACTCGACTGGTACTATCGCAGTGCCAAGGACGCTATGGAACTTGGGCACATACAGGAAGAATATGGCGATGACCATCGCGAAGATGATGGCAGGCAAGAGATATGGGTTCCTCCAAGGCGCGTGGTTAACAAGCGACAATCGACGGGTGCGAACACTCATCAGGTTAAACCATTGCCTTGAAGAAAGTTAGCTTTCTGCTTTTCAAGGCCACAGTGTTTGCTTACATTACGACCAAATTTACAAAATAGATCGACGACGCGATGTTGAGGATGTTGTTCTTGGTATCCTCACTCATGCGCTCGGGTGTCTTGCCAAAGCCGAACCACAGATCTGAGAAGAACAACCCCTTGCGTTGAGCGAACCAATAACTCACTGTGAAGGAGAGAGTTGTCTCGAACAGACCGATAAAGGCGTATGAATGGAGGATCAGTTTCCAGTCAACCAGTCTGCCTTTCTTGGAACGAGGGGGACGATTCAGCACGTCAGCTTCGGGGGCCTCGTACGCAAGAGCAACACCAGCGGCGCAATCTGTGAAGCAGCAAATAATAATCATGAGGAAGGACGAGAGAATCTGCGGCAGACCAAAGACGACATTGGTCAGAACCGGCCAGAACTCGGAAAAGGAGCCTGCAGGCAAAAGGTAGGAAATCGTCTTGCGGAGGTTGTCGTAAGCCACACGACCGTACTTGACGGCCTCTACGATGGCAGCAAACGAGTCCAAGAGTACAAGGTCGGCTGCTTCGATGGCAATGGTCGAACCCGAGCCCATGGCGATACCGACATCCGCAGCCTTGAGCGATGGTGCATCATTGACACCGTCGCCGGTCATGGCCGTGATCAAGCCTCTTCGCTGCAAGTTTTTGACGATGATCAATTTATCCTCAGGGATACAACGGGAGAAAACGGCTTCTTGATACTGGCAAAGTCGGTCCCATTGGTCTTCCTCCAGGCTTCGAATTTCCGATCCACTGAGCACAATTGATTTTGTGGATTCACTGAAAGTGGCATGCCTTTTGTTGGATGCATTAGACTGGTGCAAGCTGCCATCGTAATCCAAAGCATGAACATCATCGGCCTCCTGACTGATTATGCCACACTCGGAAGCGATGGCTTTGGCTGTGAGCTTGAAGTCACCAGTGACCATGAAGATGCGGATACCAGCACCCTTCAAAGTTCTGACTACTTCCGACATTTCTGATCTGGGAGGATCGACAATGGCAACAAGTCCAACAAGAGTCATACCAGACGTGACGTTGGCCATGATGTATTCCTCATAGACTTGCGGTTGCTCTTGCGGATTGAGTTTCACTTGGCTCAATGGTTTTTGAGCAAGCAAGAGTACACGCTTGCCTTGCGATGACCACTTGTTCTTTATGGTCTCGATTAATGAACGACCTTCGTTACCAAGCTCCTGAGTGTCGCCATTCTGGTCCATATATGTGGAGCACTTGCCGATGAGAACGTCGGGAGCTCCCTTGATAGTCACAAGGATACCTTGCTGAGGATCATTGTCGTTTTGGCAGACATTGACCATGAACTTGTTTTTTGAGTTGAAGTCGATACGGTGAACCGTACGCCAGAGGCTGCGAAGTCGTGCTGTAGGCATGATGCTTTCAACGAACATCAACACTGCTCTGTCGGTGGCATCTCCATGGACCTTTCGTTCAGCGATTGGCATATCTCTGGTACTGGCGTCGAACTCGCCGGCATTGCAGACGCCACTCAGCATGGCCAATCTAGCCATAGTAGGAGTCTGGTCGACCAGTTCAGCAGCCTTTGATGCTGGGTGAGCATGATAGCCGATGCAGAAATCGGTGACCGTCATCTCATTTTTCGTAATCGTTCCAGTCTTGTCTGAGCAGATGACATTAACAGCTCCAAGTGTCTCGACCGTCTTGAGAGATTTGGCCAAGATTTTGTTCTTCTTCATGATGCCGGCTGTGATTGTCAGACTGGCGGTGACAGCAATTGGCAGACCTTCAGGGATGAACGCAACCGCGATTGACACACAGTCGACAATTAGAGTGGGAACGTTGATCCAGTCGGGGTGGTCTTTGCGAAGCCAGGCTGCCCAGACGACAATGACAAGAAGGATCATGGAGACCATCAAGGCAGTGATGATGCCGACAAATATCAGAATCTCTTTTTGGAGTGGGGTGAGGCCTTGTTTGGCGTGACTGGTAAGTCTTGCGGTCTACAAGGTGTCAGTGTCATGGTCAGTCTCGGATCTCGGAGTAAGCATACCTTTCCGAAGACAGTGTTGTCACCAGTGCTGATGATGATACCGTAAAGCGTGCCAGTGGTGCAGTTTGTTCCAGCAAGACCAATGTTTGCAGTCTCCAGAAAATTGGTATCTGTGGACTTGACAGTCGCGACCAAAGGCTTGACCTCACCAGTCAAGATAGAGCGGTCCAGACGAGCATCTGCAGAAACATTGAAGAATCTGACGTCTGCAGGAATTTTGTTTCCCATGGAGATCTTGAGAACATCGCCGGGAACAAGCTTGGTACCTTCGACGCTTGACCAGTTGCCTTCTCTCAGGACCATTGCTTGATCGGGAAGCATGGTATTGATCGATGCCATGACACGACCACTCGAAAAGTCTTGCCAGAAACTGAATGCTGCCTGGATGAGCCACACAAGTACCAAGACAATGGCAAGTGCGAGGTTGGCAAGTGCAGGAGGGTCACCAAGAGGCTTCCATGCAACAAACACCATGATGGCTGCGACGAACAGAATTGAGCCAAAGCCTCCGAATAGATAGGTCGCTGTCTTTTTGAGCCAGTTGGATGGTGGTGCGGTAAGCTTGTTAAGACCGACATCTCTTATCAGGGTCATGGCTTGATCCAGCCCTAGACCACTTGTAGGTGAACTCGAGAAGCGCTCGAAGACTTCCTCAATCGGTATGGTGTGCAGGTCGTAAGTGCTAAAGTCTATCAGGTCTGTCAGTGTTGATGCCATCCATACAAGTTTTGTACAGCTCTCACTGTTTGAGCCTTCCTCTGCTCCTTTCAGTACACCCTTGACCGGCGCATCGTCTCTCGCTTTACTCTGCCCGACGTCGAAAGAGCTTGAACGATTGTAAGCCACCGATCGTTCATCAGAAAACTCCATCGAGCAGATAGCTTACAGAGTTCTGAACTGCGGCGGCAGAACCAGTGACGGGTCGACCGACCTCTGACGCGATATCGAACGAATCGACATCGAGTCCGTAGACACGCGACGGGATGGTCTTGCCGCGATGCGAGGACGGTTTTCCACATCGTCGGCATAGGTGACGCGAGGACCCTTCTGCTCAGACATTTGCACCTCTTGATCGTTGGAAGCCATGGCTGCAAAGACTCTTGTCGAAACCTAGAACAAAGAGCAATCTCGAAGCGGTAGACTCAAAAGACTCGGAATGCAAAGGAGAGTATGTGTGTTGGAAAGCAGAATAAACAGCAATGGGAGTGGAAAAAGGATATATAACTATTCTGACTGTGCCACCATATGAATGCTCTTCTTCTACTCCTCTTGGTATCAAAGGATCACACGCAAACAGGAAAATACTCTGTCTAAACCATCATTGGCCATGTTTACGAATGCATGTGTCTTGGACATCTCACATATCCACCATCTACCCAGTTTGTGATGGTTTTTTTCTTTCTGTACCCGCGTGAAATAATGGTATGGTATGTAATGCGCGAATTAATCTGTCTTGCAGGGCGTGCCTTTGTTGCGCGAATTATTCAACCAGCGTTGTTTTGTTGTTAGGCTTCCCTTCTTTGTCTCACCGGTGGTCGATACCCCTTGTAGGTTGCGGTGGCTATGCAAGCACGACATAGGACCAAAAATCTCGCACTGCAGCGCCCTGCGAACTACGATTTGGAAGAGCGAGGAGGATCTTGTTCGTGCCTGCTCTGGAGTCTTTTGGAACAGGGTCATATCCACAACATAGTAAAAACCATCCCCGATGTCATTCTACTTGTACAACACACTATCTAGCCGTGCGAGACACGTATGCTTTTTTGATAGCCGTCCCATGTAGCCCCTGAGCTCAAATGCTCAACTCTCAGCGGTGCAGAAGAATGATGATTTTGGACCCGCAGACACTGCAACACAGCGACGTTGATCTGGCATGACAACCTCCCGCCAGTCTTTGACATAACTCGAGGCCTTCTGTCCAAGGCCCAGCTGACCATTACGGTTGTCACCGGCAGCAAAGACACGTCCATCCTGCGTGAGCAGCAAGACATGCCCATCACCCACAGCAACATCCAGGAAATCCAGGGGCTCTCCCTTGTCCTCGATATCGATTAGTGCTGCTCCCATCGGATCCAATTCATCCAGACAAGAGAGCGAGTGCTGGGTTCCGGGTGTCCCTGTGCCGAAGAGATATATCGCACCATCTTCCGACAATGCTGCCGTCATCCAACTGTCAGACGCAATCTTCTTGATCCGGATACCAGCAAGAGACTCCACCAAACCTGGGCTTTTGGCTTCTGTCTCGGCAACGCTGCGGCCTAGCGAGCTGTGTCTTGCGTCTCCCCAGGTATAGGCATTGCCATCCTGTGTCAGACACACAAAGCCGGTAACATTGGCGACCAACTGAGCCACACGTCCTGGAACAGTATGACTGAAGCTAGGCCCATGAAGATCATCCACCTCATCGTCAAACCATTGGCGAAACTTGTCGAAAGATTTAAACTCCAAAATGCTGTTTCGAGGTGAACTGGCAGATGCGAGGATAACAGCAACATGGCCATTGCCTGCTACGGCCAAGTAAGCAATCCCCGGCGCCTCTTCGTCCGAAAGCGAATCTGTTGTTGCCGTGTGTGCCTCGACTTGATTCTCCTCGGTAAAAGCAACACCCCCTTTGCGACTAAGTACACCGAAGAGCCCATTGTGATCTCCGAACCCGGTGACCAGGTCGGGCAATGGCGTTTCCTGGGTAATCTTGGTGCTACCAAATCTCAAGATTCGTCCGCTTTCCTGGCCTTTGCTGTGCTGGTAGAAGGTTGATTCGCTCCAGCCGGCGAAAAGAAGTTTAGTATTGTCTGTGTCTTGGAGGGTCACCAGTTCTCTAGGCTCAACCAGGTCCTTGTCGGACTCGGAGGATAGTTGACCAAATGCATTAAAGCCACTGGCATAGAAAGCAGAGGGTGCCATTGGATGAGGTCTTTATGTTTTGTCGATTAGATAATTGCTGGAAGCTTCCGCGAAGTGTCGTTTAGCGAAGAAGACTGCTGACATTGATTCAACTCGACGACGGCGACGGCGCCCTCATATGTATGCAGAAAAGATCGATCACGAGGCGAAGCAGCAAACAATCAATGAGCTGGTGCTACAGTTGCCAAGGGGTGGAGGGCCTTGTAAGTGTAGTTCCAAGCAGACGCTCGGTCCAAGTTCAACAACCTCGGTTGAACATTCGCATCAAGCTCCTAGTTACCATACAGAGTGGAGAGTGGAGAAATCAACATGGATGGAACAGTAAGCAAAACCTAGTGTCATATGTTGATCATCAACAGAACAAACCTCCATCTCGTCCAGTCACACTTCAATTCCTCACACCAACATCCACGACACCAGCCAAAATGACCATCACACCAGTCCAGACAAAAATAGTCCAAGTACCCCATCTCGGCGGCATAGAAGCAAGCACCTACATGCCAACCCCCTACGACCCCTCCAAACCCACCCTCGTGCTCTGCAACTCCTTCGGCACAAGCGCAGACCTCTACAGACACCAATACGCAAACGAAGGACTGAAAAACCTTGTCAACTTGCTGGCGATCGAATTGCTAGGTCATGGACAAACCAGGGCAAAGACCGAAACCTTTACGTATTGGGACAGTGCGATTATGAATTTGCAAGTTCTGGACAAGTTGGACATCAAGGGCAAGGTGTTTGTGTTGGGGACTAGTCAGGGTGGTTGGCAGACCGTGAGGATGGCATTGCTGGCGCCTGAAAGGGTAAGTGATGTGACTCCAAGCAGACTTGCAAGACCGAAGCAGTTGATAGCAAAACTACACAGATCGCTGGTATAATCCCTCTCGGAACATCAATGGATACAGAAAACGAACGAACAGTAAAACTCGGCTGCTGGGACGCGAAACAAAACGTCACTCCTTCCATCGATGGGTGGACGAGCAACGAAAGCACGCCAAACTTCACGCCCCCAGTAGAGTTCTGCCATTTCATGAACGCTACAGGCTTCGGCAAGGACATCCCAACCGAGGACGGAGAGTTCTGGGTCAAGGCAATCCAGAAGAACTGGGGTGGTGATGATGGTCGCAGACGTGCAAGAATGTGTGCTATCAATTTGCGGGACCGAGATGGTCTTCATGGCAGATTGTTCGATGTGCGAGTTCCGGTTCTGTGGCTACATGGAGATCAGGATGTGGTGTACAGCGTGGCGAATGCTGAGGAGGAGATCAAGCTCTTCGTCAACAGCTCTGATGCAAAGCTGCAGATCATCGAGGGTGGACCTCATTACCTGAACTACACCAAGGCCAAAGAGGTGGACGCTGCGGTTGTCGGCTTTCTGAGCAAGTACACCAAGCAGGCCAAACTATAGCCAGAGTATGAATGGAGAGTGAGTAGAAAGTAAGAGACTACTGTATTATGCGGTCGTGGAATCAGACCAGACCTTGGATAAACGACTTGCCGAAGCCTAGAAAACTGGTGCCTGCCATCCGAACTCCAAGTGCGCAGAAAAACGTGACATATGAAAGTAACGACAAGAAAGTTAAAGTGGTATGATGTCGGCACACAGTAGTCTATCTGAACTTGCTGATGATAACAGCAAGGATCAGGAGAACCAGGACAGTGATGATGGCGATGGTGATTATCTTATTCGTAGCCATCCTGGTAAGAGTCAGTCGAGTGTTGTCGTGTGGGTATTTGTTGGAGAAGGAGAGTCAGCATTACCTACGAGCCATCTGCTTCAAAGTCTTGTTGCTTCTGTCGGTGTAGCCCTCGCCCTCGAGGAGAGTTCCCCTGGTGTGCTCAATGACCTCTCGTTGTCTGGCCAAATCGGCAAGAGTGTTGCGACCAATGTCTTCAGTCTCGAGAGCGATGCGCTGACTTTCGCGGAGGCGGCCGCTTGAACGGTCGAGTCTGTCGGTGCCTGACAGGAGTTGTTGTCTTTGCTCAAGCTGGTCGTCGCCAGTGGGATTGTCGGTGTAGCGCCTTCCAAAGAGAGCAGACTTGTCGCTCGACAAGGCCTTGAGTTTCTGCTTGGCCATGTCGATGTCGTGTGTGTAGTTGCGGAAGCGCTGGTTCGTCTTGGTCTTTTGGTTTGCGGGCAGGTTCTCTTTCTCCAATCGCATCGAGTCCAGCTGTGAGTGTCTGGTTAGCCAGTGGCAGAACAGGGTGATGCTAGAGCTGGACGCACGATCTCAGTGGCCTCTTCCAGCGAACGTTGTGCGCGGCTGATGGCGGCCTTGCGCTCTTCACCACCAAGTTCGGGCAGCTGGTCCAGTTTCTGGTTCAGGTCGGCCTGGACAAGCTTGAGTTCGGCTTCATAGTTGCTGAAGAGCTCGGATCCGGCATCAGTGTCCATCGGGTTGGCCATGGTGTGTGATGTGGTGGTAGTTCGTTGTGGACTGCTATGTACAGAACGTGTGGCGTGCGCGTATGGTGTGTATCGTTTTGGAGTCGTTGTCGGATTGTCTGGGTCTTTGCGAAGGAGCGTCCAGTGTTTCGATTCGGTTCAGTCTTGTTGTGTCTGCGTGATTGCTCTTTCATGTGCATCGAGTCGGGGAAGGGACGATGATGTTTCGCCAAGCTTGGACCACTCTCGGCCGTCTCAAGGCGGCCGCTTCGGACCCTCGTTCTTTCTTTCTTCGACTGTCATCTCCTCAGATGTTTGCGGAACCCCGATCGCACCGTGACCGCATGTCATGGCAGCTATCCCAGACCGACGACTTTCACAGTCTGTAAATCCAGTAGCGGTATCATGAGGTTCCATCTCCATACAACCTTGCTGGCGGGAGGATGGGTCCTCGGCGGCCAGTGCGTTCCTCGATGACGCTTAAGATTCAACGCCTCACGTCCGACCTGTATCGAGACGCGTTCTCCCCGAGTCCCCGTGTTCGATTCGACTGGCTCGGCGAAACCTTGCTCTGTATCTACCTTGTGCTGCCTTCTAGACCGTAGACTTGACCTTCTTCCCCCCTCAAGTTAGGTTGCCTGTATTGCTTCTTGTTGCTCCAATTCGTTTCTACAATGCTTCCAGCAGAGAAGAAACGCGTAGCCATCGTTGGCAGCGGATGTGCCGGCTTGGGTGCAGCGTGGGCACTGCAAAACACCGAACATGAAGTCCACATTTTCGAAAAGTCGGATCGCCTGGGAGGCCACACGAACACACAGACATTTACACATGGCGAACACTCCACTCCTGTTGATACTGGCTTCATTGTCATGAATTCTGCCACATACCGTTCGTCATGGCTACCGTTCTGTTGTCTTCCTAAGTTGCTGACCATACCCAGCGAACCTGATCAGATTCTTGAACCATGTCAAAGTAGACATTGTCCCTACCTTGATGACGTTCAGTGTTTCTCGCAACCATGGTGAATTCGAATGGTCTGGTTCAGGTGAAGGCATCTTCGCTCAAAGAGAGAACATCTTCAAGCCCAAGATGTGGCGTATGATTTTTGACATCATTCGATTCAACCAGTTTGCTCTTGATCTCCTCACAGAGGATGATTCTTCACGCACCGACCAGACGGTTGGCCACTATCTGGAGGAAGAAGGCTACTCTCAAGCTTTCAAGGATGACTATCTCATCCCCATGACCGCTGCAGTTTGGAGCACATCCCCTGACAAGACCAGCTTGGAATTCCCTGTACTGACTCTCGTCCGCTTCATGTGGAACCATCATCTGCTGTCAACTATTGCAGCGCGACCCACCTGGTTAACCATCAAGGATGGATCCCAGAAGTACATTGATGCCATCGTGCGCAGCTCTGATAAGAGAAGATTCCATTTCCATACTTCGACTCCGATTACTGGCGTCACGAGGATGAATCAGAATGGCAAGCCTGTAGTCGAAATCAGTTACAAGAGTCCATTGACTGGTACTCAGGAGTCATCAACTTTCGACCATGTGATCATGGCTTGCCACGGAGACGACATCCTTCCTCTTCTCTCCGCCAAGTCAAGAGTGCCACCATCAGAAAAGGAAGAAGAGATTCTCGGTGCATTCCAGACTTCTGAAAATGTCGCGTATCTTCACTCCGACCTCTCCTTGATGCCGTTGAGAAGACCTGTCTTCACGGCTTGGAACTATCTGACAACATCTGCACCATCCAAGCTCGAACACCCAGCTGGTGTAAGTTTAACATACTGGATGAACTTGTTGCAGCATATTCCAGAGTCCAAGTTCGGCCCCGTACTCGTCACGATGAACCCTCCTCATGAGCCTGCGCCAGAACGTACTCAGGGCAAATTCCTCTACCGACACCCTCTGTATACACCAGCAGCCGTTAGATCGCAAAACAGGCTGAACGAGATTCAGAACACGACAGGAATCAGTTACTGTGGAGCGTGGACCAAGTATGGCTTCCATGAGGATGGTTTCAGCAGCGGTCTCAAGGTTGCAATCGATCACCTCGGAGCAACTCTGCCATTTGAATTCAAGGATTCGACCTTCTCACGAGGCAAAGCGCCTCAGCTGAACATGATGGACCATGCAGTGCGTACTGCAATTGTCTGGATCATGAGATTTGCTCATCTGGTGCACTTCTTTTTGTCCTTACCACCAGTGGCGCTCATGCTATCCATATTCTTGGGTCTTCTTGACCGGGTTTTGGGTATCAAGATCAAGTTTGATTAGAGTTGCAGCAAGGAGGATGTAAACATGCTGGCAGAAAAGTGCAATTTAGAGAAACGTTTGATGAGAATAGATAGAAAGCGCATGGCCGCTGTAATACAAGACGATCTTCCCTTGTTATTATCACTCCCTAGATCATGCATCCCCACTTCCCAATCAGATGATCAAGGTAGATTACACAACGCCGGCAAGGTAGTCGTGTGAAGACGGTTAGGACTTGGAAGGAGAGCCAGACCTGAACGCGGAGGTCCGAGCTTTGACACGCTTTCACAGATTCCTCCTTGATTGAATCTCCAAGACCACTTCCATCAAACATCCACCGACCAACTTCGAGATTCGATCTTAATTAAGCCTCAAACAACAATAATCATCTCACCACCGGAATAACTCTCCGACTCTCAATTCCCAAAATGGCGCCAGCTGCACCAGGACCCATGTATGGCAAGGACGAAAAGGCGCTTTGCTTCCATCACGAACTGCTCTACGAGGCAAAGGTGCTCGACTCGCGACACACTGATCAAAATGACAAAAAATCACCTTACGAGTACAAGGTCCACTACAAGGGCTGGAAGAACACGTAAGTTTGCGACTTTTGCAGACATTCATCACAGCTCTGCACAGCCAAATATCTCCTGTCATGGCCCTTTCAGCCTCCAGAACCCACAACATCATCACTGTATCCCCATTCTCCATCTTCATTCCATCGCACAGGTGGTATGAGTATCCCCCTACATATTCATGACTGTTCTATCGTTCAAAGCTTTGTTCTCCATCGGAGTCTGTTCTGATTCGCGCCTTTGCCGACTCGAATCGTGCTAATTTTCCGCATAGGTGGGATGACTGGGTGCCTCAAGATCGCTTGCGCAAGTACAACGATGAAAACCTCGAGCTCTCCAAGAACTTGAGGCAAGAAATGAACGCACAACGCAGAGCTGCAGCAAAACCGATGACTGCGACCGTGACCAGAAAGCGTGATCTCAACACTGGCTCTGCTAGAGGCAGTGAAGAAAGGACAGCTCCAGCAGCACCCACCCGCGGAACCAAGCGCGGAAGAGAGTATGAAGGTATCGACAAGGTAAGTGAACGTTTTCTACGTGTGTTTGTGTGTTTGCGAATTTTGCGTGGTTGTGTGGTGTGGAGGTCTGCTCCTCGCCAGTCAATCCCGAAATTGTTTGCACCACAGACGACCCTCTTTTGGTCAGCGGTGGTCTTGCCAACATACGTTTGACCCGAGCTGGCTTGACCTTTGTCCTGTCAAAGAACAACCTCCAGGATTATTTGCTGACCATAAAAACAGGAGGATGAATTTCTTCGTCGGCCTTCGATCAAGATCTTCATGCCCGATAGTCTCAAGGCTATTCTTGTTGACGATTGGGAGAAGGTGACCAGAGAGAACAGGCTGGTCCCGCTTCCGTCAAAGACTCCAGTGGCACAGTTCCTTGCAGACTACTCTGCATCCGAGGGCGCCAAGCGTAGAGAAGGCAGCGCTGAAGCAGACATCCTCGAGGAGGTGATTGCCGGTGTCAAGGAGTACTTCAACAAGAGTATAGGTCGTATCCTGCTGTACCGCTTTGAGCGTCCCCAATGGTCCGACATCCACGCGCAGCTGAACAAGGGCACTGGCGACTTGACCGGCAAGCTTCCTACTGACATCTACGGAGTAGAGCATCTGTGCCGTTTGTTCGGTACGTATTGTTTGTTTATCTGTCTCTGACTCGACTGACAATCTCAGTCTCCATGCCGGATCTGATTGCCCATACCAACATGGACTCTCAAGCTGTGAGCCGTCTTCGCGAGGAGCTGCACAAGATGACTCAGTGGCTCAGCAAGAACGCAGGCAACTACCTGTCTCAGGAGTACGAGCAACCCACTCAAGATTACATTGATCGTGTCAAGTAGAGATGGGCAACGGGAGGGAAAGGGCATATTTGCATTAAGCGATGGCGTGAAAGAGGGACTTGGGCAAAGGAATTACCACATTGGTACACACTACACGGCGTCTGGTCGGGCCTGATGGTTTACCACACTGGGCGTTATGATCATCATTAATTCTACTTCTTACTTTTATAGACTGGGTTCAGAAAGAAGCTGTCCTGCATGTGCGTTAGGGCTTTCGATCGTATCAGTCGTATCTAGGTTCCTTCCTTGGAGCGGGTGTCTCACGGATAGCGTTTTGTCTTCTTTGAGATGAGCACCTAGAAGATCCGGGGCAAAGCGACCCTGTCCCTGACTTCTGACCATGTTGCACGAAGGATTCGGTTTGATAATCGCTTCCTTGACACAATAGTTATCATCTCCTCCGAGAGCGCCTCCAGCTCGACCACGAGTCAACACCCACATGTGTTTCCCTCTTTCGGGGCAATGGAATGACATTCTTTCAGCCGTGCTGACCGGACTCTGACGGGTCGCGTCACGAACGGTCTGGGGCGAGCCGCAACCACTGGAGAAGGCCACTGTCCACACCGGTATACGACAAGCGACCACAGCAACGGCCTCGATCTCTGGGGAATCATGGCATTGTTTCAAGACGAAAGGAAGCTGCCCTTCTTTTCAATATGGCTTTAGAGTTTACATGTAGCGGTAATCCCTTGGCAAGAGGTGCGCCGCTGTCGGATCTGGTTCGTGATTCACGAATCACGCTCCTCGTCGGCCGCGGGCGTGGATTGTCCCGCCTACGGTTGCCATCCACCCCAAAGTGTCGGGCCCTTGATCCTCCAGACTCAATGCCCACGATCTGAAAGAGAACGGAGTCAACGGACTGGGGCTGCACTGTAGATCAATGACATGGCCTATGCATCAGCGCTGACTTTTTCTCACTGCTGCTGATGGGGTATTGACAGGAGCAGACGCGACCGCATAGCAGTCTGCTCAAGAACAAACCAAGGCAAGCTCTCGTTGGATAGAACAACAAGCCAGATGTGCTTGATGAAAGCCAATGATGTTCTTATCGCACGTTTGGTGGCGAGATACTTTTCTGTAAGGTCCCCGTTCGACGGATGTACATCTCTACCGGTACGCGTGACGCTAGAGTTCTTCTCGAATTAGGGAATAAGCTCAGCAGCAGGGTCCCGGGCAGTTGATAATCCTTCGAGCTCCCACCAACTTGCATTTGAACAATCTTACATCTCACTCTTTTTCTGACATCTTGTCGTTGTTCGAGCGGTTGTTTTTTTTTTTTCCGACCATTCTCTCCTTGGACTACTGGCGTTGCGGTAGCCGCGATATGACCAAGTAGCAAAAGGCAGGGATTACGCTTTCGCCTCAGGAATATCCCTGAAGTCGTCTTCCCTCACGCCACTCTCTCTCATCAATCGACATTGTTCCATCATGGTACCTTTAGAAGCAGAGACGTGGATCTGGTGGACTTTTGTGGTGTTGTGTGTTGTTTGTCGAATGTGATTTCAGCCCTTGCGACCCCATCGTCATCCTCCAACATGATTCTGACCATCCATTGTTCAGGATCTCGAGGTACCAGAGTCTCGGCTCGATCAGGCGCTTCCAAGCGGATGATTACATTACCATTGTCGCCATGTGTTTCTTCACTACACTGATTGTCTCCATCAACATTGTCGCCAAATCCGACTCCAACCTATTACCGCCTGGTTTCAATGTCAACGCTCTCACCCCCGACCAGATTCAGGATCGTCAGTATGGCTCCAAACTGGTACTCGTCGTCGAGCAATGTCAGATCATGACCGTCTGGTGTGAAAAGCTATGTTTGTTGTTCCTCTACCGCCGTCTCACCGTCGGCACGTGGGAAAGACTTGCGATCAAAGTTCTCTTCTTCTACGTTGGCATCAGCTGGGTCGCCATGGAAGTCCTCTACTTTGGAGTCTGGTGCAGGCCATTCACCATGTACTGGGCTGTGCCTTCGACTACACAATGCACGGCTGCAACGAACCACCTCATCACCAATGCCGTGTTCAACATCAGCTCCGATGCTATGATATTGGCTGTTGCTCTTCCCATGTTTGTCAAGACACGACTGCCTCTGAGGAAAAAGATTGCCATTGTCGGCATATTTTCGCTGGGAACCTTTGTCATCATCTGCGCCATTTTGAACAAGGTGTACAGTTTCAACCAGCCATTCGGCGTAGAATGTGAGTAAAACAGGATTCAGATGGGTATTCTATGTTGGAGTACGGCTTCGCGATAAAATCTCTTTTTTCGGAAGAGATATCGAGGTGGCCCGACCGGCAATATAGACGAAACCTTCCAGCAAGAGCCAACGCTAACCCTTTACCACAGGGACATACTGGTACGTCCGCGAATCCAGCACGGCGCTCTTGACAGCAAACGCCGCCTTCGTATGGGCCCTCCTGCGCCGCATCTTCAAACTCCGCTCCCTGGGCTCCTTTTCGGGAAAAAACACCTACACGCCCAACAACGGCTACACACCCACCTACACAACCACACACACCCGCGTCGAAACCCAGGTGCGCAAGAAACCGCGGCACGACGAGATCGACTTGGATCTGCTCATGCCCGACCCCGACGACTTTGAGGGCATCCACCGCCACACGGAGATCAGCGTGTCGGAGGACACGATGAGTTTACGGCGGGACAACGAGTCCATGGTGGGGACCAGGGGGGCGCCGTGGGCGCAGGCGTGGGCGGCGCGCAGTGCGCCTGTTAGTGCAAGGCCAGGGAGCAGCAGCAGTCGAGAGGACACTCGCAGCGATTGCGGGCGCAGCACTTCTGATTCGACGACGGGGATTGTGGCCTCTTCTTCGCCGCCGAAGAAGCCATCGAGGGCTTTGTTGCGGCAGAGTCAGCACGAGTTTTCTGTGTGAGCGGGATGCGTATCCCTGAGCCCTCACTATCCTTCTTTCTTCTTCTCGATATTTAGCGGGTTTTCTCTGGTCTGGGCAATCTGCACAGCGATCTTTTTTTTCATTTTTCATTTTTTTTTTCACGACAGATACCACACCATTTTCTTTGTCCTATATTGTACATACCAATAACAGCCATGAATCCTCATCTACTCTACACACTTAATCTTTTGCTTTAAGGTCTTGCTACCATCTAGTAAATAGGGGTTTCAAGGGTTAAGCTGTAGAGTGGAGTGTGCCGGAGTGTAATGTAGAGGTATGTCTTGTTTCTATACCTCTATGATTAATAGTAAGATACTAGAGATAGTATAGTAGCTTAAGAAAGTTTTATCCACGCTAAATCTGATGATGTACTAAACAAGAGACATTATTAAAATGGAGGGAAGAGAAAAGATACACCGTCATCACGTCAAAATCCATCTATCTCTCGAAAAAAAAAAAAAACAAGAAAACCAAAGAAAACGTATCTATCTTATTCTATCTTATCCAACTTTATTCCATCTATTAAACGCAAGAGAAGAGGAAAAAAGCACACACCGTCATCGGATCAAAATCCATCTGTCAAAGAACAAGAAAAGTAAAGTAAAAGTAAATTTTTTTCTTAAAAAAAAAAAAAAAAGAGGAATTGATTTTGATTTGTTTCAATTTCATTCGCGCAGAAGAAGCGAAAAACAACTCAAGCAACATAAGGACTCATACCCCCAAACCTCTCCGGTCTCTTTGGCGCAACCCCCCCTCTCCCACCTCTCCCACCTCTTCCCCCATCCCTCGAACTCCTGTGATTTCTCTCCCCAAACCCCTCCTCGGCAGCCGCACCAGAGAAAAACGCAATGCTGTCCACCGAAGCCACCGAAGCCACCGAAGCAGTGGGAGATATCGGCACCGGCATCTCAGACTTCCTAGCATCGATAGCGGCTTGGAAGTCCAAGATTGCGGCGTAGGAGGCTGCTCTGGGGCTGATGTTTGGGATACGGAGGGTGTTGCGGGGGTGGGGGTCAGGGTTGGGGGTAGGGAAAACAGAGAGGTGATCAGACGGGTGCGAAGAGTATATCGATGATGCACGGGGAAGGTGCCAACTCGATGCCATGCTGGAAAAATCTTCAGAAGGGGAAGGGGGAGCCAGGGCGCCAGTCATGTATACCTCGGACGAAAATCTAGGATTTGTTGTTCGCAGAGGCGGAGGGTCAAGGAATGCAGCAATGGGGTTCCTGGCTCCGTCTCTGGAAGGAAGTGCATCATCGTTTCTCAACCACCAAGAGTTGCGAGAGGGTCTTTGGATATTGTCAGGGTTGTTGGCGCGGACGATGTGAGCGGGTATGACGGGGTTGTTGACGGCAGGGTATCTGTGGCAGGGGCGGCGCAGATCCTGCATCTCGACATCCTGGGGCTTAGCTTTTGCCTTTGTGTTGCGGATGGGCAGGCATTGGCAGAGAATCTCGGTCCAGGAGGCTAGTTCGTACTCACCGGGTTGATTGGAAGGCATTGCTTGCAGAAGAGAAAGAAAAGAGTTCTGTGGTTTGTCAGTTGGAAAGTCGGGGGTTGGGGACTTACTAGGGTGTTCTTGTGAGGGTTTCTGGAGCCTGCCAGATGAGATGTGTGGTGAGTACGGTGAGTTGGTGTCTTGGGATGTCCGAGGTGGTTCTGCGTGAGAGAGATGGAAGACGCAGGGGGTTTGTGCATGGTTATAAAGTATAAGCCCAGAGGCTTCTGACAATGTCGAGAAGTGACAGAGCATTGTTCTTCCCTTCTTTGATCATCTCTTTGTTTGGCAGGGTGAACAATGCGATACAACAATGGGTTGTGTTGTCCACAAAGAATATGAAAAAGAGCGTGAGTTGGAACTGCTAGGACAACAAAGGACAAGATCGTGTGGGTGAGAGTTGGTGTTGGCAGCGAAACCGAAACAGTTCAAGTGTGAAGTTCGGACGCGAGGCATTTCGTTTTAGTAAAAGAGGAAAAAGGAATCCAAACAAAAGAACGAATCACAGGTCCGGCGGATTGCCAACTTAACTCCACAGTTTTGCAACCACCGCTTTTGTTGTATTAGTTGCGTAAGCGATGGTTGTTGTTACTATCAGAACCATAATCGTTGATGGAGGCATTGATAGGGCAAATGACAGGGTGGCCGGTCCACAAGAGAATGCTGACGAGGATGGTGATGGTGAGCACATGCAGACGAAGATGTGAAGCTTCGACACTGGGGAGCTCGGAACCTGAGAATGTCCTGTCTGGCACCTGTCGACATGGTCCAGTATGACTGCTTGCGTTGAATCAGAGTCAAGACATCGCTTGAGATGGCTACATGGGTGCGTGTTGGTCCTAGGTAGTACAAGTCGAGCATGTGACGAGTCTCAGACCTACCTCGAAGAAAGTCAAGTCGTCCGAATGTCTCAGATCAGGAATGTCGTTGAGCGTGTAGGCTATGTCAGCATCACCAGGGCAGCAAGCAATGATAGATGACCAAGAGAGTGAAAAGAACAGTCGTTATCATATTCAGCAATGGCAGAGCTAAAGCTTAGGCGTCGCCTGATCCTTCTCGGCCGTATCGACATCAGTAGGCGGTGTGTCCTCCTTAAGTACATCACTTGTCCAGGTCGACGTTGAGCTAATGCTCAGATTACTCGCACGATTGTGCAGTGACGTTGGCGAGGTCTCGTGCTCGGATGCAGTGCCGACGGAACTGGGTGTGCCTGGCCTGGAGTCGGAAGAAGAGGCCAAACGACTCGAGCGTCTGCCGGAGACTGGCTTGGGACGCTCTTTCCTAAGGCTCTGAGTACTACTCATCCTGCGCAGCTTCTCTTCAGGCCGACGACCGAGTGAATCAGGAGTTGAACTCCTCGAGCTTGAGCGCGAGTGGCTGCCTTCTCGGAAGATGGAGCTCGGCCTGGCCTTCTTTTCTCTCATGTGAGATAGACTTGGCTTCTCGCGCAGAGCCTCGCGTTGCAACCTGTTCGTCTGATCGTGATTGGGCCTTGTCGGATGTCGCAGACGAGTCCACCCTCTCCAGCCAGTCCACCAAAGCCAACCGCCTTCTTGTTTGGCCAATTGCCTCTTTCTTGTCTTGATGATGGCTCGTAGCTGTGAACGTCTCTCGTTTTCCTTTTCCCAGTAGTTGTGTCTGTAGGTATCCCAGTCCTCGCGGAAGTCTGGCGAAAATGGCTTTGGTAGCAGCAGGAGCTTGATGACGTCTCCGCCCGGAGCAACGTCTTCCTCGATCCAGCCGTAGCGGCCTCCAGTCTCCCACAGACCGACCTTGTCCTTGTTGTCAAGAGCGGATTTTTCAATGTCTTTTGGCATAAACTCGAAGCGCATGCCCTTGACGTGACCCCACCAACCCCAGGGATCCAAGAAGAAGAGATAGCCAAGAGCTTCCTTCCACCAAGGGCCACGAATGACGACGAGTTTGAGATTGAAGCCTCGCAGGCCTCTGTTTGTGATGTTGACCCATTTCCTCGGCCAGCGGATGCCGCGGTCCCACATTCCAGTGCCCCAAACCAGACCGGCAGTCACAAGGCCTCCGACCCAGCCCAGGCGTTCGGCAATGTCGACGACCCAGTAGGGAGAGCCGCCGGTACCCTTGCCATCTTCGCGCGGACGGAGAAAGAGGAGATATGTAAAGGTCGAGATCCAGAGACCAAGAGCGGTCATCAAGACAAGGTAGAGACGCAGACGGGCATGGAGGCAGAGGTACTGGGCGCGGAGCGAAGATTCGAGGATGAGGAGGTTGAGCTTGATCTGCTCAGGCGACGAGGGCAGGTTGTTGAGCGGGTCGGATTGGGAGGCGGTGGGTGGGTGAGGGGCGGTGATTGAGTCTCCGCGTGAACGAGAAAGCGAGTGCGACGGGGTGGTGGTGGAGCTCTCGCGGCGGGCGGACTGTGCGACTTGATCGAGAGAGACGTCGGGCGGCGGGGCACCCTTGACGATTCTATCCAGCGTGGATGTCGACATGGTTGGAAGGGTCTGTTCAGCTCATGATTGGGTGTAGCGGTGTGCAACCGGGTAGGAATGTGGTGATTGAGAAATGACTGGTCTAGAGACAGAGATGGGCGCACGCCGTGATTGATTCAACGGCGGGCCCGGCGCCCGGCCTGACCTAAACTCCGCCCTTGTTGCCTGCCTGCATCATCGTCATCAGACCTCGACTCCGTGCCTGCCTAACGGAACCAGTACAATAAAGTCGTTGCCCGTCGCTCTTTCCTTTTTTTCTGCCTCCTGGACATCTCTCTTCCAAGATTAGCCGACTACAATATTCGCGCGCCAGTCGCGCCACCCTCAGCCTTGGGAAACAGGCCTGGAACCAAGTCAGCGAATCCTTCAACAACGCCCTCTGCATAAACCGCCACCCAACAACCACCCCAAACAGAACAACAAGACCGAACATGGCTTCAGACACCGAATCCGGTGGCCAGCGACCAATGCTGGCTTCCCAACGCAAAGACACCCCCTCCGAGGCCACCAGGACCGCAGGAAAGCCCGGCTACTTTCCCCTGGGCTACAAGGAGGGCTTCAGTCAATGGGTGTGTACATTCTTATATACAACTTGCCCTTCTCTTTGCTAACTCGTCCCAGTGGGCGGGTCTCTCCCCCGCCGTCACCGAACACCGCGTCCTCTCCTTCATCCCCTATCTCCAGAAGCCTCCGACCCACACCCAGACCGGTTCAGCTCCTGCCTCTACCAACGCCTCGACTCAGGACGTCACAAAGACTGAAGCCCGTCAGGCCGACCCCGTCACTACATCTGCTCTCAGCGATCCCTACGGCCCTCGTAAATGGAACTCGGATTTGGTCGAACTGTCGGGAAAGAGTCGCTTCTTGAACGAGTTTTCGGTTGAGAGGATTGGCGAACATGTCGACAACAATCTTGTCATGATTCACGGCTACGGAGCTGGTCTCGGTTTCTTCTACCGCAACTTTGAGAGTCTGTCTAGATTGCCCGGCTGGAAACTGTACGCTCTGGACATGCTAGGCATGGGTCGCTCGTCCCGCCCGCCCTTCAAGATTCACGCCAAAGACCGTGAGGCCAAGATTGAAGAAGCCGAGAGCTGGTTCATTGATGCTCTGGAGGAGTGGCGCATCAAGAAGGGCATCGACCGTTTCACTCTGCTCGGTCACAGTATGGGCGGCTACATGGCTGTCGCATACGCTCTGAAGTACCCTGGCCATCTCAACAAGCTCATCCTGGCTTCGCCTGTCGGTATTCCTGAGGATCCCTATGCAGTCAACGCCGACATGCCCGAGCCCGAAGACTCGACCATGGCCAACGAGTTCACCCAAGACCAGACCAACTCTGCCAACGGCACGAACCCCGAAATCCCGGCCTCGGCAAAAACTGGAGACAACAACTTCATGAACGCCAAAGCGAAAAGAGACGCTGCCAACAACAGCGGCAAGCCGCCCAAGAAGCCATTGCCAAAGTGGCTCACCACCCTCTGGGACGCAAACATCTCGCCCTTTTCCTTTGTTCGCTGGTCCGGTCCTCTGGGTCCTCGTCTAGTCTCAGGCTGGACGAGCCGTCGCTTCAGCCACCTTCCAGCCGAAGAATCACAAGCTCTGCACGATTACAGCTACTCTCTCTTCCGTCAACGCGGATCAGGCGAATACGCTCTCGCCTACATCCTCGCCCCCGGTGCCTTTGCCCGCAGCCCCCTGATCCGCCGCATCCAAGGTGTAGGCCGCCAATGGATCTCAGAACCCCACTCCGCGCCCACTCCCGATGACACTTCTTCCGCACCCACCGGTCTCTCCAAAGTCCGCGAAACAGGCATTCCCGTCGTCCTCATGTACGGCGAGAACGACTGGATGGATAAAGACGGCGGCCGCGCCGCAGCTGAGAAAATGCAAGCCGAAAAGCAAAAAGCACTTTCCACTGCCACCGAAGAGGAAAAGAAGAAAGAAAATGGCGATTCCAAGGTTGTGATTATCCGCAAGGCTGGACATCATGTTTACCTCGATGGTGCAGATCACTTTAACGACGTTATGGATGAGGAAATGAGGGATGTAGAGGTTAGAGAGAAGAGGTTGGGATTCATGAAGTAAAGTGATGGCGGGAGATGATTGAGATACCTATTTGATTTTGACTTTGCAACACTTTTGGCGTTTTTTGGGAATACAAAGCGAGGAGAGGGATATATGGAATACACAGACGATACAGATAGACATTGGCAGTTACAAAAGACCAACAGCAATTCCTAGAGGCTTACCGGAAGATTCATACATTGCTATACGTGATGTTTGCCTCTAGAGAGATCTTTTGGTGATTAGACAGGAAGATGAAGATTCAGAAAAGCGGTCTTGAGACTGGCCATTGCACAGACAAGTGGAAACGAGGGCAAATGACAGCTCCCCCCCTCCCGTGAGGAACAGTGTACGAATAGGGTGAATGAAGTAGACTTTGTTCGAAAGCGATATGGTAGAATGCTCAGCTATAACATCCATGCCTCGCATGCGGCGACCAGAAAAGCGTATGGAAACGGACCATCAGACCTACAGGCCAAAGAACATGCGCATCATCTTGTCATCGTCATCGCCTTTGTGTGCCTTGTCCTTTTTGGCAGGACTACCGTGCCTATATCACCAAAATCAGCAAAGGGTTCGTTCCCGCATAGTCAAAGAACAAGAAACTTACGCAAAGAACAAGATCTTGATGGCGAGAGCAAGGCCAAAGTGCAGCGCGACAACCACAACCAGCAACACCTTGCTCGTCTTTAGATCAGTAGCGCTGAGCACCGGATACAGATTCCTGACCAAAAAGACACCAGAGGCCGCGAGCCCAACAGCCACAAACACCCAGTTGAGGATGGAAACCGGCGACCACGAGATCAGAGCCACAGGAATCCAGATCAAATTCGCATATCCATACAGACACACGCATTCCATCAGATTCGCAGATTCGGCGCGAAACCACTTCAGCGCACCCCACAGCGCAACAGGGATCAAAAACGTATACCCATAGATCAAGCCCGCCGCGCCCGACAGCAAGGTAAAGTCATAGATAAAGTGGTGTTTGCCCTCTTTGGCCAGGTACTGTGAGATTGTGCCTGTGAGAAAGAGGATCACGACGACGGTGGTGGCGATCCAGAAGGGCCCGTAGAGATCGGGGTTTCCGTCTAGGACGTCGAGGAAGTTTGAGAGGGGGAAGATGGCGGCGCGGCAGCGGCGGGCGACTTCGGAGGTGTCGACGTCGAAGAATTGGGCGTAGAAGGAGATGCTCCAGAGGTAGTGTTTTTGGCTTGTTAGGGAGGGGTTGGTGGTGTTGGCGGTGGTGGGGAGGAAGGAGCTGTTGCCTGGGGGCAGTTTGCCGCGGGTTGAGGTCGAGGTGTCAAAGTCTAGGTGGTGGTGTTAGTGGGGCAGAAGGTCTGGTGTAAGATGGAGTGGTGGGTTGTACTGGATGAGTGGAATTCGAGGTCCTCTTGTAAATCGGTGTGGCCCAGATCTCCCTGTTGCAATGCTGGTCAGTGGCTGATGTGAGGTGTGAAGAGTGTGTCGCGTCACCAACCTCTGCGTCCACATCGACTACTACATCGTATCCTCGGTTTGCCATTGCGGTGGTTGTGTGTGTGAACTAGCAAGTTCTAGGTATATGCATTCGCATCCCCTTGGAAGCTCAAGCTCTCCGGACACGTTCGCGCGACCTCCGCCAAAGTGTCTTGCGCGTCGGCTCCGATGATCCTCCGAGCCCTTGTCTTCTCTACCTCGACAATCAACCACTCTTGTCTCTGCTCACGCAACTCTGTCACTATTGATAGAACCATCACGAGCTGCTGTGAACATGTATTCTGTCGAGTTCGACAACTTCTTACTTGTCCCGCTCTCGTCTAGGATAACCCGCAAGATGTGGGTCGCCTTTACGAAGCCGACTCACACGACTCGATTGCTCTTTGTCGAGCTCAGCATAGAACATGTGTCGCAAACAGAAACTCTGCTTCGTGCTTTACTTCTCATGACCGGGTACTTTGACAGCAAGTTTTTTGAGACACAAGCAATAAATGATGATCGTTTTCCACCGCGTTCCTTTCAGGTCGTGATGTCTCCAGAAAGCAGCAAACGCAAGCATGCCGAAAAAGATGGCGCCAGCAATCAGAGTGAAAAGCAGCATGTCTCTCAAAGGCACAAGAAGTCAAGAACAGAAAACAGTCCAGCTTACTGTTCTTTCAGCACTTGCGAAATATGCTACACGTGTATTCAACAAGGCAATACCACCTTCCAGAAGTGTGTAGATCGCACAAAGACGGTCTTTACAACCAACATCCAGAGGCTTCTCCAATGCTCCACGTTTGCTGTGTCTTTGTATACCAGCAATCAGAGTTCGTTACTTTGTCTGGGTTCGGTTATATAAGCACCTTCATATCCTCTCATGGCCTAGATAGCATTTCAGCATTCAAGAAGTATAGAGATCTGGTAAGTCTATCATTGCTGCGATGAGGAAGAAGGTGCAAAGATGACTGATTTTCGTGTAGATATTTCAGGGTCGTCCACGTCTTCTCACAGCTTCCAAGGACTGAAAAGGTGGGACCTGGATGCTGAGCAACCTACAAAACACGATGAACTAGCTACTGCTGGATCCACATCGACTTCGCCCCCAGACAGAGGGATGCCCTCGAAGAAGACATTGCCGCTCATATCGGCCTTTCCTTGGAGGAAAACCACGACAGATACAGACACCTCACTATTAGCCCCGACCGCGACACCCAAGGCAACACCAACACTAAGGTCGGACCCGCCGGCCCTTCAGCTCGATATCACCCACGAGCAGAGATCAGCACTATGGACATGCCTCGAGATACGGTAGAAACACGCAACGGATCAGCACGAAGGATCATGGGTCATTGACGATTAGCCCTGCTTGGCCATGATGCATCCAACGACATGATGACCCCCGCCGGCATCAATCTCATTACATCTACATCACGCAATGGCACACCTGGTCGGGTGAACAACAGAACCAGAAGCAAAATCCATCCAGTACGCCCTTTTCATCGCCTAGGCTAAGATACTCGGAATTCGGGATACAAGCCCACCTTACTCAACGTTCCCGCCGTTTCTTTCCATACTTGGAAGGACAAATACGAAAAGTACTTCTAGCATCAACTAGACATGTGGTACTTCGCACCAAAGACAACGATCGGCAGCCGCGAACCATCGAGTCAGATGATAACAGAACCAAGTCACCCAGCAGCTCGGCGAAATCTACACGTCAAACTCGAACCCCCAGCTTCATGGTTATCCGAAGAACATCATGCAGCGATACGAACCCGTACCGCTCTCGTTCTTTGTCGCCTGATGACTCGGGTCCGGACTTTGTGACTGTCCTCCGGATAGACTGTCCTTCCCTCTGGTGACCCCAGCGAGGATGTCTTTTGCCTCTTCCTACAAAAAACAAACAACATGTCGATTCTACCGAGGAGCTCGACCTCTCTCTCTGGGCACTGGACAAATCTAAGCCATCAAAATACCGCCTCCAAGCCATAGTCGCCCACTCAAGTTCGGACATCATATCGCTTAGCTTCGCGGTGCGTTTCAGGCAGGAGAAGATTTGGCTCTATATATAAAAGCTCACCACACGTGGTTTTGGAAGCTGATATACGAGTCGTCGCACCGTACAGCTCGCCAACATATGGGTTTACAGGCCAACCACGAGTCCTGACGGGGTTTGGTCTATTTCGGTATTCACGCAGTGGCCTGACGCCAACGTGCGCCTGGTCCCCAAGGCTGAGAACTCAGGTCCAGGACTTTACCCCTCATAGTATGATGCTTCCTAGACAGCCTTGTCCGATCGGTCAAGAGCCTGCTCTTGAAAGCCAACAGCTTCCACACTCTGAGGCATTGTCGGCAACGACAACTTCGATCAAGTCATCTACCCATCCAACCTTTACATCCAATATTATTCGGCGCATCAGTCCAAACACTACGCCAACCGCACTCGTCTGGTACACACCCTTCCTGCTGGCACAGCCTCCTATCCTCCAGTTGGCCCTCATGTGAGCGATCCTCTTGCAGCATATGAAAAACCATCCACCACGATGGTTCTGTATGACGCTCTCGCCTGCATCAACCCCGAGGCAGCCAGGGTTTGGGCCCTGACTATCACCGTTACAGTCCCAAGACCACTGTACAGGACGATCACAAGCCCGGCAAGGCTTGCCCCGATGATAACCCACGATCAAGCCGAGGGTCTCTCAGAACTCAGACTCTGGCAAGCTCGAGTACCGATGCAACGAGAGCGTGTCCTTTACTAACAAGCGGATCCACGGGACATGTGAAGAGCTGCGCAAGCAAGATTATTGCACTCGTCTATCCATCAATGAACCCGACCTCCAGGAAGTGTTGTGTCTCTGGAGCCAACCCATATTTCGACCATGAAAAAATCCGGCGACGTTCTTCAAGCCTGTGATCACAAAAAGTATTTGTACTTTGAAAGGAGAGATCTTAAGATCCGTGATTGCCACTGGCATCACACCAGATGGTGTCACAAGAAACCATTGATGTGTTGCTCAGCTTGTAAGCACCTCCGAATTCTTTTTCTATCTGGCCCTTACTAACTTGCTGTTACAGCGCAAGCAATCAAGGCGGCTTAGTACGCTCGCGGACCATGGAAGGATGGACCAGAGGGTTGGAATGTCGCGCATGCATCAGGAAGTCCCCAATCATCGTCGCTTCTCTCTTCTCACGGTTCATCCTCGTCGATACAGAATGCCACTTGGTTGTGACGCAGTAGCTCAGGACACAAACCCCACTGCCTTGAAATAACCTAGTAAGGTCCAACAACCTCCCTGTCATGGTCGAGCATCCCATGGATCAAACCACGACAACTTCGCTTCAACCTCACCTAACGAACGCTCCCAAGCTATCTGCCACAACTAAGCGAGCCTCACTGAGCCACAACTCGCAGAGCAAGAACAGTCCGATAACCCTGACTTACAAGACATCGATCCAAGCGAAGGAGAAAAGCCCAGCCTTCCAGCCTCAGACGACAGCCAAAGCGACGACAAAAACGACAGCAAAATCGACGACAAAATCGACGAAGACGTTCCAGAGAATGACAATAATGACTGCGATCAAGAACCACTGCCAACAATCCTCATCTAATAACGTTCATGACACCAAAGATCCCTCGCAGCAGCACTCTTTGAGCAACATAATCTACGCCAACGACCTCTTGCAGCAGTTCTATACAGAGAGGGTCACTCGGTCCAGACGATCATCCTCATTCTGTCGCTCCACCAGGACCCGGGAGACGTCTCTCGCCTATCCGCGAGCTGGTTACTTCACACGGCCACAACACCTACTTTCTTTGCATGCTTGTTTCTCAGCCGCCTTCTTTTCTTCTTTCCTCCGCCGCCATCATGCTCTCTTCTTCCGCACCGCTTTTTCCGCGAAAACATGGATTGGATCACCACATCACACCGAATCATGTATCGCTGTAGAGAGTGTCACCACAACGGCCGCACCGTCGACTATACCACCAAGTTTTGCTACCCCTGAGGAGCTACCCGGCAGATATCTCGATGTCTCCAGTGGACCAACCATCACTCGCCTCGCCAGCGTCAGAAAGAGGCCGGTATATAAAGAGCCTCCTCCCCCAGGAGCACTGCCGAAGCGATTGGTATGCTGTGTTTGGGCGTCGCCGATGTGGCAACTGTGCTCGAGTATTTATAGGTCGCCTGCGTATAGTAGGTGGGTTGTTACTCCCAAATAACCCGTCTCATCATGTTAACCGCCATGTCGAGTACCAAGGTTCTTCCCTACACCATCAAGTGTAACAATTCAACGGAGGAATGCAGCAACAACAAGACCGCTGTGATTGGCTGTTTATCAACCAGCCCACCGACTGGTGGAAGTCGTATAGGAAAGGGTCGTGTCTTGTAAGAAGGCGAAGGTACCGAGCTAGAATGGTATGATGATTACAACTCTTGTCTTCCTTCAAGAAATCAGCGCCGCCCTCGATGCCGACCCCCGCATGACCGGCCTCCGTGAAGCTGCGAGACTGGCCCCCACCGACACCAGCATGCTGGCAGAAAAGCAGGCGTACGTCGCCCTGTGTGCTCTCGTCAGCCAGCACCCTGACGACGACCGGGGCGTCGACACCAGCAGAATCAAGAATCGCTGCCTGTACTGGGCAGAGCGTCTGTACATGGCCGACCTGCAGGCTGATGAGGGCTTGGAGGTCCTGTTTTTGCCCCTAGTCTCTTCCTCTCTTCGTCGCTACAGTCAGAACTCAGATGCAACGACAAGATTCTGAGCAGTGATAGCCTTGGCCGTCTACTTGCCTGATCTGCGCCGCAACCGTGGGAACCCTGGAGGTAATCACCATGTTATCAGCATTCAGGCTCGATATCGTGATGGCTGTAAGACCCGTCGGCAGTTGAGGTTTCGTCCGAGATGCAGTCACTCCCCTCAAAGTTATATCTGTAAGAGTTTCGGACTCCCCGGAGGATTACTTGCGTACCATCTCGACTCTGTAGGTCGTCTTGGGACACTAGCACAAGATGCGCAAGTTGGCAACAAAAGTCAGCTCTTTCCCGCAGAACAGCTTTACCTCCATCTCAAGACCCGCTCCCACTACACCTATGGCACCGGCCAGTAACAGCAATGATCTCATCGCTACCTGCTCCGGATCATGACTTGGATACGCCAGTTTTCATGAGTAGCAAGGATCAAACCTTTCCCGGAGACCTTTTCTCTTTTGCTTCACAATCCAGCTAAACGGTATCCCTGTTCGTGGCAAGGGTAATGCTGTGAGTGACTCTTTCATCGCCGCAAACGCCAAAAAGATCGATGCAGCTCCATTCCATATATCTGAACACGCATGGATGATGCCGTACCATCACCACCCACCCAGCACATCAAGATGCGATGGTCAGACTCAAGACAAGCTTACTCAACGAGTATTGAATGTACGACGAGTTCCTCGCAGCATACTGCGATGCAACCATGTCAACATATATTATATATACTAGCACAATGATGCTTCTGCAACATGACGCTCAATTTTGCGTATATCGCCACCTGGGGCAGATTGGTGAGGCATAACGGTCACCAGAGCTACCGGCCATACGAGGAGTGGGCCCTCCACTACCTCGCGCGCGATCTTTTCACCCGGAGAGCTGGCGCAAGTGTAACCATCATGACTAGCACAAAGGCATCATACGATACATAACTGTACCATGGAGTAACTTCCCCCCAGAGTCGCCGGCTTCCGACTCTTCCATGTACCCGTTCAGGGATATCATTGATACACACTTCGCCAGAGACCAGCTCATCGCCCTACCAACCCTCTATCGATCTATCCCTCACCGGTCAACAAGACACGTCGATGAATGATGTCGGACTAGCAGATACCGCTACCATCGAGGTGCCCTTGTCCGACTCCTCGCGTCTGGGAAAGAGCATCTTGAACAAGAGGAAGGACCGCATCGGGTAGGTCGCTACACTCTGATGCTGTCCTTGAAGGATGTCGAGAAGCCTGTGCAACTCGCAACCACAAGGGCCCGAAGCCCAAGGGCATCTAAAAGACCTCGCCTTGACCAGAGCTGCCCCCAGGGGTCCCTCAAATGAAGAGATCTAAGGAAATTGAAGACTTATGAATCGCTTGTTGACCTCGACATGGTTGCGAGTCTCCCAGAACATTGTATGTCGTCAGGCGTGGGTGTGAACAAAGGCAACTGGCAGGACGCTTGGGATGGTCAAAGAAGCTATGTCGACACAACGTACAGAGATGCGATTCGCTGTTGCATATCTAGTTTCATTCAGTACGTTCCTGACGGTTCAACCTACAGATATCAGCACCAGCCATCCTCGCCCTTCTCACCGACTCGTCATCATCGTTATAGGTGCGTATCCAGCACCCGCGCCATACTTCCGCACCTGTGAGGCATTCGCGCACTCTTCTGTATATCCTCGCTTGACATCCCTCCTTTACCAGTTGATTCTTTGCAAGTTCCGCGCCCTGCAAAATGATCACGACTTATTCCAGGCCGCGGCAAAGACCCTACCACCCATCCTACGCGTGTACTATTTTCGTAGGGTAATGCACGACATCGTCGAGGGTTACCAAGACCCCCAAGAACCCAGACCAACCTGCGCTCATCAGCTCCAGCCTGCCACCCTACAGATCGCGCCTTATAGAGATTAAGACGAATGCTATACACGAGCACGTTATACGCCACCGGGCCGTTCACCCTACAACTCGTACCGGCACTGACGAGGGTACCGGACGTCAGGACACACGCCGAGTCCGCCTCAACACACACCTTGCGCTGTCTGCCTCCGTCGCTTAGACTGAACAGAAACTCCTCCGGAAGCACAAACAGCCGACACGATTCATAGTATAGCAACACCATTGAAAGCTCTTCCTGTCTCTGGGGGAATGCTTGAATCTGTGAAGAAGCCACTACTATACCCACCTCCTTGACAGAGACTCGCAAGATATGGTTCTTGCAACACGGCACCTTCAGGCAAAGAACCCTGACAAGTTGGCAATGCAAGAGATTGGCCTTTCAAAAGATCCATTCTTACCACTGGACATCACCGTCAACACTGAGTCTCGCAAAAAAAAAAAGCCGTGCACTATACCCACCGCCTCATCATAAACTCGCAAGATCTGGTTCTTGCAACACCGAACCTTCGGCGCAAAGGTTCGTGATAGGTTGGCGATGAAGGAAATCGGCCTATCCTGGGGTCCCTGCTTGCCAATCGATACCACCAGCAACATTGAGCCTTGAAAAAGTAGCCAAGCCTGTCCAGGCTATCCTCAGCAAGCAATAGACCCTCCATTGTCCTCGTAGGCCCAGTGACCAGAAGCGCGTACCTTTCAACAAGTCCACTCGCTTGTCTGTCTCATCAGAGGACCTCGGATTCCCCCTACCCCTGCCCGGCTTGTACAGACCCCAACGGCAACCAGAACGGATTGAGCATTGTTCCGAGTTAGCTCCTCGAGGGATTGAAGGTCCACAGTAACGGCAAAGTCATGAGCCATGACGGTCAGGAGGTTGGCATAATTACCTCTGGGTGACTTCAGCCGCCGGAGTGCGCGGGCCAGACCATCAACGACAGGGGTGAGATCCTGAATGAACAAGGCAACGTTGTTGGCCACGTCAAGGTGTTGCGCGAGGAGATCGCTCCACGAGGATACTGGCTTTGGTCAATTTCCTGACACGTGAGATGACAGTCCGGTTAGACTACACTCCGCTACACTCTTGCTGTCCTGCAACTCGTCCAGTGCAAATCATACACAATTCACTTACAACTCGCTCTGTCACCGCCATCGGCCGCCAAGCCCTTACATGGCGCTTGGCCCTCAAGCCGTGAACCGCTACAAGAAGTCTTGCAAGATCAAATGCAACATCATCAGCGGTCAGGAGCCTAAGGTGTGCGTCCACTGCAGGAGGAGGGTTTGCAGCCATCTACATCAACATCGCTGCTACTTAGGAGCCTTTGTTCGAAACGACTATTCTATTCTCAAGCAACCATGCCATCATCCAAGAACTCCAACAGCGCCCCCGGTGAGCGGATCCTCACATCCAGTATTGAAGATGCTTGTAACAAGGTCAAAGGCGCAGAGAGATGTCAAGTGAATCGATGATTAGACTGAATGGTATCCTAAGCTCACCCTCACGCCTCGAGAAACCATCCACATTCAGTCGAGATCTCTGCAAATATCTATGCCTCGACTCCTACAACCCCGGCAACCTGAAGCTGGTGGTGCTTCCCATCCACACCGCGTCGTCAATGCTACTCCCACGGCAAGGAGGAGCTAAAGAAGATCGGTAATCGCAATGCCTCACAAAAGCGCCTGATCGACTATCTCCTCGGCGAGGTCGTAGAAGACAATGACGATGAGAATTTGACCACAGAGCTCGAAACATGCCAAAGGGACATGCCTATCGATATCTGGAATGGAGAGTGGTTCTTTGTGAAGCCCGCACTCAAGAGCCGCTTTGGGATGTTGTTCGCTGATCGCAGGGTTTGGACATCTTACTTCTTGTGCTTTTAATTGAATGTGTTTTGAATATCGATATGAAGGTGTTTGTCCTCCTGTCTATATTTCTTGTGACTCGTCTCTTCTTTATTTTTAGGGGGTTCTGACGTGCTCCCAGCATGATTGAGTGAGCGAGCACTCTGGTTCGCGGTGTAGAGAAAGAAAAGTAAGAGATTAGAGCAAGATGAGATTGAGACCTCCTTCCATACTTATGCCCATCTGTATGCTAATCTTAGTGGAGCACTGTAGATTCATGGATCTACCGTCGACTCCATGGGTCAACTCCAACTCCAACTCCATGGACTGGACCCTGGATGAAACTCCATACACCCACTTGCAGCACTGGCGAAACCCATGCGGATGGCAGGCAAACTCGTGCTGGTCGCAAGGCTGTGGTTGAACCCACTGAAGGTTGCAACATCGTGTAGTAGTCTGCAAGCAAGACCAAGGCTCCTAACAAGTTATTTGAGAGAGTTACGGCTTTCAACTGTGTTCGGGATTGGGAGAAGGCCAACAGGCGCCATGGGCCACGAGCAAGACAGCATGTATAGCAAACCGGTTCTTCTCAGTGGATAGCGGAGAGGTCAGCCAGGTCGCTATAGGTGCATCTCCCTACAAGACCGTACATCTGCCACACGTATTGCCTTAGTCGAAGTCAGCGTCGAAGTTAGCGTCGAAGTCACTGATGCTGCCACAAAGTAATTGATACCAGCTCTCATTGGATTCTACTGCGTGCAAGGCTACATGCCTTTGAGGTGCTGATTGCCGGCGGTAAGTCAATCATCGTACCACCTGTGGAAACCCATCGGGTGCTATTCCTGATCTTGAGATTTTGTTTCTTGCTTTCCATCAAGTACATCGCTTCCCATCGTGCGTTATTCCAGTCCTGACTGCTTTCCAACGCCATTGCGATACTTGTGGGTTCGGGGAGGCGCACGTCGATGGAATCATCGTCTCTTACATAAGGACGTCGGAGTAGGACATGGCATTCGGTCGGATGAACCACGCATGGGGATGTTCAGGTCACCTGGCGACAGAAATCGCGACTGCGAGATGATCACTGGTCCTCTCGTGCAGTGCTAAGTGCTCCGATAGCCAGGTATCTGGAACACTTGAGGCAACAAGAGGCAACCTTTCTAGTCGCCTGCTGTGGACAAGAAACCTTCACACGACCAGAACGAGAAGTACCTTCGATGGGAATGCCACCACCAGCAGAAGCGGCCACAGCAGAAGACAGAGTCGGGCGGTCTGACTGGACAGTACACCGACTCCGAAGGATACAAACACACCGGAGCAGGCTTGTCCTTCCTCTCCAAGGCACTGTGTACGGACTTTGGTACGGCCGTCTGGAAGAGAGGTTTTCACATTGCAGCACTTTCCCTCACGATAGCGGCTCTGCAGCTTCTGGCATGGACACTGAAGACCTTTTCTTTTCGAAACCATCAAGCATCATGCATCATGCAACCGGTCTGATGGATTTCAAGGCCATGCACTACCACATCTGGAGACAACGACGTTGACGACCAAAATTGCAGAAGAGGCAGCTTTTCACAACATCTTCCGCAGAAAAGACACGAAAGATATCTGTGGATGCGTGCCTGCGACAATGCTTGTGCAGAACCAAGCTGTTGCAACAGCTCCAACATTACAGGCATGAGGTCACGGCCGCCATTGAATACCACGCCTGAAATCCTTATCGTCATCGCAGGATGATGTACTTTGTGGAGTTCGCCTGGCGTCATATGACCTGGAGACCACAATCACTCCGGCAAGATCGCTCGACTACTCGCCGGTGCATGCGACAGGTCAGCGTCACTCGGTCTGGGAAGACTATCTCAACCTGTTTCGAGCACGACTTGGTGGCTTCCCTGCTAGGATTCAACTTATAACATATGCTTTCGGAATCGCAAGTTTCAGGGAGTATCCCGAGCGCCGTTTGGCAAGGCAGGTTCGAAGTTGGCTCAATTTCACTCCCTAAAAATGACTCCATCGAGCATACAATGCTTTAGTTGCCACCCTGAATTCAATCAGAACGTATATATACAGACTCTAGGGTTCGTCGTAGGCAATCAGGCGTCGACGAGAGAGGTGGCCCTATAGATATGAACGTCCCGCAACTCATTGTCGCTAAGTAACAACAATAGCCGGAATACCGCGATTCCAGGACATCTCCTCACTGGCCTCAGTCTCGCTCTCTCCTCTCACATTCTTCTAGTCACAACTTCTTCCTTCCTTTTGTCTCCTCCAAATCACAACCTCTTCCTCTCTCTCTCCCAGACAACAAGATCTTCAAAGATCTCTTACACAACAACCTCCGAGCCCTCCACCAACAACAACCTTCTACTTGCCTACACGATACGAGACTCGAGGTCGAGTGATCGTTTCGACCAGCCACACAATTCTCTACTCCTTTCTTGATTCACAACCACTGTCGCTATACACGCAAAGAACCCAGCCCAGCCTGTCCCTGACGCTCAGCATGGTGCCCCTGACAATCAGGAACTTGACCCCAAAGCTTCTGAACGTTGTCTCACACGAGGTTGTCCGCGCCATCAGAATACTATGCTGACACTCGTGAATAGATCTGTGACATCTGCTACGAGTGGTGCGTTGAGATATACACTGCTCCTTGTGCCTACGCGTACTGTGCTTCTTGCCTGTGCGAGCACCTCAAGCACGCGATCCAACAAGAAGTGACATTCCCGGTCACCTGCTGTCGGCAGGAGATGCCCTTCGAAGAGATCAAGAAGCATCTAGCCCCGCATCTCAGATTACAGTACACTACTGCCGCTGCACAGTTTGGTATAGCAAGTGACGATAGAGTCTACTGCGCTAGTGGATGCGGTACCTTCTTGGGACCATCGACTAATATGAAGACTTTGGTCTGCCACAAGTGCAAGCAAAAGACATGTAGCGCATATAAGGCGCCAGAGCACACCGGTCACTGCGTGCTGGGCCCCAGCGACTCAAGCCTCCAGTTCCTTGCCCGTTCTCAGGGATGGCAGACTTGTGCCAGCTGCAATGCCATTATTGAACTCCATGAGGGATGCAACCACATCTCGTACGTCCATCCCTATGATCTTGCCTGACCAGATGCTAAATTCATGTAGTTGCAGATGTAGGCACCAATTCTGTTACCCATGCGGTGCCGTCTGGAAGTCGTGTCAATGTCCTCAATGGACTGACCGTCACCTGCAGCGTGTACTGCAAGCTGAGAACGGCAACGAGCCTCTTCACCCGCAGCAGGCTCGTTGCTGCCGCCACGACTGGTTTGCCGTTGTTGGCCGCCTTCGTTGCGAGGGTTGTGCTCGTACCTCCAACCACTATCACTACAGATGCCGTGGCTGTCCTGCTGTCACTTGCCGTGAGTGCCGCGATGCAGCGGGCAACTACAGTATCTGGTATTAACCAGATCTTTTAGCACTTGATATATCCTTCAGCACTGGCCGTCGTCCTGAACTCTTGTCTCAACACTCGCCATCTCCCTTACCTTTTCCGACCGCAATCTTGTTCAGATGACGGAATCGCTCAGGGTGATCAGAAGTTCGCGGACCACAAGATTGACATGGACAACCTGAAACTCGACTAAAGCAGACATACAACGCAAAGTGGAAGGTTCCTTGGCATGTGACAACATATCTTAGTGATGTTGAAGGCTCGTTGGTACGTCTAATCACATGAACAAGCATTAGGAAGGGATTTGCTAACAAGGACAGCCTTTTCAGCAGTCAGTCGCTCGGACCGATAGGATATCAAGCACACAGTTGCTAAGACATGATGATTTCACAAGCGCGAACACGACACTCGAAAGACGAACGCTTGCTTTTCTGTTTCCTCTCTTTCTTTTCTTCCGCTTTTTTCCTATTGCTTTTTTATTTTTCCCTCTCCAAAGCACAATGGATAAGTGGTGCAAGCAGCTTTACTGCAAAGATACTAACGGGAAGGCGAGCAAAAGAAGTCACTCGTCATCCTCACTCAACCATAGACTGCCTCAATGCACTGTGCTTTTTCTCAAACATCAGTCCAATTGTGCTACTCAGCTAGGATACATTGTTACCCGTACATGCCAACGCCTGTCTTGCAATCATACCTCCTTTTCTTCCCCTTTTAACACATCTCTCGCAGAAGATCATCACATATTCGGCTTGGATTTATATCACGAAGATATGTGTAATTGGTACTCGTAGAACGAGGATGAAATCATAACGCGGATGTATAGTAGCCCTATGCTCGTGGCAGGGTTGTGGGTCTTGCAGGTGCAGAGATAGGAAGATGGTTGGTGGTGTCATACGCTCACCGAACGCGATGTCGGAGAGAGCTTGGACAGGTTGTTCGAGACATGGAGGTGAACAGCACAGCAGTACTTCGTGTCGATCGCAGCGTAGAAGTCTGAGCCTTCCAGAGCAGTGAGGATCTTGCGATTGTCCATCGACATAACATTCTCGACACTGTCAAACCAGCGAATCATCCCATCACATCTCGGCCTATCAAAATACTAACATCCGCACTCTTTCTTCACACAGCTCAAAAGCAAACTATTCCACTCGACTCTTTATCGAATCCAACCTCCTCCCATGGCAGTTTGTCCAACCTTGCCCCAAAATCCCTTGCCTTCACTCTGACTCTTATGCCACTCCATCTCTGCCTTCAGCGCTGGGTTTACTCCTTTAGCCCTCAAGTCTTTCTTTGTTTCTTCGTCGTAGAAGTTTTCCCAGTCGATTGGTTTGCCTGTTTGAGGATCGATAGGTTTTGTAGTGGTAGAAGTGTTGGGGGTGATGCCCCATTTTGAGGCTGCGTTGGCGTCGGAGGCGTTTTGGGTCGTAGGAGGGGGTTGTTGGGACATGTTGTGTTTGTGGGGTTTCTGATGGAGGAAACTCTTGAAGGAGGTTGGTAGAGGGTGGGTTTGGAGTACCCCGCATGTGATGTTGTGTTTATAGGTGTCCTATACCAAGGCTGATGACGTCGGTGTTTATTCCCGAAGGATTGAGTGGTGCCTTGTTCCTAGAGTTGATCATCCGTTCTTATTGTCCAGGTGATCATCCTTGGACTCGATCAATTACCTGCCCCTTGGCTTGCTGTGTGGCAGTGTTGATGGTCTTTGAGAACTAACATCCAAGTTGCAGATCTCTCAATAGTCTACCTGGAGCACATACACACAACTCATTGTTTGCTCCCTCCTTCACCACAACCGACATACACCAGCACACAGCGAAAACTCTGCAACCATGCAGGCACTGAGATATTTTCTGGCGATCCTCTTTGCTACAGTTCGACTGCAGGCCATGCGTACACTTCTGCCGCCATCCGAAATGCACCTCATAGAGCCGGCGAACCTCGATTGGCCTATGGAGGTGTACACAGCACCCGATGAATACGAGATCCATCTCAAGCCAGGCTACACCATCAAGGACCACTTCGAGACGATTGGCAAGGACTTGAGTCCACATATTCGACGACGCTGGGAAGATCCTGAAGACTTTGAATATGCTCATTTCCTCATCTATCTGCCCGACCAAGCAGACCTGGATTTGATCCGCCAGGACCCAGAAGTCACTCTTGTGATCCAGAGTGCCGAGTACCAAGTCATCAATGATCCAATTGGGGATGAAAATGGCCACGAAGGCGGCAAACACGATGAACCGTAACACGCATTGTCATCCGTCACTGCTCAACCTAAACCATTAGTGAAGCTTTCCACCGCCTCTACACCACGACTTGAATGGATGAACCAAGCAGCAAGGCTGTGCATGATGGGAGTGAGCACTAAGCACATGTCATGTGCAGTCCAGATTAGGGAGTTGCGACGACGACGCTTCTATCGTAGGGCTGAATCACGATGACTTGTAATCAGAAATAGCATTTGTGGAATTTCTGATGCTGATAGCATCGAGAGGCATCTCCAGCGGTGCAAGCAGGCCGTTATGTTGATGAAACCTCAAGGAGAGGTCGAGGCGAAAAACGAAGAAAGGGCACCCTTCCCCGACAATGAATCATGAGGATTTCAGGTCGTTAGCACCATCTTATCCTTTTGCACCTGTATAAATGAAGCAGCCTCGAATCTAGAGCAAATAGAGAGCTAGACTGCCAATATTGTACTTTATTCTCTGTCTCTAGAAGTCTTCTTACTAGTCTTTATACTTTGTTCATCGAAATTATGTTAACCACTGCGCACTGAAATGGATTCCTGGACCGGCTGTGGTTAGTGCTGTGTGTTATGGTGCTATATATTGGGTCTGACAAAAAGTGGGTCTTATAAGCCCCTTTAGCTCAGTTGGTAGAGCGCGGCACTAGTATCTATATCACTAGAACATGCCGAGGTCATCAGTTCAACTCTGATAGGGGGCATTCGTTTTGCCATTGATCTGGAACAGGTGGTGGGTGGTTGAGGTGAGTGATTGAGGGACAAGGGGGTGTTTTTTTCTTTCTTTTTTTTTTCTTCTCTGGGTGGCACGAGATCTTTTTTTGTTTTTTTTTCTTGTGAGAATTTGTACGACTGAGGTCTACTTTTGATAGATGTAGCATTATTTTGAGCACCGTTTCCTTCTCTATTGGCGGGTAGTAACGTTTTGATGGGGGATCGATCGAGAGAATCTTTTTTGAATGGTATGGGGGTCTGTCAGGAGGTTATGCAAGTAAAGCCTGCAAGAAACAGGCTTGGCACCACGATTTGTGCATGAACTGTCGATACGGAAAATCATCGGTGGTCGAGTAATGTCCTCCCATTTCTATATTAAGTTTTACAAGATCTGACACTGCAACCGCGACATCCGCTACGTTCGGCAGTACGCGTATCATCTATGGCTCCAGTTGATACCCATGTACAAGAGGATCGATATCACATTGTACGCAATACGATGCGTATGATCGTCCATCCCTGTGGCCTCACTCTTATCAGGTATAGTACAATCTCTGCGTCCTGAATCGATATCTCCACGCTTGTAAGATCGGGATCGTTATTCCTGAGACGGCCGCCGCGGACCAAGCATTTTGTAGAGATGACGATTAGGATTGGCCATGCCCGAATTCAAATGGCGACAAACTGTACAGATAAGTATTAGCTAGTCCCCTGTGAGAGTAGGGTCTCCATGAGTTGATTCCTACAAATCGCAAATCGCTAGAGGTCTTCGTCCTTCTCATGAGGCCAAACATCTCACTGACGATCCCTCGATCGCTCAAGTCACCCCCAGGATTAACCAGCTGTTGGATGCTGGGTCTGGCAGCATGGGTCTTGCTGCTAAACCATGCCGAATGCACTCGGAACGTTTCTAGCAATTCTTGGAGTTCATCAGCATACGAATGGGGTCTTCTTGGACGTTATCCCCAGCAAACCTTCAAGTCGTCGTCACTACACCCACCGCATATGAACACTGTCCGATGGGATGAACAATGCGCACAAGGATATACCTTACTGAGCCTTCGCGGGACCCTGGTCCCCAATCCTGCAGGGATCATGTTGGATGGATACGGAGATCTAATATGGATGGACGAGAGTTTTGGTCCGTATGTGATGAACTTGAAGGTTCAGGAGTACAAAGGCGAGCAATATATCACTTTCTGGTCTGGAGAAATTGGTCCTGGTTTCGGAATAGGGACATACTACATGGTCTGTGAGCATTTCACCAATATATGAACGTGTAAGCTAACAGGGTTTACAGCTCGACTCTCATTATCAAGTATTCAAGCAATTCTCTGCATCAAACACTCTGGAGAATGATTTCCACGAATACGCTATTACGGCTGACGAAACGGCTCTACTCACCAGTTACGATGCAATTTCCATGGATCTGCCGTGTCTGGGAATCCAAGGCCAAGGCTGGCTATACGACAGTCTGTTCCGCGAAATCGACATTGAGACTGGTGAGATTCTTTTCGAGTGGCGCGCATCAGATCATTTCGCCATCAACGACACTTTCTATCCCATAGGCTCTGCAGGTCAGAGTCCTGAGGCACCATTTGATTTCTTCCACATCAACAGTGTCGACAAGGATAGCGATGGCAACTACATCATCTCGTCTCGCTTTATGCACAGTATCACATGCATATCGTCTAGCACAGGAGAAATATTGTGGACACTGGGCGGCCGCAACAATGACTTTACAGATCTATCAGGAGGGAGCGCGACGGATTTCGCCTGGCAGCATCACGTTTCCGTGCAAGCGGACAACAAACTCAGTATCTTCGACAATGCCAACTACAAAAAGTGGCATGAAGAATTACTGGGAGGCGACGGCGAGATAAGCCGTGGCATGCTGGTGCAGCTGGACACGGATAACATGACCGTTGAGCTTGTTCAAGAATACATGAATCCTGGCTCTCGAGGAACGCCTCAGCAAGGATCTATGCAAGTCCTGGACTCTGGAAACGTATTGCTGGGCTGGGGTTACCATGCAGGATATACCGAATATGCTCCCGATGGCGAAGTCCTCTGTGATACGCACATCAACCCAGCCATGCTATTCCCCTTCGGTTTTGTACACGCCTATCGCGCATTCAGAACCAACACCTGGATCGGACGCCCAAACACACAACCAGACGTTTTCCTCGACTCCAAAAATGGTTACGCGTTCGTGAGCTGGATGGGCGCAACAGAAGTCAGCGACTGGATCTTGCAGACAGCAAACGCCACACCAGACAATGAATTAAACTTCGCAGACGCTGCAAAAGTAAGCAAGGACGGATTCGAGACTGAAATCGAAGTACCAGATGGCGAGTACGAATACCTGCGTATCGTTGCGGTCGACAAGGCCGGCAACGTACTGGCTAGCTCCAAAGTCATCTCTGCGAACAAAGACACTGTTCCAGGTTCAGGGAGGTGGAGGTTCACAGTCATCACCGTGGTGCTCTGGGTAATGTGTTTTGTCGCAGGTGTATCATATCAGAAGAGACTGAGGTTACTGCTACGAAAGGGGCAGCAGAAAATGGAGTTGTCCTCTTGGTTGCAGCAATGGCGAGAAGGCAGAAGACCCAACACTGCAAAGTATGAGGAAGAGGAGGAGAGGTTGTATACCGGTTCGGAGCAACGTCTGAACACATGCGAAAGGTATACAGTAAGCAATTGAGATAACTCCCAATCAACAGTTCTGTTTATTCGACACTTCTGCACCACCAATTACAAATTTGAGAGCTTACTGGCCTCGCTCAATGTTTCCAACAGTCGGACTGATCTCGAAGTTAAGGCTCTCAATGGCAACCCTGTCCCGCCGGCAGGACGCACACTCAAGCCAAGCGACCAAAGCTTCTCCTCCCTTCTCCTCCTCCTTCTTTTTCTCTACAAGCTCAACAACGATAACAATATCACAAAAGCAGACTGCAGAGTGCTCTCGTATCTTTCGTCGTATACATCCGTACATCTGCCCTCCGGAACCCGAGACTTCCGAATCGAGGCTGTGAGATTAAATCGACCAGACAATGGAAAAACCGTGATGTCATCGCCACGAGGGTGGAATCATGAAATCAATAAAAAACCAACCCTTTGCGCTAGGTATTGAAAGGATTAACAAAACTATCTACCGTGCTGAATCTTGACAATCGCATTCGCATCCACGACTTTTTCCTTCTGGTTACCACGAGTCAAATACAGCAAGCCAGGACAGCACAGCGCAAACACCTCCATCAAAACCACCAGGGATTCACGCGCCTTGCGACCAAACCACCCAAACCACCCAACGCACCACAACACCACACAAAATGCCAACAACAACACCCAACCACGACCACCGCACCCTCATGGAACGCCTCTCCGACGCCCTCGTCTACGTCCTCGCGTTCCCCTTTATAATCTTCGGCATCGCGATAAAGCGCGCTTTTACCCAAGGCGGTCAACATCATTCCTATCGCAGCAGTTTGCCGGCGCAGAAGAGGATATAAAACTATTTTCCTGGGAGCTGGGGGGGGGGGGGAGGATATATGAGTATGGGAGAGAGGTGGTGTGGGAGATGCGGGAGAGTGGTGTTGTATACCCTATTTGATTCATGGAGTTGTTTTTGGGGGCGCATTGGGTCGGATTTCTGGGAGAATGCGGCATGGGGTGATGAGGGCGAGGTATGGATTGCAAGACTGGGACTGTTGAATGTTTTGGCGGTCTGATTGTTGGGGTTTGGAGTATGGCTTGGGTGTATGGGAGTGCAGAGCAGAGAGACTTTGGTCAGTATATCCCAACAAGAGTCTTAAGGATCCTTTGACTGAACATCTGCCAAGTTGTTTGTGGAAAGAGATTCGATACATCTTTACTTTCGTTACGCAACTACGTATCTGCTTGCTCCTATCGTACATTCCATACCTCATCAAAAACGTAAAAAGAACGGGCGACGTGAAAAAGAAAAGGCAAAACAAGGTCCCCTTTAGCACCTACGCTTACATCCAAAAGAGAAGAAACAAAAAAACACAAAAACACAAAATGTGGTTGATGAAAATGCAAAAAGCCAATCAAGCAGATCCAGGCTCCTTGGGCGCACAGAAATCATAGCCCAGAAGTTCTTCAGCCGAAGGTCTCTTCTCATGTTCAATCTCAAACGTGCGCTCGAGGAAGAATTTGGCGCTCTCGCTAGCCTGCTCGGGCATATCAGGACGAGCTTGCGCAGCGCTGCTGCCAATCTTGAAGATGGCTTGCAGTTGAGTGCAGTTGGGGTGAGGATGCACACCGGTAAACATCTCGACGATGAGACAGCCGAGGGACCAGATGTCTGCTTTGCGAGTATAGGCGGTTTGCTTGACGACCTCGGGTGCCATCCAGAAGACTGAGCCTTGGAGAGAGACGCGCGGGCCGGTGCGTTTGCCGGTGGGTGGAACGAGGAGACTCGAGGCTTCGACGCGTTTGCTGATGCCGAAATCACTGATCTTGACACTACCGTGGTTGTCGACGAGAATGTTGGCACCCTTGATGTCGCGGTGAATGATATCCTTGGAATGGAGGTATGCCAAACCGGACAGAATCTGTCTGACAAAGTTGGCAATCAGGGGTTCACCGAGAGAGCCGTAGTTGACGAGCATCGTAGCTACCGAGCCACCAGCGACGTACTCGAGGAAAATGTTGAGGTGAGAGTCGTCCGAGTTGGATCCAAGGTACTGCACGATGTTGGGATGCTTGAGCTCGCGCAAAAGTCCTATCTCTCGCTTGAGAGCCTCTACCATGTTGTTTTTCTTGGCGTCGAGGTGTGAGCCGGAAGAAGAGGGCATTTCGACTTGCTTGCAAGCCATGAGCTCACCAGTGATGGCGTGAAGTGCGAGGTAGACGGTGCCGAAAGAACCTTGTCCGATCATGGCACCCTTCATGTACTTGAGATTTTCCCAACTGTCGTTCTCCAGATGCTCCATCAGCTCGTCGTCAGATTCTTCACCGTCTTCGGCAATGACCTGACTCAGACGGGAGTTGAGAGATCCACCATTCTCAGTGTTTGCGGGACTGGTGCTACCAGTATCGTCAAAGTAGCTTTGCATGATGGTGTTTCCCTCCGGATCAGTTACGGCAACATTGCGGTCAGTCGAATCCGATCCACTGTCAGCACCGAAAGAGACATAGGACTTGCGGTTGGGCTCTAGGGGCGACTCCTCGTCCAGAGGCTCAAGGACAGATGATGAGATGGAATCGCGGTAGCTGGAGACGGGACGACCAAGACGGACGACAGAAAGAGGGCGAAGAGGTTTTGGCTGGTTGGCGGTGTTCAACCAACTGTCGGCGATTGTGGGAAGTGGAGGAGCGTCTTTCAGACTCGAAGCAATGCTGAAGCTACTCATGGTACTCAAGCGGTTGGCAGCTCTGCTGAGTCTGCGTGAGCGGCGGATCGACATGCGCACCGTCTTGTCCATCTCCTCCTTTTCAATGTCCGGGAAGTACGAAGTGAGATCCTGAGTGATGAGCTCGGTGGGTGGACGAGCGCCATAGAACTCTTTGAGCTTGCGTGCTCTGGCACCGGCGGTGTTGATGGCGGGCTGAGCAGCAAAGTATGAGTTTCTCTCACGCTCGAGCAACGAGGCAGGAGACATTGGGTAGCTGACAGCAGCCAAGGGCTCGCCAATGAGCTGCTCGATCTTGAGGTGACTCTTTGACTTGTTGATGGGTTGCTGTACCTCGATTGCAGGGGGTGAAGGAGCTTCCTTCTCGGCAATCTTTGCAGCGATGCGCAACTGTTCTCCTTCAGGCTCTCCGGCGTGGATTTTGCGGAGCATGAGACGACCTCTCTCACCACGCACGCGATCACTGCAGATACGAAGCAATTCCGTGTCACCCAAACGACGGCAATACTTGGGGTCTGGGTTGAAGCCATCAAGAAGGTAGAAGCAAAAGTTCTTGACGTGGTTCTCATTGAGAGCACCCTTCTTAAGGGTCTTGAGAACAATGTCGTCGGCAGTCTCGCAGCCTTCAATGTTGATCATTGAGGAGCGGCCGCTGTCGAAGATGACTCTGATCAGAGCCTTGTCGGCAGGCAGAGCGCTGCTGTATGTGGCGAGGTTGTCGACGCTGGGGCTTGAGCGTATGTGGCCAGCGACTGCACCTCCGAAGCGCGGAGGAGTTTCGCCAGGGGTGAGCCTCTGAGACGGCTTGGGGAGATATGGTGTGCTGTTGCTCTTTTGCATGGGGAGGCGGGAACGGTTCTCTTGGTCTATCAGAGGCGAAGAAGGGCGAGAGTTTGCTTTGACGAGGTCTTGGCCATCGATGCGGCGGGAGAGGCGTTTGTCGCGGAGCGAGGTAGGAGGAGGTTGTATTCGGGTGGTGCTGAGGACGGCACGCTCGCGCGGCGACGAGGCTGGAGGAGCATTTGCTTGGGCGTTGCCGTCGAGTGTGGCCAGGGAGAGCTGTCAATGTGGTCAGCGGCTGGCCGAGCGGGTGGTGGTGAATCGGCGGTATACCCTGTTCATGTTCCGCTTGCTCGTCTTCCTATAGACGCTTGTCCGGAACAACTTGGCCTGAGAGCCAATGCGAACTCGGTCGCCGATCTTGTTGACACCCATCTCTTTTAGTGTGGCAGGGTCCATATCCATAAGGTTCTCGCCAGTGATGTTGTTGCCTGCATGCCCGTTAGCCATGACCAACACAATGCGCACGGCGAGAGCTGCTTACTCTTGAATATGTCGACATATTGGCCGCAGTTGATGCTGACAAGCCATTCGCCGACACGCTGTTCGTCCCAGTTCCTGCAGATACAACGTCAGCGCCTACGTGCAAGTCGTGTGTCGAAGCGTACATACTTTACGGTGTCTGACATTCTCGAAGAGTCGGAAAACTCGGATTCGGTGGGGCTGCCATATACTCCGTTGGTGTTGTTGCGGTACGAGGGCGAAGTGTTTTGATATGTAGCCCCTCCCAGGGCGGCGGGGAACGAGGGTTTGGAAGCCAGCATGGCCATTGTTTGGACGACAAAGGTCAGAGCAAAGAAGAAGTGCGCAAGAGGCGTGCGGGGGCTATTGCTTCATTGTCTGCGTGGACAAAGCACTCGAGAGGATGATGTCGTTCGCTCAGCTGTGTCGATGCTCGTTGGGCTATCTCGCTCGCGGCCTTCAAGGGCAAGCAGACGGCGGCGTGACAGCTGACGGCGGGTTGCGCGCGGGCGTGCGGGTTTATGGCCTCTGTTGTCCCTTTGTGTTTCAAGGCACAGTCGTCGCCTCTGCTTTTGTAGACAGCTGAGACACTACCAGCCGAGCAGTCGCAGCTCACGATGATTTGCAGAGGATGAAACGTCAGAGCGACAATCACTCGGTTATGTCGGATTGCGATGTTTCCTGCTGCCACGCTGTGAAGAAGAAGGTCGACTTGTCGAGAGAAAGACGACAAGAAACTACACGACCGACTCACCGTCAGGTCACAGCAAAATTAGGACGACCACGTCGGAAAATAGCTCTCCTCGTCGTCGTCGCGTGCGCCCCGTGTCAAAGCCTCCCATACCTAATCGAATCCTGACTTGAGTCGCACTAACTGAACATGAAACGCGCCGCCACATCTAGAGAGCTGCCCGCTCACCAAAGCATCCCAAAGGAGAACTTCTCATCCCCGATGCCCAACGGCCACCTGCTTTTGTACATCTTGATCAAGACAACATCAACTACTGACCGCTCCCCAGCCTCTTCGCCAGAACCGTCAATTGCTATTTCATCAAAGAGCGTGCGCGATCCCCAGACCCTCAGGCCCGAATGCACAGCTTTGACTGAGGCCCAGCCCTAGACATGAAGCTCAGACGTGGCCGCCGTGTTGAACTCCACACGCCTTATGCTGGTTACAACTATCATGCGTCTGCTATTTCCTTCTGTCCACAACCTTCTGCAGCACGCAGCGTTGTATGTAGCTCACTCATCACCACCTTCGTCCTTGTCTTGGCGGAGAGCGCCACGGCTTACAAGCTAAACATGATGCCGGCGCTGCACTCCCTCCATCTTCAAGAGTATACAGATATCATTCTGTACAACATGTACGAATCCTCAGCTTCCTCCATTCCGAATACCCGCGCCAATGTGGGACTCGTCGAGCTCGGCGTCTAGGCGCATGTGTCAAAACAGCTCGTCGGCCCGGCCTGCAGTGAACATCAGCTTGCTTGTATTCAGATCTGCTCGACGACCGGTTCTGCCGCCGGTGTGCTTTTCTGGTATTCCCGATCATGCTGATGAACCATCATCCGGCGACCGAATTGATCCACAAACGTGTTGTGACGAGGGTGGAGGCACGAGAAAAACTGTAGCGGTTTCTAGCGGGGCGGAGGTTACTGGTATCTGGTAACTTTGGCCGGCCCGGCACCCGTTTGTTGATCTTGGAACATGTGTTTGGTACCTGTAGACCTCAGCTTCCAACATGAAACCATGACGCCAGACTCCGACCCTATCTTCATCGTTTTGTTGTTGCTGGGTTGAGGCAGACTTTCACGATGCCATGTTGTCTTGATGTCAGAGCGGTATGGGTGTGCCGCGACGCTTATACAAGCAGTTGGTGTCGCAAGTCAATCTAGTAGAAACGAACAGATTGGCTTGTAGGATCAGCGTCTGATGCCTGCTCGTCTGACTGGCGCGCTTCGGTTGATCTGCCTTAATATTTTTATCATGATGTTCGGTGATTGGCGTGGCGCACTCGTTTCTGCAAACCTGCTAGGTCTCCATGTCAATGACGACGAGTGGCTCTTCCAGAACGCCCAAGAAATGGTGTCCGCCTTGTCATGCTCCGCGACCTAAACTACCGAGTCGTTGACCAAGGGGACTCGAGCAGTCGAAACACAGAAACAAGGCACCTTCCTTCTCCTTCGCTAGGCGGCGCGAAATAAAGGCATCGATCAGGGCTCGCTCCTTCCTTGTCAACTTCTCGGTACTTTTGCGCCAGCCCCCGCAACATCGCGGCAGCACTAGGTTGCGTCGCATCGCATCGACGTGATTGCGCCTGGATCAAGGCTGACTGTCCTTTGCTTTATAACCACTCTCTCAACACGCGAGATTACTGCCACTTTTCGGATTCCTGATCTCTGATACTCCATTAGAGCTCGTGTACACAGTGACGAACGAGTGACGCTGCTCAGCATGGCATCTGGAGACGGCTACCGCTCTCCAGCTGTGCAGTCTGCTGCAGATAGCTTCGAACCGCGTCGGGACGATTATCTGCCAAAACCTGAGTCTGACAACCATCGCCGCTCCAGACCACGAGGCAACTCAGGCGCTGTCAGACCCAACAGCATTTACCAACAGAACCCTCCTGTTGATAAGGCCGTAAACCATGCTTTCGAACGCTCGGATGCAGCTAGCCAGTTAGATCCAGCTCTTGTCGCTCAGATTACCGAGCAGGTCATGAACAATCTCAAAGCCTCTGGTATTGGTCAACAGCAGCAACCGCCTCTTGCTACTCGCACCAGATCTGCCCATTCGAGATCCCCCACGGAGTCAGCCGGTTCTCTTAACCGTCCATACACGCCGCCTTCTCCTACGAGGGACACCACTGGGAGTTATAGGTCATCATCTCCCGAACGTGCCATGTTTGATGCAGATCCATACAACAGCAGTTACGACTTCCCGCCACCCAATAGAAGTAGCAGTGATGCATCCCCAGTCCATGCTGAAGACAGCAAATCAAGACCTGGACAAGCCCGAGTGCCCTCAACTTTTGAAGAGACGGTTCTGGAAAAGGCATGGCAACCACTGTTTCAATCAGGTCAACCTACTCCAAGATTGAGCCAATTCCTCCGAGGCCTCGCTCTACACATCATTGACGACTACGAGCCGAAGCGCAGTCTAGTCATCTCCCCGGCGAAAATGGTTCAATTCTTCGAAGACGTCCGACTGTCTTCTGAAATCTACCCCTGGCGGGATATCTTTGGAGGCCGCGTCACTTACGAATCAATCTCAAGAATTTACCGCGACTTGCGCTGCCAGCATCACTTCATCCAGTTGGGCAATCATTCTGTTCCAGATATCCCAGCCTTGACCCCAGATGGCTTCAATCAGTTCATGACTGTTCTCATCCAGGCCCATCCGACCATGGAGTATGAACGACTCGCAAAGGCTGTCCTGCACATGCCCATCAGCAACGCTGACAACCCCAAGGAACGATTTCCGAAGCAGCTCAGCCGTCGACTCATTCCCAAGGAGGATGATATTACACAACAACAACGACTACATGCTGCCATGTCTGCTGACCGTAACATACAGTTGCGTTCAAGCAACCCTATGCCTCCTCCACCCCCTCAAACAAGATCAGCCCAGCCACAACAGCCTTCGACTGCGGCCTCTGCTTCGACGTCCTTCACTGAGAGAGAGCGTGCTCCCTACTCCAACTTTGCATCCACGATCGACGAGGACGATTTACGTACTGTTCCTGGTCCAATTGAGCGTGAGCGTCAGCCGTATACTGCAAAGGAGGGCTCGGGAAAGGTGTACGAAGACGATCGTCGAAACACTGGTCGACCAGAAAACGTGAATCGCACATCACGCGCCAACTCTGCTGCACCTCATCCACAGGTTAGCCAGAGCAGACCTACCGACATACCCACCACAGGCCAGAGACATCATCGTCTTTCCGCGACTGGACAAAGACCTAACTTTGGTACTCCACCCACTCTGGGTTACCCACCCAACACATACACTCGTTCTGAGGGTACGAACATTGGCGACGTCCCGTCCGCACACTACAGCTCCAACATGCACTTCGATGATCGAGACCGGACGAGATACCCACGACGAGATGACGAGTCTAGAGAGTCGAAGCGTGCTTCGTGGTACCCCTCTCGTGGCTACGATTATGATGGAGCCTACGACGACAAGCGAAGACCCGCAGGCGGATCTGACGGATATGGAAGCTACAATGGTTATCCTTCAAACCAGAAGTACTAGGTCCCGTGACGGTGGCATCTGAGTCTAGTACTGCTCGGCCGAGCCATCAAACTATCAATACAGAGTATCATCCTGGGACCTCTGCATTCATTTCTTGTTCTGCACCTTTACGACCCACGTTCCTCGTCCTCTGTTTTCTTTCGTCGTATACCCCTTGTCAGTTATGCTCTTTTTATATTTGGAATAGTGTCGGGCGGACAGCAGGCGCACAACGCAAGCCTTGGAATTCCTTTTTTTTTCTCTGATTGCATAGACATTCGCTATAGTTGACGGATGAATACAGTTTCTTCACGATATTCAATAGGACATTGGCTGCCTCTGGAACTCTGTATTCCCGGTTTCTAGAGAGATTGTTTTTTGTACTCCATGTTTGAGCGGTCGTCGGGCACTGTAGCAATGTAATCTAGTTGTTTGTATGTATAGTATAGGTATGGCCAAAGGGGTGGTGTCCAGCCACAGCAACTGCAACCGAGACCATTGGCGCTTCTCCACATGGTTCACGAACCCTGAGGGAAACCACTGACGTCAGAGTGCAAACACGCGAACACTTGGAACTTGCAAGGGCTGGGGGTCAAGAACCAAGAATGCAGATCTGCCAAAGTCAAGTTTGGAGCCCTTGCATTGTTGATCTTGTTTTTTCTGGTTTTTGAAACTCTTGTTCCTTTCTTCCATCTCAAAGACTCATCCATCCACTACCAACGAGTAAACCCACACTTGAACAACACGAAATCATGTCCAACAAAAACGACAAACAAGAACCCACCCACGATGAAAGTCTAAGCAACCTACCTGCCGGAGGCACAGATGTCAGTCTAGGAGAAGGACAGAAAGGTGAGTTTCTTTCTCCTCTTATCTCCTCTTAAGCCCCCTCGCCAACGCAAAAACCCCCCCCTGTAGGCCTCCTAGCACCACTAGCCGACCCCCTAGGCAACGCCCTCGATAAAGGGCTCTCTCCTCTCGGCACAGCGGTCGGCGGACTCACGAATGGCGGGTATACGAAAAGTAAAGAGATGGATAAACCCGCCGACGAGGATGAGAGAATGGGGGGAAAGGAACAGAGTGGGGGGAATCCTTTGGGGTTGTGAGAGGTTCATAGAGGGAGGAGAAGGAGGGGAGGGAGGGGGAGAGGGGAGAAGGAGAGGGAGGTGGGATTTGGAGGTTGGCGATGGGGGTGTGGGGTGTGGGATGTGGGATGTGGGTATACAGGGGACAGAGGATTGATGATGTTTAATAGTAACGATGTTTAATAATTTTTGGGTTTTTCTGTTTATATATCCATACTTCCATGCCTCTTTTGTTCCGGAATATGAACCGTAGATTGTTGCAAAGACTGGTTTTGATGAAGAATTGAGCATTTTGTATACATTAAACATAAATGTATGACTGGTGATGTGATGGCTAAACTGTAGGAAAGAAAAAAAAAAAAGAAAGAAAAAAAAAAGAAAGAGGTCAGTAAGAAGAGAAGAAAAAAAGAGACAGAGAAACCGATCGCTCAAGTTTCAACTGCCACCCAAAAAAAGAAGAGAACAGACACAAGGAGATCAAGAAGGAAGGAAGGAAGAAAAAAAGTCATGTCAGAACATGGCGACCAGAAGAGCCGCGTGTTGCTCAGGAAGAAGCAGCGTCAACCAGAGCAAGGGGGTAGCACTCCTGGACAGGCGCACCGGTAACAGTGTACTTGACATTGGCATTGTTGACCAAAGCGTCCAAACCATCCTGGCCATCGACCACGAAAAGCTTGCTGACAGCGTTGTTGGCAAAGTTGCACATGACGATGTTGTAAAGGTTTCCGTAGGTGTCGGCGGCAAAGTAGACGGGTTGGGTGCTTTCCTCGTCGAGCTCCTGTAGGGTCAAGGTGATGAAGTCGGCGCTCTTGGGGATGCTGTCTTCATCGCTGAGACGCAATCTACTGGCGGAGTAGGCCTTCATCTCATCGGGGTGGAAGTGGAGGTAGCGGCCGCTGTCGTCACCGAAGATTTCGCCGTCGTATTGGCCAAAGAGAAGGTTGTTGGTCTGGATGAGTTCCTCGCTGTAGGTGGCGGCGTAGAGGTTGCCGTTGGCGCTGGGGACGACGGCGAGGGTCTTTGAGATGTCAATCAGCTGGGTGTAGTTGGCATCGCTAGGGGAGTCAGAGGCAGAGGCAAGTTGGAGGGCCTTGTTCGTGTTCTCGATGAATGCCGCGTTGTTGGGATCCTCGGAGTAGTCACCAGTGGTATCGTCAGAAAGGTCTTCGTCCGTGGCTACATCGTTGTCGAACGACTCGACGTAGTTGTCCTCGTCGTCGAAGACATAGTCCTCGTCGTCATCAGAGAGATCGGAAGCGTCGGAACCATCAGTCGAGGTAGTGTTGTCTTGACGACGGACCAGGAAGTTACGTGCATGGCGTCTCTCGAGCTCCTCAGTGGCGGGCTCCTCGTCGGAAGGTGAAGCAGATTCACTGCTGTTCTCCTCGTCGGCGGACGAAGCAGGCTCGCTGGCATCCTCCTCGACAGAGTTGGACGCGGGCTCTTCAGCACTCTCCTCATCAGTGCCCGATGCAGGCTCCTCAGAAGTCTCAGGAGCAGATTCTTCATCAGTCTCCTCGGGTGCTTCGTCATCTGACGTGTTTGTTTCGGTTGGTTCGGGTGCATCCTCAGAGTCAGTGGAGCTAGGGTCGGTTGCATCACCGGTCTCAGTCGGCTCGTCCGAGTCTGAACCTTCGGTGACGGTAGGTTCCTCTGTAGATTCAGGGTCCGAGGGCTCGGATGCATCAGTAGGCGTGGGCTCAACACCGGTGGCAACAGCACTGGGAACGCCAGTGGAGATCGGACTGATGTTGTTGGAAGTAGCAGTAGATACTCCAGACGAGACAGCGGAGGAGGCCTTAGACGTTTCCTTTGATCCATCGAATTTCTTGCAACCCTTGATAAGAGGGGGAGAGTCGTAGTGGTGCAGAGTGAAGGTCTTGACGCCCAAGAAGTCAAGCTTGATGTCGTTCTGGACATTAGCAAAGTACTCGATACCGTTGTTGCAAGTCTCGCTGGCTGCTTCAGCATCTTCAGTGGATGCTGCGATGGTGAGGTTGCCGTAAACACTTGGCTCCTCGATCAAAGCCAGTACTCTCTTCATGTCGAGAGGAGGAATCTCAATACCTGCATTGATGGCGATAGGCAGACTCAATTGAAGTTGGGCACCAATCTTGCCGCTTGCCTCGAATCTCTTTGTGAACTCGGGAGTGAAACCAGTAACGCTGCTCTTGGTAGAGCTTTGAGCATCGAGAAGGTTGAGCTTGGCCTCAAAGTTGGGGATCTTCATGGAAACACCAACGAGAACTTGGCCCTCAGCGCTGACTTCGACCACAGACTTTGCATCAACACTGAGGTAAACGCCAGCGGTGAAAAGCTTGCCGACAGAGACACCGACTTCAGGGAGAGGCTGGTTGATGATCTTCTTGGTTCTTTCGTCCTTGTAAGATGCAGATGCGGCGAGACCAAGATGGATGCCAGCTTCGATGTTAGCGTTGATACCAGCGTTCAGCGACTGAAGACCGTCCTTGGCATTCCACTTGGCTTGACCAGCCATGGAGACCTTGCCCTTGACACCACAATCAACACAGTACAGGTTGACTTCAGCACTGCCCTTGTCGTCCTTGAACTCCTTCTTCTTGGAGTAAATCGATGCTGCTTTGCCCCAGGGCGAGTCCACAGAAGCTGCAGGGCCGTAGTTGAATTCTTGAGAGCCGCTGATGATGGGATCAAAGTTTGAAAGATCCTTCAAGACGCCACCTGAGACTGCATCCAATCCTGTGCCGACAAGGGGAACACTGCGAACACCAGCCAGTGCGAGCTTGCCAGTAGCCTTGCTGACATCAACAACAATCTCACCACTTTTGACGAGGACGTTGCCAGCTGCTTTGCCTGTGTCCACGATAGCGTTACCGACCGACTTGAGACCACCCACGATCCAGTCACCAAGGCCTCGCTTCTGTAGATGTGCGAGATCGCGTCGAGTGAAGTCCACGTCATTGTCCGTAAGATCCTCTTCCGTCAAGGTGGTATCGGGGAGGAACTCGCGGAGGCTGGATCCATAGTTGTCAGAGGTAGTGTCAAGGTATCCGATACGGTCGTCAAGGCGAGAGTCGAACTCTGCATCACCACAGTCAATTGCGGGCAGACCATCGATGACAGAAGAGGGAGCGGCTCCACAGGAGGATCCGTACAGAGTACCGTTGCCGGAGGGAACAGAAGTAGGAGTAGGAACAACAACGCCGGTGAGTGTGTTGCCAGCGCCTGAGTTGCGAGTCGAAGTGGAGCTGGCCATTGCACCTCCTACAGATGTAGCGCTAGCCCCGATGGCAGAGGCACCATTGCTTCCAGGAATGTAAGTTCCCCAGACGAGGTCAACAGTGTGGGCGATTTCACCGATTTCGAGCTCCTCGCTAACAACGGCCTTGATTGTCATGGTCTTGTTGTCGAAGGAGAGCGAAGCAATCAACCAGAAGGTACGCTGGTCTTCGGCATCACCGTGACATCCATCAGTGTAGGTTGCGAGAACCAGCCCAGTAGAGGTAGTAGACCAGCTATCGCAAGCCAGGTTGAAGGCTTGCATGCTTGTGAAGGAAACCAGGATGCCCTCATCGGAACAAGAGGTGCCAGAGATGTACGAAGAGTGGTCGAGAACAACGGTATCGTGGGTCAAGTCGGTAACAACGGATGCGAAAGCGTGCTCGACCTTAGGGTCGGCAAGACCATAGTAGAGACTTGCATTCTTTGACGGGATCAAGTTGTCAAGGTTGTCAAGAGGGTAATCCCAGTGAACGGCGGGTTGGACGGTAGCGGCAGCATAGGCTGCGGTGCCAACAGAAGATGCTGCGAGCGCAAAGGGAGCGTGGTTAGCGGTCGATGATGGTACACCGGTAGATTCGCCGAGGGCGCATCCAGCGACAGTCTGGGTCACGACCACGGTCTGGAAGCCGGCCGAGCTTGCTGGGGACTGAGCCTGAGATGCGACGTGGACAGCAACGGCGGAAGACGCAGCACCAGAGCCATAGCCTTGAACAGCCTTGACAGCAGCAGAACCGGAACTTTGGTCATGCTGATTGGCGTTGATGGCAGCACCCGAGGAGGAACCCGAGGAGCCTGAGGAAGAGCCTGAGGAGCCTGAAGAAGAACCTGAGGAAGAACCTGAGGAAGAACCTGAGGAAGAACCTGAGGAAGAACCTGACTGGTGTCCGTCAACTGCTGCAACAACGACTGCGTTGGTGCTTGCAGTGTTGTAGATGGTGGCAGTGCTCAGAGCAGTTCTAGTGCTGGTGTAGTTGCTGAAATGAGGGTTGGAGGTAACATTGGTATAAGTGGTGTTCAGAGGCTGAACAGCCAAAGGGGATGCAGACACAGTGCTTCCCAGACCCAAAACGAGTCCGGGAATCAAGTATCCAAGTCCTGCCATGGCTATGGATCACCAAGACGAAGGAATAAAGAATGGACGTCCCAAAATTGGAACAAGAAAGGAGTGTGGTTGTCGAGGTCGGTTCGCTGGATGAGAATCTCAAGAACATGGAAAATCGTCTTCTTCATATACCCTACTGACTACAGCCAGAGTCTTGTTGCAATCTCCTCTCAGCTATCTCTTGTGTCGACGTTTTGGTCTCAATCTCGGTATACCCTTCCAGTATGGCGCATGTTCTACTCATGCCCTGCAGTGCTAGGCTGAGCAGCTGGAGTTGCCAGTCCACAAACGAAGTCGACGTTGAGCTGAGGTCCGGATGTTCATTTCAAAAATCTCGGCTATTCCCTGAGCTCAACTCTAAATGGATGTCAAGTCGAGACCGAATTGGTAAAAGATCATTTTCTGCCAAGGAATGTCGTTCACGGTGTAGCTTGTGTCCACAGACGCTCAACGTGGAGGGCTGCGGTGTCTCCAATCCATGGACAACTGCAGCTTGGCAGGGTGATTTGGGTTCCAGAGGAAAGCTGATCTAACAAGTGGCTGTGACTTAGGTCAGCTCTTGCTCGTATAGACCAGTACTACACATCTTCTTTCTGAGTCAGTGAAGGAAAGTGTAGTCGCTTAAGGAAAACGGCCTGCTGCCCGACTTGCTATGCACCGTAGTCAGAGACCAACTGCATCAAAGCAATTACCTAAGGTTTCTGAGACGTGTAGTAAATAGCATACAGCTGAAGTCTCCAAAGAAAGAAGTGAGCCATGCACCGCCTGGCTGCCGCATGAGGCGTTTTCAGACTGCCGAAGCTCAACGGTGACTCCGACGTCCTGGGTCTGGCCACGTTATTGATGCAACACAGCTGAGGACGAGCTTCTCTCTAGTTTCAAGTCGCTGTTGTACTGGGGATGGGTTGCTGTAAAGGGGCTCGTATCTCGGCTAGGGCAACACCAGTCGGCAAAGAGAAAGGACAATGCGAAGGTTTCGGAGATGCCGTCCTCTTTTTTCTAAAAGTCCGTGCGTTACCTGCACTTGCTGTATCAAATATCAACGTTCATCACATCTACTCTTTTGAGAGTACAGAAAAGGCATAGGGAGCTCTGAGTCAGGAGAACTTCCCGGAAAAGGCTCGCTTCCATGGCAGGCTGTGTCGCTCTCCTGAGAACACGTGATGCCTTCCGGATTGAGACTGTGCTCAGTGCAAGCATAGCCACCTGCTGTCTTGCGTAGAAGCTGTTGTCCGAGGGGTATTAATATTGTACATTTCCATAGGCGAGGTTTCCACTGGTGTCGGTGGAGGAGAAGGACGAACTTAGAGAATCTAGGATGTGTTTAGGAAGCCAGCAGGGCTCTCGTTCAGAGCTGCTTGGGTACGCAGTAAACTGAGTTAGAGATGCTCTCCATTCTTTGATCGTGCTCTGGGCTCCATGGACATGACCTCCTACACTGAATGCAGTCTCGCAGAATACAGGAATCATTGAGCATGCCCTGAATATGCAAGTCAAGTATATTCATGGTGTCAAGGAAGCAGTGCCCCTGTAAAGCGCCATGATACTTAGCAGAAGACACCGACTCTCCTGGTGGCCTCTCCGCTTCATCTCCATCTGAAGTCAAACACAGAGTCAACATATTCCCAGGAGGTGAAGAGATGCGGTCGGTGAGCTCAACCGCAGAAGCGCCTTTGATGCCGCCGTGACACACGATTTCTGGTGGCAGGACGATCCCCGCACTACGTCATAAGGTTCGACCTTGACACCTTCTTCCTGCACCACCAAACCAATAGCTTTACCATTCTACACTCAACACACTCAACAACACAGCTTCTACTTCAAGCACATACAAGCAATCATGTCTCAAAATCTCATGGACACCCAACCCGGAGGCGACACCGAGGGCTCGTGAGTTGGATCGAATACACCATCCGGTCTTGTGAGACGATGCTAACAATACTTTCGCTCCAGCACTTCGCAATACACAGCCATCAACACCGTCACAGTGCCTCACAAGAAGTCAGGCGGCCAGTTTGGCAGTGAGTTATCTCCACCTGCATCCTCTATCCCAACCAACCATACTAACACACACAGACCCCGAAACCTCCGTCGATTCCGTCCCCGAGGTCGAAGCCGCCAACAAAGCAGAAGAAGGCGCAAAGACAGCAGAAAAGATTCGTTACGGTCAATCGTTGAGTGAGAATGGTATGGGAGGTCAGACTACTGGTCTCGGACAGGCAAACAGCAGCAGCGCTGGTTCAAAAGCACAGGACGACGATGAGGATGCCGTGAGCGAGAGAGTAAAATCTGGATATGGTGGCGACAGGGATATGGACAGGGAAATTGGTGCATAAGGAACGATGAAAAGGGAAGACACGAATGCTATGAAGATCCTGAAAGCAAACATAACGTTACAAAACATACTCGATTGCAGTCGGATGCCCACTGTGACCGTACAACCTGATTTGGTCATTCTTGTCCCACTCTAAGATTCGTCTATGCACAGACTAAGCTGTGTTCATGGTGAGCTACCCCTAAGGCGAACGTTGAGTATCTCCAGTGCATTGTCGCGGCTCGGTGTTGAAGCTGGAGACCAACAATGCCTTTGACGAAGCTCCAATACGGTCATGCACTCAGGAAATGAGCTTTGATGTTTGGTACACAAGTCTTCTCGTCCCAATTGCAAGGATAACTCGATGAGAGAAGTCTTCTTCTTACCATACATTCATCGACTGAGACGAACCCATGCAAATTGAAGTATCGAGGCTGGCATATTAAGGTCAGGGTGGTACTCTCGACACATCTTTGAACTATCTAGAAATCCTCCGTTACACGTCGAAGTCGACAATGAGTCGTCGGCAGAAGCTATGTGAATGTTCAGCGCTCCAATCGGGGAGGTATGAATAGAGCAAGTCAAAGAGAGAAGAAACGAAGCATGCGACTAAGACCAAGAGCTCACCCCACACGCTCTCGCGTTCCACAGCGGATGCAACTCCCTCAACTGCTTACACTTGAAACTCAACTCTCAACCCTGTCACAAGGAGAGATGAGCATGCAAGCGCCATACATGCCAGTCGCTTGCACGCCATGATCTCAGGCATATCCAGGCTTCTTGGCCTGTCGTTTCTATTCTGTCTTGGTCTCCCATTCGCCCTATTCGCTCTCTTCACCACCTCTCTGGCGCTGGGCACTCTTCTCCTGCAACTACTGTTTGTATATTTCGACCTGTTTCTCGCCATTTTGAGCGGCGCCATCATTCCGTCATCACCTCCTACGCCTGTCGCATCTCCGAGTGCCAGACCCGCACGACGCAAGAAGCACACCACACCACCTACGCCTTCGGCAGCACTCCGCAAGACGCCCTCTTTCGCAAGTCTGGTTGGCAGCGGAACGGATAGGGATTTCGAAGGTGTGGGAGGCTGGAGGTTTCCTGAAAGCGCAGACGAAGAGGCTGTCTGGATGAACATGAATCGATACCTTGAGTTGCCTGCTTCGCCGGCAGCTACGAGGAAACACAGAAGGACTGGAACAGGCAACGGGGCACAGAGCCCTCTGATTGCAAGGACAATGGCGAGGACTTCGGGCAGTGCGAGTCCGGACGGCTACTTCAATATCAGAGTGGAGAGCAGGGAGGGATTGGGATTGAGCTCTCGAGGAGATGTATGAATGCTATGCGAGGGCCTGAGACAAGGCAAAGGTCCAGAACATGGAGAGGATACTGCGGAGGAGTGACTATGAATTCATGAACCAACGATCTGACGGCTTTGGGCTGTCGTGACATCTGTACAGCTATATTTACAAGTCTCTTCAGGTCCAGTTACAGTCTGGTCAGAGCAAGAGCAACAATGCATTTGGAAAAAGAAAGAGCAAAAGTTGGCCGGACTGACGTGTGAGTGGGAAGGAACCCCACACGGTGACTTGTTGCGTTCGAGACAGAAGGAGCTTCTGGGCGTCGCGCGCTTTGGCCTTGAGGCTGGCAAGTCCCAACTAATTTGCGTCGTCTTCCCTCGCACACGCAGCGTCCTCTTGCATACACACAACTCTGCACCCGTCAGAACCACCTCCGATTTCCCACATACTCGCTCGAAGCACATCTGTACACCCTTGTACACGCGCGCCACGTCAACGACGACCCCCAATACCACAAGCTCCACCGACGCGTTCTCGCATCCTCTCTCGCAACCATGTCTGGAGAAGCCTGGCTATACCTGATAGCCGTGCTTATCAATGCCGTCAACCTCTTCCTTCAAGTCTTCTTCACCATCATGTACAGCGATCTGGAATGGTATGCTCTCGTCCTCCGCTCACCGCCCGATCCGACCCGGTGCTGACCTACTCTCCTCTCAGCGACTACATCAACCCTATTGACCTTTGCAACCGCCTCAACACCTACATCGTCCCCGAAGCTGCCGTCCACGCTTTCATCACCATTCTGTTCCTCGTCAACGGTTACTGGATCGCCTTGATCCTCAACCTGCCCCTGCTTGCTTGGAACGCAAAGAAGTCAGTTCCATACATCGAGGAAATCTCTCAAACACGTATGCTGACAAGACACAGGATCTTCGAGAACCAACACCTCCTGGACGCGACCGAGATCTTCAGAAAGCTCAACGTCCACAAGAAGGTAAACTCTTGCGTCGCATTCCTACCAGCCTCGCAGGCAGCTGACAAAGGCTTCAGGAATCTTTCATCAAGCTCGGCTTCCACCTCGTCATGTTCTTCTTCTACCTTTACAGCATGATCGTCGCTCTCATCCGCGACGAGTCACACTAAACTGCTGCCGCCAAACCACGCCGATAAACACCCGCCCAATCTCAAACCCGCTGCCGCTGCGATATCCTGCATCTTGCTTCTGCAGCCGCATGTGCGTGCGCCTGAGCTCCCTGGCTGGCTGGTACAGAATGAAGGCGAGAGATGTTCATGTCACAAAACAGCGCACATATGGGTCGCTTTTCTCTTTACACTTGACGCTGATGAAGCATGAATTGGGGGATCGAGGCCCAAGGATGACGATTCTCCTTGGCCTTTTGCTTTCTTTTACAGGAAGCGCTGGAAAGGATATGACTGATGCAGGAAGACAGCTGGTGCTTTACTTTTCGGTGGCGCTGTTCTTGCCTTGTCACGATGCAAAGATACCTCCGATACGATCATATAGACCTTTTGTTCGAACCGTTTCTTACAAGCTTTCTCCCAAAAACTTGGCTTTCCATGTCTCTGTAACGCCATTCTACCTCTCGAAAGGAATGGTCGTGTGACTTGTACATTGATGCTGTTGCCTGAACAGGACACGTTTCTTCACTGCTTGAGCTGTATCCCTGGTCAGCATGGCCAACACGTATGCAATCATTGATTCGAACGTGTTCAGATAGACAAAGCCATGTACGATGGTATTCCCTGTGCTCGAGGTCCTTGGACAAGATGCCCTCGGACCCGGGCCGATGTAAGCCAAGCCAAGCCTCTAATCAGCCCCATATTCCCAAACCAACCTCACCTCTTGTTCTTCCCTCTCTTCTTTTTTTTTTCTGTTCGTGTACTCGACTCCGTTGTTTCGAGGTTCGAAGCCTTGGGTTGATTGTTGCGGTGTAATGGTCTAGGAGAGGAGGACGGGGGATTTGGCTGCCTGGTGGAGGGGTTGGGTCTTGGGAGAAGTGGGTTCTTGCATGATTTTCCTCGGAGTGTGTTTTGGATGAGGGTATGGCCTGGAGGTAAGTGACGTGGCGGGATGGTTTTCTGGTGTGTTGTCTTGGACACCTCTCGGCTACCCTGGATAAGGTAGTGGATGCCGAACCGAAGCAGATATTTGGTCGTAGCTCGTTGGCGGAGAGGGGGTAAGTATCTCTTTCTCTTTCTCTACGGGACGAAATCCTTGGATCTCTGAGTACCTCGTGGGTCTCAGCGGATGTCGGTCTGGATGTAATGTCCATTGCCCCAGTGCTTTTGCTCTGAAAGCGAGCTCCCATTGTCGTGAGGCAGGGATGTGGCTGTTGGAAGGTATGATGCTTCCTGGAGCCGATGGAGTCGTTCAATGAAACCGCCCACCTCTTCGCTCCTCACGGAGTGTGGCTCTGGTTGCAAAGGTCATTTGGGAGCTAGAGGCTGGCTTGCTTTGGACCGTCCAAGCCCCTGGGTTCGTGTTTTGTCTTCTTCTCTTCTCTTTTGTTTTGTCTGCTGCGGTTTTTGAGTTGCGAAAGAGCTGGGGATTGCGGTGCCGGATCGTGAGGGCGTGATACCGTGTTGCTTGGTTGCCGGATTGCCCAGCCGCGGCTTCTTGGTTGTTTCGTGGGATAGATGTCTGTCCAGAGCTCTCTGCCGACGACGCGAGAGTGTACTGGATGGTTACGTGGCTCTCTCTGCTCACGACCAGGTGTCGTATCGTGGAAGGAGAGATGAATGTGTCGACTGCGGCTGGAGGTCGGCGGCGGTCTTCTCGTGGGAACGAGTGGTTTGGTCGAGCGAGGATGGTGAAACGAACGAAGTTGCTCCGGAAGCATATCGCTGGGTTTGGGAATAAATGTCGAATGCGCAGGTTTGTCGTAGGTTGGTTGGTGATTTGTATGCCCCGGCCCTCGTGGTAGCCCTGCGCCAGAGCAGCTCTTGAATGGCAGTAGGTTCGGGTCTCGTTTCAATCCTGAGTAGGTATGAAGCTGCCTCGGTGTTTGCCAATCGAGTTCCAAATCGGCGTGTGTGGACTTTGGCATAGGAGCCGCTGGTGCATCGGAGCCGCACAAGGATGGCGCAGGCTTTCCAGCCCAACCAGACGCATCGAAGTAAGCACAAGGATGGCAGATAGCTACAAGCAATGACCTTCTCGTATGTAGAAGGAGATCCCCTCGTCCCATTGGTGATGCTCGCTTGTTGCTCGCACAGCTCCTAGTAGTGCTGGTGCCCATGTCGCTGCCACCATCCAGCCGTAGGCGTCTGCTCTGCGCCTGGAGCTCTATACCAGAAGGCAGCAAGGATCAAGCGAGAGACATCAATAAGGCATTGTAGACATAGGAATGACATTGGAAGACACTTCAATTGCTATATAGACGACCATAAAGGTGGCTGGTTTGGACATTTTCCGCCAGTGAGTGAGATGTTGGAGGTCAAGTTTCTCGAGAAGAAAACAGGCGCTCGCTTCACTTTTTTGGTGAGAGAGTATATAAACTCCCACTTCTCCCACCCACCACCACTCTTCTTCCTTCCTTCCCATCCACTCTTCATCCTTCCTTCCCATCCACTCTTCAAAAATCATCTCGTCTTCTTCAGACATCTCTTCTTCATCATCAATCATCTTCATCAATCATCTTCATCAATCATCTTCATCAATCATCTTCATCAATCATCTTCATCAATCATCTTCATCAATCATCTTCATCATCAGTCATTGGCATTGTTTATCATCAAAAACAAGAACTGCTTCTCATCATGCGCACTCCATTTTCCACTGCGCGCAGCGTCTTTCCATCATGCGCACAACGACTTTTCGACGCGTCTCTTGCCTCTGCGCATCGACTCTGATCATCAACAAACATTTCTTGCACATCTTGGGCATCGAGTGTCTTCTTCTTCATCGGTCAACCATCTTCCACTTCCATCACAAGAGTTCATCACCTTCCATCTACATCAAGACATCTTCTCAAAGATCTTTCGCACCTCACCAAGGCAAGTCTTTCGCTCATGTTCAGCGAGTTTTTGCTTCGTCTCACACCATCCACAGGCACTTCTTCAGCTGTCAATCAACTTTCGCCTTCTCAGTTGCGCTACACATCTCTCTCTCTTCATGCCACTCATCAAGACGCAACCTCTTTGCGCTTCTTCTTGGTCATTTTCAAACAGTGGGTTTTCTTCGCGTCTACTGACCTCTTTGCTCACAGACAACAGCAAATCTGGACTACTTCACTCAATATTTTCACTCCAATCTGCACATTCTACCCATTCTCTTCCTTTTTACTTTTACTTTACTTCACTCCATCGCACAAGCTGCACACGACACCTTTTTTCGACACTCACCTCATCAACAACCATCTTTCTCGACACCAAGCTCATCAGCAACCACTTTTTCACTTCAGCGACAACTCTTCATCAACAAAAAACATCTTCATCATCAACACCTCATCTTTCTCTCTTCATCAAGCTCATATTCTCGACAAAACAAGAGGCTTCAGCACTATCAGGGTTTGTACTCAGCAGAAATCATCTCTCAACTCAGCAGCTAACGCTAAACAGGTTCAGGTTCAGGAGGGCAGGCATCTTTTGGCACATCAGCGTTCGGCACTTTGAGTTTCTTCGTCTCAAACATTCGCTGCTCGGAAAAGATGCCAGCTCTCTGCCACCAGCACTCTCGCCATTTGTCTCATCCAGCACAAAAGTCTCGCAAATTACAGCCTTGAAACGAGATCAGCAGTCCGCACATCCGACTTTCTCAGCAACAAGCACATCGCCAGCGAAGGCCTCACTTGCGAAGACACCGGCTCATCTCTCCCATGCAAAGTACGCGAACCAAACCGGGTACAGAAGCCACTTTTGTCTGTTTTTCTTTTTTGCACGAAAAGGTCTGTCGACTTTCAACGGCTCTCACTCTTCTCATCGGGCACTGCAATTATGATCTCTGTTTCTGGTTCTTTTGTGCGAATCGCGACTCGACACGGCCAAACTCAGCGTCCATCTCGCGCATCTTGACTTTGGAAAACTTGGGAAAAGCTCCAAAAAGATTGCCGAGGTGGACAGCAAATGAGACCTTGATGCCGTGTCAGAAGCCTTTCCAAGAATCAGTCTCAAATCGGCGTGTCTTTTTGTTTTCGAGTGGGAAAGTCTGGCGAAAGTCTGTCAGCATTTTTTTCGTGTGGAAAAAAAAAGCAGGGAAAGTTGGTGGAATGTCAAAGGTTTGGGGGACGAAAAAAGCAAACATCCCGATTTGACGTATGCTGCTGGCAGAAATCATTTCGCCGATGGTGGGTGAGGAAGTTACAAAGGTGTTGAGCTTGAGGGGGCTGTTTCTGCACATGGTCACTGACTTTGCTGTTGAAGTTGAGTGTTTTGGGACAGAAAATGCTATCTTTGCTGGTTTGCGTTGATCATACAACTGCTTGGGACATTGGCTTTGGGTGCTGGTGGTTGGGGAGTTGGTGTTTGTACTGGGTGGTTGGTGTGGGATTCGAAAGACTTTTGGGTATGGACAGGAACACTTTCTTTACAGTTTTGAGCATTGTTTTGTATCTCCAACATCATGCAGCAGGCATTTGGACAGGATAGGAAGGGTATTTCGGGATCTGATAGTGCTGAAAAAAACACAAACCTCATTCACAACATTACTTTTCTTCTCATTTGAACATTACCTCATCTCTCATTGCTCTTATCTATTGATGGCTTTCACCTCTTCTGAGCTGTTTACCTCTTCTATGCTGCGTGCTGTTACTATTCGTCTTCTCTACCATTGATGATGTCCTTGAGAAGGACAGCAGATATACAGCCATCTCCTTCTTGCTACTTTCCTTTCAACCACCCTCGTTCCCAGTATCCGACATCTCTCACTTCCATATTCTTATCCCAAGAAGCCATGCGTACCCTTGCGCAAGCTACACCATCTTTGTAAGAATTGGACACCTACACCTACCATCCTGCCTCTTTCCAGCCATCAGCAGCAAGTTTCGGACAACATGACACAGACTCTTACCTCCTCCCGCCATCACCCAAAATTCCAGACAACCCACATTGCCACAGACTCTCTTCCTTGAACGGCAAAATCAGTATGTCTTCAAATCTCCTAGCCTGGATCTTGCTAACAGCCACAGCGAAGAAGTCCTCATTGACAGCCATAGAAGAGAATCCCATCACCTCCTTTTCATTTCTCCGCCGTATCAGAGTTGCTTGTCTAACCTGGGCATTCACTGGGAGTTTGCTGTATACCGGCATACTGCGAAAACTGATTGTGGCTTTAGCTGTGCTGGCGAAATTATCGTTTATTAGGCAGAAAAGGGTTGCTGGACAGGAAGGCTCGAGAAAGCAGGGAAGGAGGCAAGGATGCAGGGAAGGAGGTAAGGATGCAGGGAAGGAGGTAAGGATGCAAGGAAGGAGGTATGGGAGAAAGGTATGGGAGAAAAATATGGGAGAAAGGTATGAGGGAAAGTTAATGGCAGCGAGGGACAACAGAGAATTTAGGCCTGGGGAGATGGCGATTTGTTCGACATGAGAGCTATATGGATCCCATGGAGCGATGTGGAGATACAGGAAGGTGGTGTGGAAAGGGGGGTTGGATTTGCGGATACATCTGGGAAGACTGTGTTTGAAAATGGCGTTACTGTTCAAGCGTCACGGTAAGAGGAACGATGATGATTTCAATATGGTTGTACTTATTGAAGAAAGGAAGGGACGACTGTCAAACGTTCAAGTCAAGGTGCGACCCTGACACGCAGCTTGGCAGCACCCTCCCACTTCACCAACAGTGACGCAGCACTTCCATCGCAAACACCATTCCACCTCCACCAAAAAAAAACAATCATGGCAGACCAACAACTCCAACTCGCCAAACGCACAAGCACAAAAGGCAAAGTGCCCACGGGCTACGCCGACGAAATCGTCATCAGCGAAACCGCCTTCCGCAACGCCCACCGCGCCGTCGAAGCAAACCACGAACCTGCCACCAAAAAGCGCAAAAGAGAGGCCAAAGGCGACAGCAGTGTTGTGTACGGTGCAGGCGCGTACAGAGGACCTTGGGCGCGCTACGAGGTGGAAAGGCCGGACGACAGCGAGGGCAGTGAGGAGGAGGTCGAGGTCGAGTACGAGGAGGATGCGATTGCGCCGCAGCCTGCTGCTCCCTCAAAAGCTGGTACTGCGTATGTGGAGTCGGATGGCGCGAAGGAGACGACGGAGTTCCATGGGAGTCAGCAGTATGATTACCAGGGCAGGACGTACATGCATGTGCCGCAGGACTTGGATGTCGATCTACGGGGCGAGTTGCCGGACGACTACAAGAACTATGCGCCCAAGAAGCTGCTGCATACCTGGAAGTCGCATACCAAGGCCATTACACAACTGCGCTTCTTCCCTGATGCGGGTCACTTGCTGCTCTCGGCTTCTGCGGACAGCAAGGTCAAGATCTGGGACGTCTACCACCAGCGGGAGTTGCTGCGTACCTACTCTGGCCACACAAAGTCCGTCTCCGATGTCTGCTTCAACTACGACGGTTCTCGCTTCATGACGGGCTCTTTCGACAGGCAGATGAAGCTCTGGGACACCGAGACGGGCCAATGCATCAGCCGCTTCAGCACCGGTGCCACTCCCCACGTCGTCCGCTTCCAACCCGATCAAAACTCGGCCACGGAATTCCTGGCCGGCATGAGCGACAAGAAGATCGTCCAGTTCGACACCAGGACGCCCGGAGAGTCACCCATTCAGGAATACGACCACCACTTGGGTCCGGTCAACACAATCACCTTTTGCGACGAGAACCGCCGTTTCATCACCACTTCCGACGACAAGAGTTTGCGCGCCTGGGAATACGGTATCCCCGTGCCCATCAAGTTTGTCGCCGAACCGTACATGTTCCCCATGGTACGCTCGAGTCCCCATCCGTCTGGTAAATACGTTGCTTTCCAGAGCTCCGACAACCAAATCGTCGTCTACGCATCTACGGAAAGATTCAGACAAAACAGAAAGAAGAGTTATCGTGGCCACAACAATGCCGGCTATGCTATCGATGTGGCCATCAGTCCCGATGGCGGTATGGTCATGTCTGGAGACAGCGGGGGTTACGTGTGCTTTTACGATTGGAAGACGTGCAAGATGTGGCACAAGATCAAGGCGAGCGAGTCTGCGGTTGTTGCGGCGCAGTGGCAGCCCAAGGAGACGTCCAAGGTCGTTACGGGTGCTTTGGATGGCTTGATCAAGTACTGGGATTAGAGGGAGGATGAATCAAGGGCGTGACTTGTCGCTTCGACCGAGTCTATCGAGTTCTTGTTTGCGGGCGACCATGTCGTTCCAGGCCGTGATGGCCTCGTAGCCCGCTGGCATTGATGCGTCGACATAATTTACATAGCAAGCATGACAGTCGTATTGGTCGGCTGAGTCAAGTGTGGCCTACCACAAGTGCAAGCCTCGGTGCCTTGTCAAAGCGCAACCCTGACAAAAGTGTTTAATCCTCTCCGGATAGTAGAGCGGGCGATGAGTCTTCCAAGGCAGCGTCGACATGAAGTCAGGATGCAAGCGGACCCAGCTGGCCAGACGGAGAAGAAACGCACAATGGCCGGCTTTGATGGGAGGGATGGCCGAAAGCCAGCCATGCTCACGAGTCTTTCGAGCATGTTCCAGTCAAGAATTCAAGTTGTAATTTGATAGAGCAGCCGAGTCAGAAGGCCAGGGTCATGCTGGAGGAGCCCGAGCTGTCGCAGGACAATGCAGCAGAGTATGTAGAACAGAACATGTAGTTCTTGATGGGAATGGAAGAGAGATGATATGTTGTGATGCTAAGCAACAGGCAGGGTTGGGTGAAGGTGACGGGCTCGGAGTGATTTCGTGCGAGGACCAGCCCCACCACGCGTCTGAACCATCTGGAGCTTCGCGCGCATCCCACAACCAACTTGTTTACATCAACTACCAAACATGCCACAAGAAGAATCAAAACCCATAGACGCTCCTGCCAACCAGGAAGCGCTCAACGATGCCGTCCAAGACCTCAAGCTGTCCGAGGAACAGTCCAACAAGCTGAACGAGGCCGCAGAGTCGAGTGGAGAAGACAACGACAACAACGACTCGACGCAAGCACCCGCCAAAAAGTCAAAGAAGAAGAAGATCAAGGATGCCGTCTCTGCCATTGCCTCATCCTCAAAGTCCCCCGCCGCTCCCACTTCAGCCGAAGATCCGCTACCCGCCTCGATGGTCGACAAGATGTCCGACACGCAAATCAATGCTCTGGTACAAAGCAACCCTGCCCTGGCTCAGGCCTTGCTCAAGGGTGAGACTTCCCTCGACGCCCGCAGCATGCGCGAACTCCTCAAGTCTGTCAGCGCCGCCGACCTCATGACGGGCATGAGCTCGGGAAAGAATGCAAAGGACATGGCCAACTACAAGTTCTGGTCCACCCAGCCCGTCCCTCGCTTTGACGAGAAGGCTGCTGCCGCCGAGAAGCCTATCGTCGAGGGTCCCATCAAGGAGGTCGATCCTGCAAAGGTCTCTACAAACCCCTCTCCCCTGGTTGCTGGTTTCGAGTGGTCCGAGATTGATCTGCTGGACGAGGCCGAGCTGAAGGAGGTTCAAGAGTTGCTCTGCAACCACTACGTCGAAGACGACGAGGCCATGTTCCGCTTCAACTACCTGAACGAGACGCTCAACTGGGCCCTCAAGGCTCCCGGCTGGCGCAAGTCGTGGCACGTCGGTGTGCGCGCCACCAAGTCACGCAAGCTGGTCGCTTTCATCTCCGGTGTCCCTGTCCGTCTCAACGTCCGCGATCGTCTCGTCAACACGGCCGAGATCAACTTCCTCTGCGTCCACAAAAAACTCCGCAGCAAGCGTCTCGCCCCTGTTCTCATCATGGAAATCACCCGCCGCTGCAACCTCGAGGGCATCTACCAGGCCATCTACACTGCCGGTGTTGTTCTACCCAAGCCCGTAGCAAGCTGCCGCTACTTCCACCGCGCTCTCGACTGGGAAAAGCTGTACAACGTCGGCTTCAGCCCGCTCCCTCACGGCAGCACAAAGATGCGCCAGATCTCAAAGTACCGTCTGCCCGAACGCACAGTAACCCCCGGTCTCCGCCTGATGCGCGCCGAAGACGCCGACCAAGTCACAGACCTACTCGCCCGCTACATGAAGCGCGTGAAAATGGCCCAAGAGTTCAACAAGGAGGAAGTGCTCCACTGGTTCCTCGACGCCGAAAGCGATCCCAAGAGCCCCAAGCGCGTCGTCTGGACCTACGTCGTCGAAGACCCTTCGACCAAGAAAATCACAGACTTCTTCAGCTTCTACTGCTTGGAGAGTTCTGTGATTCATAGCGCTAGTCACAGCAGTACTATCCGTGCTGCGTACCTCTTCTACTACGCCACCGAAGCCGCGTTCGAAACCCAAAACAACGAGGATGAAGTCCTCAAGGCTCGTCTCAACTTGCTGGTCAAGGATGCCTTGATTCTCGCAAAACAGGTAAAAACATCCTCCTTCCCCCTGTTTTTCTTCTTCTTCTTCTTCTTCTTCTATCCCCAGATCACGCGAAAAAGAACATATTTACTAACCTTTCTCGACAAAAGGCCAAATTCGACGTCTTCAACGCCCTCACACTCCTCGACAACCCCCTCTTCCTCGTCGATCAGAAATTCGGGCCCGGTGATGGACAATTGCACTACTACCTTTTCAACTACCGTACCGCAGACTTGCCTTCTGGCGTCGATGGCAGGAACCAAGTCGATGTTGGACAGCGCGGTGGTGTGGGTGTTGTGATGTTGTAGATATCAGAAAAGAATCCCATCTATTTGATGGAAAATAAATAAAAATAAATAAATAAATCAAGAGGAATTCTTCAGCTCTCGTCACTGCTTATCTGACTGTAGTCTCTATGTGTTCTCTCGGCGAAGTTTGTGAAAGAGGAGACTAAAGGGATGTATATCACAAAGTACGATTACTTGAACCTGAGGCTCATCCTGGTTTTTTTTTTTCCTATTTCTTGTGTGCATACTTTGTGGCTTATGTTCTCTCCTTCCGCCATGCTTTATGTCTACTGATATCTTCTGCTATTCTTTTCTTCCCTACTCTTTTCCCTCGCTAAAGCTAGGTTTGCCTAAGTAGAAACTCGCAATGGTCTACCTTCTCGCTCTCTCTGCAGCTCACCATTTTTGCTCTATCTCTTGTGTTTATCCTTGTGTCTAGTTTTCTATTTCCTTTTCGCTATGCTTTCGTGTCTATCCTCTGCCATGTCTTGTGTCTACTCATATCTCCTGCTGTTCGTTTCCATCTTTTATCCTCGCTGAAGCTGCATCTTCCTAATCAGAAGTTATTATCTTCCAAGTACTTTTTCGCTTCCTCTGCAGCAGGAAACTATTAGCAAAAGTCTCTTTGCCGTGTACTCCAACATTCGGTGGGTGGACTGCAAAGGCGCAAGGATTTTGCTTATTGAGCACCAGATACGGAAAACATGACTTGGGGGCTTATTGAAGCCAGAATTCGGCCTATCAAGACAACGCTAGCTCGAGGCTTTCATCAACCCTCCGATGATGTTCACTATGGCGTACAAAGCAAGATACATGTCGAAGACAAGTGAATACTGGATTGCCGGGCTTGGGCCTTGTGTTGATCGCGAGTAATGTTGCCTTGCCAACTTCCTCATCATGGTTCGAATGCGTCTTCGTGAGTGATATCCTTTGAGACGTTATTGTCGAGTTGCGCGAGGTCGAGAGCTGCTCTTGTCAAAAGTATACCATCAGGCATGGCCCATGTGCGCTCCTTTGTCGAGTCTTATTGACACACTCTTGCAACGCTGAACAGATCGGTGAGAAACATAAAAGAAGCCTTGCCTTCATCCACTGATCAACCACTCACCATCCGAGTATCTCTTACACTCTCTTACCTGCACAAAATCAAAGATTCGTCATGAGGTTCACCGCTGTCGCACTCGCCGGTCTGGCCACTGTTGCCATGGCCTCCCCTGCCGCCGAGGCCAACCCTGCACCCCAGCCTGAGGCCGCTGCCGACCCTGCCTTCTCGTCATGGGGCAAGAAGTACCACCCTAAGCTGTGGAATGGATGGGGCGATGCCCCCGGCCAGGTCTACCGTCGTGAGGCCGACCCTGCCTTCAGCTCCTGGGGCAAGAAATACCACCCTAAGCTCTGGAACGGCTGGGGTGACGCTCCTGGCCAGGTCTACCGCCGTGAAGCTGAGGCCGACCCAGCTTTCTCTTCCTGGGGCAAGAAATACCACCCCAAGCTTTGGAACGGTTGGGGTGATGCTCCTGGCCAGGTCTACCGTCGTGAAGCTGAGGCCGACCCTGCCTTCTCCTCGTGGGGCAAGAAGTACCACCCCAAGCTGTGGAATGGATGGGGCGATGCCCCCGGCCAGGTCTACCGCCGTGAGGTCGCCGCCACCGGCACTGCCTCTGCTGCCGACGCCGCCAAGCCTGCTGAGACTGGCATGTCTGAGGAGGAGGAGAACGAGAACATGGCCAACTTTGAGCGCCGTGACCCTGCCTTCAGCTCTTGGGGCAAGAAGTACCACCCTAAGCTGTGGAACGGCTGGGGTGATGCTCCCGGTCAAGTCTACTAGACGCGGTCTATCGAGCTAGAGGATTAGTGACTAGTTGCTAGATCTAGCTGGAGTCGTAGTCTGCTCGACCCAAAACTTTTTCATTTGCATCTTTCGCGTTGTCGGAGGAAGGATATCGCACTTCTGGCATGTTTTTTGGGAAATAGGAACGAATAAGGATGTCGCCTGGATATAGTAACCTTGGCTGTATCAAAGAGTCCCGTTCGTACATTGTGTATTGTCGTGCTGGTTGTGAGTCTATCATGTTGTGAATGTTTGATGAGTATCTTGAATGCATCAGGACGCGGGGCAACGGAGTTGGCCGCCCAGTGATGAATGATGGTTGCGACACGGGTACGAAGCTGCCGGAGGTGTGAGCAATCTCCGCTCAGGCCGAAGCACACTGATACGACCAGAAAAAGAAGCAAAGAGAAGACAGCGCGCAGTGCAGGTAGGGTGAGTGGCAGTCCCAACACTGAGGCGGTTCTGCGGTGAACGGCACAGCTCAGCAGACGGATATCACGTTGTGGCAGTGGGATGAGCTGAACAGAGATGAGTTCATGCTGCGAGTGTCGTGACGGACAGGTGAAGCAAGCAACAGCTCTCTCGGCCCGATCGCGGCGGGCAGCAGGTGGAAAGGTGAGGAAAGGTGAGTCGGAGTCCGATTGGCCTGTGCTCAGGCTCAGCAGCTTTGTTGGGTGCTTGGGAGGGGTTGAGGCCTCAAAAAGTCCTGCTGTCCACCGCCGCCAACTCTTTCTTTCCTCTCTACATCCACAAACCACATCACAAATGTAAGAAACACCTTCCTCCACCTCCCCGGGAACTCTAGGAGCTTGACGTGCCCGTCAATTGCGGGGTGTGCTCGGGGTTCGCAAACCAACGAGCCTGAGCTCTCCGTTTCTGCCCGAAGACAACACCTCCCGCTCCTCCACCACGGCCCTGCTTGACCCTGCTATAGCCGAGGACCCTCTTCTACCTCAGTACTGAGCATTGGGCATCCTCCTCGAGCTACTGCATTGTCTACTCTTGGGATATCTCCAGATTAACCCCTCATTTTCGCCCCTGACCTTCGACTGACACCCTCCCTCCCAGAATCATGCCTATCCAGAAGATTCACGCCCGCCAGGTTTACGACTCTCGCGGTAACCCCACGGTTGAGGTGGACATTATCACGGCAAGAAAAATCCTCTACGTCGTTAGAGACTGCTAGAATACTAATTATGGCTACAGGAAACTGGTCTCCACCGCGCCATCGTCCCCTCGGGAGCTTCGACCGGTTCCCACGAGGCCTGCGAGCTCCGTGATGGCGACAAGACCAAGTGGGGTGGCAAGGGTGTCCTCAAGGCCGTCGCCAACGTCAACGATGTCATTGCTCCCGCCCTCATCAAGGAGAACCTCGACGTCAAGGACCAGAGCGCCATTGACAACTTCATGAACAAGCTCGATGGCACCACCAACAAGACCAAGCTCGGTGCCAACGCCATCCTCGGTGTCTCCATGGCCGTCGCCAAGGCTGCCGCCGCCGAGAAGCGTGTCCCTCTCTACGCCCACATCTCCGACCTCGCCGGCACCAAGAAGCCCTACGTCCTCCCCGTTCCCTTCATGAACGTCCTCAACGGCGGTTCCCACGCCGGTGGCCGTCTTGCCTTCCAAGAGTTCATGATCGTTCCTTCGTAAGCTCTGCCTCTACAGCACCCTCCATCGACCATCGACTGACTCTTCCTCCCAGGGATGCTCCTACCTTCTCCGAGGCCATGCGCTGGGGTGCCGAGGTCTACCAGAAGCTCAAGTCCCTCGCCAAGAAGAAGTACGGCCAGTCCGCCGGAAACGTTGGTGACGAGGGTGGTGTTGCTCCCGACATTCAGACCGCCGAGGAGGCTCTCCAGCTCATCACCGAGGCCATCGAGCAAGCCGGCTACTCTGGCAAGATGAACATTGCCATGGACGTTGCCTCGTCCGAGTTCTACAAGGCTGACGCCAAGAAGTACGACCTCGACTTCAAGAACCCCGAGTCGGACCCCGAGAAGTGGGTCACCTACGAGCAGCTCGCCGACCAGTACAAGGAGCTCGCCTCCAAGTACCCCATCGTCTCGATCGAGGACCCCTTCGCCGAGGACGACTGGGAGGCCTGGACCTACTTCGGCAAGGTCTACGACCAGCAGATTGTCGGTGACGACTTGACCGTCACCAATCCCTCTTTCATCAAGAAGGCCATCGAGACCAAGGCTTGCAACGCCCTCCTCCTCAAGGTCAACCAGATCGGTACCATCACCGAGGCCATCCAGGCTGCCAAGGACGCCTTTGCTGCCAGCTGGGGTGTCATGGTTTCTCACCGTTCGGGTGAGACCGAGGATGTCACCATTGCCGACATTGTCGTCGGCCTCCGCGCCGGCCAGATCAAGACCGGTGCTCCCGCCAGATCTGAGCGTCTCGCCAAGCTCAACCAGATCCTCCGTATCGAGGAGGAGCTCGGTGACAACGCCGTCTTCGCCGGCACCAAGTTCCGCAGCTCTGTCAACATGTAAATTTCGCATTCGATGACATGGGAGTAAAAAGGAACGGAGGACGGCCAGGTTTTTCTTATTGCACAAACGTTATATCCCCTTTCTTAAAATTTGACGACGACAAGAATAAAACACAGTTCAAACAATTCATCTCCGCTTGCCTGATTGATATGTGACGATTGTTATGTGCTCAAAGGTGTCGTGTTGGTAGAAAGTATTCATAAAGTTGTGCAAATGTTCGGGAGTCGGGGTTTGGCTTGGCAGATGCGGCGGACTTTTGAAAGTCGATGGGCACGAGCACACATGGTATAGGTAGGCAGTCCTCGGTCGCAACATGTCTGGATCAATCTGTCTGCGGTGCCTGGCCAGGCCGGCAGCAGGCACACTGGAACACAGCTCACTACGAATCACCTCGCAAGCAACAGCGGCCTTTTCGACCAGCGCCGCTCTGGAAGCCAACTCTGCCGTCAAGAAGAAGAGCGTCTCGGTCGTCAAGCCCGGCCGTGGAGCCAACGCCTCGTTCAGCAAGGCCCAGGGAAAGATCCGCAAGGGACAGCCGGGCGCGCGAACGGGCAAACCGCCGAATGAAGGCGAGCGCAAGGCCATGCGCAAGCGCGTCGTGCTGTCCAACACCAATGCCGTCGAGGTCCAGGGTCTTGACAACTTGTCGGCCGCCAATGTCCACGATGCTGCGCTCGAGGGCCAGGTCATGGGGCTGAGCAACGAGGTCATTGATGCTCTGCGTGCGACCGAGGCCTTCAAGCCCACTCAAGGGTGGAGTCTGTTCAGGAGACCGGCGACGCTGGTGCGTAAAGAGACGGCTGAGCTGGCTAGATTGATGCAGGATGTCGAGGCCAACAAGACGGCTGTGCGTCGTGTCTTGTACGGAGAGCGCGGCTCAGGAAAGAGTGTTTTGGCTCTGCAGGCAAAGGCCATGGCTCTGCTCAAGGGCTGGATCGTCGTACACATTCCCGAAGGTGAGCATCAAACCCCCCACTGCAAGAACTAGGATCTGTATACTAACCACGAACCCTTTGCGAAAAACAGCCAAAGAACTCGTCCTCGGAAACTCGTCCTACGCACCCTCGGCCGAACAAGGCATCTACAACCAACCCCACTTCACCGCCGCCATGCTCGGCCAAATCGCAAAGGCAAACCACGCCGTCCTCTCCAAACTGCGCCTGTCGCAGCAGCACACCCTCTCCGTCCCCATCCAGCCAAACATGTCGCTCGACCGCTTCGCAATGATGGGCGCCACCGACCCAGACCTCGCCTGCGAAATCTACAGTGCCTTCTGGTCGGAATTGACCGCCGCCTCGCAGGAAGGTGAAGGTCTCGCTCGCCCGCCAGTGGTGTTCACCATCGACAGCATCGCCCACGTCATGCGCGACTCGGCCTACATGTCCCCCGAAGTCACCCCCATCCACGCCCACGACCTCCACATCGTAAACCACTTTTTGCGCCTGCTGGGCGCCAAATCCCCTCTTCCCAATGGCGGCATCGTGCTCGCCACAGACTCGCGCAGCAACAGACCCTCGATCCCCGGCTTCGACCACGCGGTGGCTCGCAACGCCGCCCTCGCAAAGGGAATCCAAGCACCTACCTGGGACCCCTGGGTCAAGGTCGACCAGCGCAGCATCGACGCCCTCGACGGCGTAGACGTCTGGCACATCAAGGGCTTGAGCAGAGACGAGGCCCGCAGCATCATGGAATACTATGCCAAGAGCGGCATGTTGCGTCAAACCGTAAACGACAACTTGGTCGCGGAAAAGTGGACGTTGAGCGGTGGTGGCATCATCGGTGAGCTCGAGAAGGGCACCGTCAAGACTCGTATCTAAAGAAAAGAAAGAGGATGCTGTGATTTCGCTCCCCGTGGTGTAAACATGTATTTCTGTATGTATTATTTCTTGTACAATTTGACCAAGGCTTTACCAAATTTTGAATCGGGCGTTTCCATCTTCTGATCAAAGAGCCAGCTTGGTAGCGTCGAAGCTGGATGGCATTTAATGTGTTGTACCCGAGCGGCCTTCTCGTTGACTCCGTGGTCATCAAGGAACATTGTGCTAGACGTTCAAATTACATTTGTTGTAAACTGATGAGTGCACGACTTGATAATTTTATATGATGGGAGGAGCTAGATGTACAACTGCTCTACTACAATGACTATTGCTTCATCAGAGGTCATGTCTGCTACTGATATTTGCTATATGGTCCTAGCAGCTTAGTGGACCAAGGCTCTTCGACGAGCATACTATTGAGTCTCCTATTGCAACACTCCCCCTGAGACCATAGTGGTATGTGAGTCTATGCCTTGATGTCTCTCTAGAAGATCTCCCCCTGGCAGTGGCTCATGTCTTTGATGAAGTGGTTCTCAGGTGAGATTTAGAGGTTCCGTGATAAGAGCTTGAGTTATTACTCAGTGTTTTCTTTGAGCGGCAGTCGGTCACTGTGTGATTCCAATTCATGGAGGAGAGCGCTTCACGACATATAGATTGAATGACATAGGTATTAAGTTGCTATCTGCAGGATTCTTGAGTCACAACATAGTGCCATGCTCCGTATCATCCTCACACTCAAGACGAGACGTGCTGGGAATCTGGCTGTACCTGAGTCTCGGCAGGCTTGTTAAGCTTCTCGGGTGCGTTTTGCTGAGGAGTCTGTTGGGTTTCGGTAGGCTTTTCAGGTGCACTGTGTGAAAGGATTTGTGCCTGTGCTTCAGTAGATGTATCGTGCTTCTCAGACAAGACGGGCTGAGGAGGCTGCATCTGGCTCGCAACAGAACTTTCAGGCTCCTCAAGTGGGATGGGCTGAGTGGTTGGTGGCTGTGTGATGACGGCTGGTGCCGCAGGCTTCTCGGACGTGACTTGCTGGGGGGTCTGAGTTGGTATGTCGACAAAATGTTCAGGCTTCTCGGTTGAGGTGTGCTGTGGAGTTTGCGCCTGGACATCGGCAGCTCCTTGAGGTTTGTCAGATGGAATGCGTTGCGGTGTCGATTGAATCTCGACAGGCTTCACAGGTGGGGTCTGCTGAGCTGTTGGGATCTGAACAGCTGACCCCTCAGGCTTCTCAGGCAAAGTGTGCTGTGGAGTTGGCGTCTGGACAACGACAGGTCTCTGAGGTTTGTCTGATGGGTCGTGTTGAGTAACCTGCGCCTGAGCAACGGCCGACCCAGGCTTGTCAGACAAAGGGTGCTGAAGAGGCTGTGTGTGGGTCGTGAGAGAATGTTCTGAGTTCTCAGATATCGTGTGCTGGTGGTCCGTTATGTGGCTTGTGGTAGACGCTTCATGCTTCTCTGGCGAGTGGTGTTGAGAAATCTGTGTGTGAACCTCGGTATGCTCTTGGTGGTGCTCAGATGGGATGTGCAAGGGGTTGTGTGGATTGGTAGAGTTCTCGGGTCGCAGTATATCCTTGCTGTCCACCTTGCTGAGCTCGTCCTTGCAATCCTCCCACCATGCCGTGCTTCGAAGCTCGGCCTCATTGCGATGTCCTTCTTCATCTGGTGTGCTCCAACTTTCAGACCTGGCCTCGTCATCAGGATCTTCGTTTTCGACGCCGGAATTGTCAAGGTCAACCGTTTCACCCTTCTGTTCACGCTCGAGGTTTTGCTGATGCCATTTCTGGTAGCGGTGTGGAGTATCGACATCGCGGTGGTGTACTCTGACTTCGTAGTGTGCTGGCCACACAGGCAGCTTGGCCAACTCTTCAGCAACGGCTGTGCTGCGGTGACGACCTCTAACGCAGGCCACAGCGACCCTGATCTCAACCATACGAACAGTGTGGTCTTGGGCATTGATGATCAGTGCTCTTCTTGTTTCCTCAGCCTTGAAGATTTGTGGTTGGGCTTCGGCAAGTAGCTCGTGGAAGGCCGGGTCTGCTCGTAGGTTCCTGCGAAGGGCTTCACAACAACCGTCAAAGGCTTTGCGGAGCTTTGATGGTGGGTTGATGAGGCGGCGGGCATTGATGTGGACGTCGGGCTCGAAGCCGAGTTTTGGACCTTTCAAAGCATAGCTGACGATATGGAGAATGGTGCTCTTGGGTGTGGTGGTAGGGTTGGTGTCGAAGAGCATTGCAGGTTGTCGTGTGAATGAATGGATTATGATAGATGCAAGAAGGATTGATAAGGCTTGATGATGCTACTATTGATGGATGAATAGATCAAAAGCTTGACACTGGAAGTTGTTTCGAGGTTGAAGAGTTGAATGGGAAAGGTTGGAAAGTACGATGCTCACCAAAACACACTTACACCTGCCTCTTGACGGTAGCATCATGCGGCTGTCATCGCCGTGATATGGAAGGAACGACCATCCACCATCAACCCAATACAACACAAGACTTTTTGAGTACATTCCAAACCACGGCAGATTCGTGCACCCTCACGACCAGATCATGTTGACCTTCGAACGTTAAGGTGCTGCTTGTGTGGACAAGGAAGGTTTCTTGCTCTTGAGCTCTCTGTCGATCCTCTCTGCATGCCGAGGTTCTTCCTGCAACGCGGCCTTCTGGTCAGCAAAAAACACTGTCGCACTTATCAACGACATCGGCAGCGCTCCGGTCAGCAAGCCGCTCCTTCGAGTTTGATCACCATGGTATGCATGGGTATGGGATGAGCCGAGAGAGCAGGCGATTTGAGCTGTAAGCGCTTGGAATCCCGTGGCTGGCAACACTCGCTCGCCATTCGTTATCACCTCCGCTTCTTCACACAGCTTGCCTGCATGCCGTCTCGACTCTAGACCATGCACCTCGGTGTGACTTGTCCTGCCATGGGCGCTTACACTTCAGAATTCACCATGGCAAATTTACCATCCCGAGACCTTGACCATTCTTAAGCAGTGCTTGTCTACACTAGGAGCAGGTCACAAATATTCCTGCAACGTGTTCTCTATCTAGCACATCTCGGTCAAATCATCTCTTGCTTTATATACGTCGTTGGTTCAAGTGTCAGCATCCAATTCGCAGTTCTCCGCGCTGTGTGGTAGATCAGATCCCAAGCGCCGATTTTAGAAACCAACCCCCCTCGAGTCGACCCTGACCTATCAGCAGCACGAATCAGCATCCGTAAGAGGTCAGTTACCACTCATCTTTCTTGTACTGGTGTCGCACATCTGTTGGCGCTACGAGCCTGCCTCCCAGTCTGACCACCTCTGTCTCCGGGCGGTTAAGGTGTCAAAAGGTTGGCATCTCCTGCACCATCCTCTTCAGATTTCTTCCCATCATATACTGTATACCTTTACTATCCATTCCCGCATTCCTCTCTTAGTATCGTCAAAAAGAGAGTACGGAGCGGGCTCTTAAATCGTGCTTCCTTTCAATCTGCTCTGCAATCATCTCACGTCAGCCCCATTTTGCTTTTGAAAGCATGAGTACCAACAGCAGTCAAGTACCTACAGATAGCGACCCCACAAGGCCTCGAGCTCAATCCACAAACTCTTTCGCCTCGTCCTTCAAGTCTCCTCGAGTCGCTCGTTTCGCTGAAGCGACGACAGTCAACTCACCAATCGAATCGCCTCGATCATCTTTCATAGCTTCACCAACACATCACTTCCGACCGCAGCCTCAGCCATCTGACATCGGGTTTGGATATATTGATGACAAGCACACCTCGTACGTAACAGTGGAGATGGAAGATACAGACAACAACCATCTACCTCGAGGTAGAAGCGAGGCACCTTTGAGCCCACCTCTGAAAAGTGCAATGAAGACGCCCGGAGTGGCTCCAAGAAACTTTGGCAACCTCATGAGTCCAACATTCCGAGAGGAGCATGTCTTGGAAAAGAGAGAACTTGCTACTGAGAAGGAGCAGGCCAAGGATATTGTGAGTTTCCATCGAATACACCGAATCTCGCTCATCACTAACGTGTCGTCCAGAAAATCAAAACGCGAGTTCGTGCGGCAAAGATGTTCCTGAGAAGCATCAACTTCGCATGCTCCCTCATTGTCTTGTCTATGCTTGGAACGACATTTGCAATCTTCAATGCAACGAAGCACCTGTCACCTCGAAGCAACCTTCCTCCATGGGCTGTCGGTACGAATCCATGGCCGCAAATTCTTCTTCTCGTCATCGCTTGTGTATCTATGGTCTTCTGCATTGCCATCTTCTGGAGCTATTGCCGAGGCGGACACAAGAGAGCAGAAAAGGTGCAAACTTACTACACCGTTTTCGCTGTTGGATTCTTCGCCTTCAGTATCATCATGTGGGGAGTTGGCGCCGGTGTTCTCAACACTACCAGGACGAACAGCAATGGACAAGATCTCTGGGGTTGGTCTTGCAAGGAGAACAAGCGCAAGGAACTCTTCGCTGACGATGTCGACTACGCCCTCGTCTGCCGCTTGCAGAACTGGTCCCTGGTATGTGCAATAATCGAGATTGTTGTTGAGCTTTGTGCGATTGGGTGTTACTCGTTCGTGTTCTACCGTATTTGGTCCAAGAGAAAGCTGCGCAAGTCCATGGCTGTCCGTGACCGCGCTCGCTCAGATCTTTACCTTGCTCAACTGCGTTCTCAATCTGCACCAAATACACCCGGATTAAACGGACCTCTGAGCCCAAGAGACGGTGGTTGGAGACCGCCTGTCGACTACTACAAGGCTGGCCCTTCGGTCGAAGCTGGACCAGTGGAAGACGAGGGTATCAGATATGTTGATGCTTCTCAACAGCCCCCAGCTCCCAAGCCGTTCGTACTACAGCCACCGCCCACCAAGGGCACGACGCCGAAGATGCAGCAGACTGGCTTTACTCCCATTAACTACACATCACCAGCAGACTCCAGATCACCTTCACCAATACAATCGCAGCCCACAGAGCAACAGCAAGGACACTTTGCCGCAGCCCCTGGTGAGCACGTTTACGAGTCCGTGCCGATTCCTGGGTCTTACGGCGGCCCTCTGAATTCGCCTACTGTTGCACCAAGGCAGATGACCTTTCCTCAAACGAGCAGGCAGCTGTGATTTGTTTCTCATAGTTTGACTATATATTCTTTTTTCTGCTACAATAAAGTCTCCAACCCTCATTTGTATCCGAGGATACCACTCGGTGTTGAACGGAAGTTGGGCTCGGGTATCCACCAATCTAGTATTAGATCATCCATATCTCAGAATCTATCTCTTAGGCCCACCAAGCACTAAAATCCTCATGCCCTGTACGAAGTTCTGTTTGGCACGTCTTGCATCCTAGTTTTCTTGGCGGTAGATGCATAGCCTCAGCATAAGCAACTGGCGGAAGCTTGACTTTGCTCGTCTCCTCTCCGGCTCCTTCGGATGTCACCAAATCCAATAGGGCAGGCACGCGTGAGATAACTACGCAAAACGTCTATGTACTCCGGAAACGTCAAAGTCTCTCCAATCGGCTGGACGCTACAGCGCAGGAAAGCTGTCGTGGGGGTGAAAGTCGTCCCGCTGAGGTTCATCGCGGCTTCGACCATGTGCTTCGACTCATGCTCTCACGTCTTGAGAGAAAAAGTATACTTGGAGGGATGCCACCATCAGCTTTCATGAGTTCGGACTGTAGCCAGATGCTTCATCTTCTTGTTCAGCTGGCAGCATCGCGAATCTTTTATTTCCATGGTATGTCCGGAGCGAAAAATGAAATCGATGTTTCTTCTCCACGAAATCTCAAATGGATTCAACTTTTTTGACGTCACTGCTCCGCGGTTTTTCACCAGCCCGAACAACTCAATTATTTACCATTGTGGCAGTGTACATACTCCGTACAGATAGGAGGGATGAAAAATGGCTGTATCTCTCCACGCTCTTCTCCCCTCAGTCACCTTTTGTAAAAACTGTGTTGCGGATTTCATACGTCTTGGACTTCCACAGTCTGCCACTCCCACGCGCTTCCCCGCGCGTACTTTCACAAACCTGGTGAAGTCTTCTAGAATACCGGTCAACGCGCCATAAGAATCAGTTCAAATGACTCTGCCACCATGGATTTCTGGAAATCAAACCAAAGCACCGGCTCCTAGTCATGGTTTCCTGTCTGGAGGAGGCAAGGTCCGGAATCCGAAGAAGCCCAAGGCACGTTCTCCCAAGTCGTTGCGAGAAACCATGCTCCTCCCGGTGAGATCGTTGCCAGCATATTCCGGACCTTATTCAGTGGGAACCATGGAGATTGAAGTGCCCGTCGAAGAACCCCGGACCTTCACCAAGATCACGCGGAAAGGGAGCCACGTACTGCAGTTGAAGACCGTGCTGTTGACGATATACTATCCGGCTTCTCCGCCGCAAAAGAAGCGATCGTCTCGACAACTATGGTTGGGTCGACCTCGAATCAGTATGGCAGCTGGCTATGGGCATTTCTCGACGACCGGACCTATGGGAATACCAATCTTTCTGCCCACAATGTTCACAAAGCTTCCGGCATTCCGAAATGCTCCAATCTCGAACCAGTTCCCTCCGGACTCTGACTCTGGAGATGAGGATCAGAAATCTGGTGAGACCACGGAAGAGGAAGACAATGACGAGAAAGACGGACCTACGGACGCGCCACCGAGGTTCCCTCTTATGATTTTTAGTCATGGGTTAGGCGGCACCAAGACTGCTTACTCGAGTGTTTGCGGCGAGGTATGCGTGCTTGTTCTCCACAACCAGATCCCTTTTTGACCCCTTACAGTTCGCGAGTTACGGATTCGTTGTGATCGCAGTGGAACATCGAGACGGCAGTGGGCCTCGAAGTTTCATCAATCAGCCTGGAAGTGGTGCGGTCCGATTTGACAAGGCCGGTGAAGAGCGAGATCCAAAGAAACATCACAGAAAGCATGGCGACACACACTATGATGTGGTTGTAAGTATCAATCTGTAGTAGATCGTGACTTGCAATCAGGCTAACACATCAACAGGATTACCTCTTCCCAAAAGGTTCGTCGTGTGATTGTCGTTGGAGATTCGACACATGTGCTGACAGAACAAGACAACCCATGGGATACGAGCCCAAACAACGACAAAGGAGTTGATCGTGAACTCAGAGGAGGCCAGCTGGATCTGCGCTTAGCAGAGATTGAAGAAGCCTACAAAATCATCAACACTATCAATTCTGGGAAAGGTGAAGAGATCGCCGCGCAGAACTTGCGCCAGAAGGGCTACAAGGCGTCCAGCACTCATGGTCTACATGGTGTCGATTGGGCAGCCTGGAAGGACAGAGTAGACGTTGAATATGTTGTTGCTGCTGGACATTCCTTCGGCGCGGCAACCGTCGTGGACATGCTTAGGCATGAGAAACGATTCAAATGGGTTGCGCAAGGCATCATCTACGACATCTGGGGGTAAGTTGAGCATGTGTCTGGCCACTGAACCTACGCTGACCTTTTTCTCCAGAAGTGGGACCCGGCCGGCGGCTGAAGAAGATCAGCAAATCCAGGCACCACTCCTTGCCATCAATTCGGAAGCTTTCACATATTGGCCACATAACTTTGATCTCGTATCAGACCTGGTAGAAGAGGCCCATCCATCTCCAGCGTGGCTCATGACGGTCCGTGGAACGATACACGTCTCACAATCCGACTTCTCATTACTGTACCCCAACGTCTGCTCACTCTTCCTGAAAGCAAGCGCCAACCCCGAACGAGCTCTGGACATTAACGTCAACGCATCACTAGAGTTCTTACAGATGGTGATGCCGACGATACCATACCGCCTCAAGAAGGCATTCCCCAACGAAGAGCTGTTGCAAACACCAACCCACCACCTCGAAGACATCGCTCAGGTAGACATGCACAAACCGAAGAACGAAAAATGGATGGCCGCCAGATTACGCATCCCGCACGAGTTCACTTGGCGCGTAGCTCCCGGATTGGCAAGAAAAATGGCGCGGAAGAAGATATCTGAGGGAGGCGGTTCGCCAGATGATGAGATTTGGTTGCACTGCAAACCGGTAGAAGGGACTGTTGATAAATACAACAGTACGGTAGACAGAAGGAAGGCAAAGGATCCAAAAGATCCCAAGGCAGCGCCTGGATCTGTGGGGCCAAACAAAGATGCAAACAACGAGCCGGAGTCCTAAGGAATGGAGGGATTGATGTTGATACCTAATGACATGTGGATGTTGTTGCCAGCAAGCGAAACTGGGTATCTATTCATGTTCATACCTATCGTCTGAGTCTTCTATTGAAACTCTAGACGATCGTTTGAGGAAAACGTAGTTCATATTGGGCTGATCGTTTGCGGTGCTCTAAAGCGTGGTTGTTGGTATATATACCAACACGCAGTAAATTAATCAAATCTAGCTGAGTGGCGCAGCGGAAGGTTCGTAACATTCAAACGCCACTATTTCTTGAACTCATCACTAACTCACAACAGCGCGCCGGGCTCATAACCCGGAGGACCTTGGATCGAAACCAAGCTTAGCTATCTTTTGCTTTTGCCCTGGAAAGAGGTGTAGGGCATCTTTTTGCTCTGTTCAGACAGAGTGAGTGTGTGTAATTTACCGTACAAACCTCTAGCAAATCCGAGGGCAATGGATCGAACCTCAGTCAGCTCTGTCTGCTGGGAAAATATGGCTCATGTTTTTCACATTTTGATGCTGAGATTTTTTTGTTGTGGAATTTCTCAATTGGGTAAAGCGTCAACTGCCGGAAGTGTCTCCGTTTGCTGCTGCGACTTCGCTCCATGCTTCGACTCACAACCAATAATGCTTCCTCTTCCCCTGGTAGCGGACCATCAACGTCTCTATTTGAAGAGTTGCGAACAACATCAAAGCAGATCACAATCTCCAGTTTGGCCGCCGCGGTGTTCGTCATCCTTCTTTTGTAAACTTGTGTAGGTGACCGTGCATTTCAGGTACATTGTTTGCGTACATTCCTCTCCATTTTTGAGACCAATTCCTTTGAGGGCCTGTTACCTGGGAAGCATCAAAAGAGCCTCCCATAACAAACAGACAAGTTTCTTTACAAGCAGGCGCCTATCCATGTTGTCTTTTCTTCAGGAATCAATCACATCCCCCCCAGTGCCATCTTTTACCGCAACTTGAATCCCCATATATCGAACCATCATGCGATTTGCGGTCTCTCTTCTCTACACGACAACAGTGCTAAGCACACTTGGACAAGCACTTGGTCTCTGGGGCCAATCCAAGCCATTGAGTCTGCAAGAAAGAGCCAACATCTGGGGTCTACCCGACTGCGCCAGCACATGCGTGACTTCCAGCTTCGGCGGCTGCAACTCGATCGACGTCGAGTGCATCTGCCGAAACAAGGACTTCCTCGATAATCTCGGCTGTTGCATGTCCAAGGCTTGCAGCAAATCAGATCAAGACGGTATGCAAATGTACAGTCAGATGTTCGCTGCACACGCACTAACACCAAGCAGCTGCCATCGGCTTCGCAAACAACTTCTGCCAGGCCTACAAAGTAAAAGATCTGCCCACTGCTGCGACTTGCAAGTCGACCGATGCGGCAAAGATCACTGATGCGGATACTACACCTGCTCCTACGCTCGACCCTTCTTCTCCGGCTTCCTTGCTGCCGGCGCTGAGTTCGGCGGCTTCGGCTGCTGTCGCCAGTGTCTCGAACGGAACAAACATTACTGGATACATTAGTACGCAACGTGTTACAGTCACGGCGACGGTCACGGCTAGCAGTGCTGGACAGGCTGCTCGCGTTGCGGCCGAAGTGACTGGTTGGACTTGGGGCGTGGGTGCCGTGTTGGCTGGAGCTGCTGCTGTGGTGGTTTGAGAGGAGCGAGCATCCAGAAGATGGGTTCTAACCTGGAAAATGAGACCTATGGGCGTTTCATATTCGTGTCCTCGAGGGAAATCGTTTCTTTATCCTGTTCGCTTTGCAAAGCACATAGATTGATAATAATGCTTAATCTTGTCGTCTTTATGTATGCATACGTCCGGGTATCTTGCATCACACTCGCGTAGCTCTCACTATCAGTGCTTTATACGAGTTTTCCATACTTGTCAACATGGACCAGAGCCAAGCTGTTCAATGATGTACTTCTTGACCACTGGACTGTTCTCGAAATTGTCTGGCGACCTCCTCCAAATGGCGTCTGTGGATCCCTGGGACCTCTTGCGGACGTCGTGAGCATCAGCGACATCGACAGAGCGTATACAGGCCGACTCTTCAGAGACAAACAGTGGCATTTGGTCAAAATCCCGACAGGAACCGCTTGTGGATCCGACAACACCGAGTCCTGCTGTAGGCGACCAGAGAAAGCAAGTTCTTGTGCGAGAGGATAGCCCGCTTGATGATGGCAGTGACACAGCATTTGACAGTGCGTTTTTCGCCGATGCTTCACTAGACGATGCAGCATGCAACGGATAGACAGGTCAAGACAAAAGTCAGACTACACAGCCATCTCGGGAGACGACGAAAATTGCACGATGTGCCTGACTGCAGCAACGGATGGAGGGAAAAGACTCCAAGTTGACTTTTGTAAAATACACGGATTGGTGTGAAGATAACATCCATCGTTTTGGCATTGACTTGACTTGCCCATCGTTTTTTACCTCACCACCAAAACATATGACTCCAGAACAGAACAAAAACAAAAGCTTAGTAGCAGTTAGCAAACAGAAACCCCCCTAGCCGCCGTATTGCTAGGAGGGAAAGAGAAAGTATTCTACCTTTCATCGTTATTTGTGTCGTGTGAGGATTACTGGGACCTCTGGCATAATGTGTTGGCGACGAGGAGGATCGAACCGGTGGACACTGGCTCACAGACGGGAAGGAGCAACGAGCTCAACTTGACCGCTGCGCCATTCCACCAGTTCGATGTGATTAAAGCTAACCGGGATCAATATAATACCATGTGGTGATTCACTTCTCTTTTGGTCGGAAATTCACGGGTAATCGCGTCGTCTTAGGGGCGTCTTTCTTAATGTCCTCGTGCACAAATCGTGGAAGCGAGACTGATGTAGAAGGGATAGTGATACTTTGGTAGTGTGGTGTTGCCGTAGCATTGTTGGTAGGCCCTAGTTGCGAGAGATGAGTGAAAGAGCGTTCCAACGGAGTGTCGATCAAAGAGGCTGTGACTCCTAAAACAGATCTAGCGAAAGAGGAAGGCTATCATAGTTCCATACAAATCGTCGAAAGACCAATCAACCCGAGACGACACGAATGCATGCAATGAGATACCACCATGGCACAGACTCATGAGCCTGGAGATTCTAGGCACTTCCCATTTACCACGAAGAAACTATTTTTTCGATACGAACGATTTAGGAAAACAGCAGAACGAAACCCCTGTGGAGTGAAGCACCGGCAAGAGTTGCAGAAGTCGACCGCCAGACCTCTAGTAGGCAGATCTACCAAGTAATCCCGGATGACAAGCATCAGGAAGGGTGACCACTCCAGAATGTGGTTCGTCTGACGGTTGGAGACCAGGCACAAAGATAAGCAAGTAAGAAACCGAATGCCCACGTGTAACAACACAGCAAGCCTGCGAAGCACAGTGTAAAACAAAGCTGATGTCGTACGACGTTAGTGTGAAATGAGCATAACACAAGTGCGTACATGTCGACAGCCTTGTGTTTGGTTGTTTGCAGACAGGTCCGGATATACGCGACTGGAGTATGGAGGATTCCGGACTTGTCAGAGGCTGATGCTGATATATAGAGGGTGTTGGACGGTGAATGGTAACCTCAAGCACCACATCACACTCGCACCAGCAGCTGAGCAACTCGCTGTTGCGACAGAGCTACAATTGTCAATCATGAGCTCTCCAGTTTCACTCTCGTTTGAAACGGACACAATTTTCCTGACGGACCACGATGTCTACGACGCGGAGATTGCACTCTCCATATTGCCTCAGAGACACCCACTGCAGACGTTCGCAGACCATCTCAAGAACAGAGTCCACAGGCTGGCCATGCAGACAGTCATAGCACAGACAGCAGAATCTGTCAGAAACATGGCGACGAGCTGCTACACATCTGTTCTTTGCGAAACTCCGTATCCTGGTCTCGTACAGGAGGTTGGCGTTCGTTGAAGTCCGCACCACTACTGCTTCGATATGAACCTGAGCATGAAGGATGTCCGGATGTTGTTTCTTCCGCCTCGTAGCGGTTGTGGTTTTCCTGGTAAATCGAGCCTTCCAACGACGAGGTCCAGGACAATAGCTGACTTGCGAGTAAGATACCGCGACATCTTCATCTGAGCCCTGCAGAAACAAAGGGAGAGGATAGTGATGTTGCACTGGCTCACTACTGCCGGCAATGCATCCTACTCTTTGGAAGAGACGGTTTAAGACTTGGCTGGTCGCTGCTGTTGTTTGGTCCTGTGGGCTGAGAGTCTTGGTCGAAACAGTACGGGACGGCCTCGTGAGCATCTCTCAGTCTCTATTAGTCAAGGAAATGGCCAGGAAGGGCAAGTGCTGGCCGAGGCCTTGCCTTCCCCACGAAGGCTCAGAACGATAGATCGAATGAACATCTATTCCATGCCTGCTTCTTTGATATTATACACTTGGGATCCATGATGGACAGTCTTTGCGAAGATTCTAAAAAGATATGAAGTCTCATCCGTGGTCGCAGACTCGCGTTGCTATTCAGGTCCGTAATCGGCATGGTAAGCAGTATGACAAACCGATTGGTTGACCTACCCCGGAGCTCGTCTGCTCCTGCGCTTAGCGGTCACTTCCATCTTCAACTTGACCGTCGTTCCCCTATGCACAGGTATAGCCGTAACCACTTTTCTTAGCTGGCGAACACGTTTTCACTACAAATTCCTTCATTTCTCAGCCCGTCCTCTCTTCTCCTTTCCTCGTCTTTCCCAAAAACCAACTTTCCCGGCATCGTTTGCTATATCTGTTCACGTTCTACATTCCTAGGACCCTATCTGCCCCGCGATAACCCCACTATCAACAATTAATTTACCCAAACATGGCACCCATCGCCATCCACAGTTCGCCAAAGGACGCGCTGAACGCTGAGGCTGAGTCGTTCAAGCCTGTCGGCAACAAGCAGATTGATCCTTACCACTCGGCGACTTCTGCTACTGCTATCGCTGCGGAATCCGCATACGCCGCGCACAACTACCACCCTCTGCCAGTAGTCTTCTCGAGGGCACAGGGAGTAGACGTGTGGGACCCAGAAGGTATGTCGTATGCAGGCTGAAGGGTGGGAATCACGATACCGCGATGCATGGATCTGGCCAGGCTCGAATTGAGTCCGCAGGAGCTGCTGCATACCACGCTTTCCATGAACTCGAGCCGCGTCCGACCAGATTGGTGCACTGCGAGAGATACCACCAGTCGGAAGACTTACGCATGATGAGAGATGCTAACATCACGCAGGAAAGCACTACCTCGATTTCCTCTCGGCCTACAGCGCCGTAAACCAAGGCCACTGCCACCCCGAACTCGTCAAGGCTCTCGTTGCCCAGGCTTCAAGACTTACGCTCAGCTCTCGCGCGTTCTACAATGATGTGTTCCCTCGCTTTGCCGAGAAGGTCACCTCGATGTTGGGTTTCGAGATGGTCTTGCCCATGAACACTGGTGCTGAGGCTGTGGAGACCGCTGTCAAGATTGCACGCAAGTGGGGATACAAGGTCAAGGGCATTCCTGAGAACAAGGCCTGGGTCTTCTCCGCACAGGAGAACTTCCACGGCAGAACAGTAAGCACGCTGCAACACGTGATTGTCCTCGTGCCTAAGCTGACCCATACTGCAGTTCGCTGCCATTACCATGTCCACCGACCCTGAGTCCAGAGACAACTACGGTCCTTACCTGCCCAACATCGGCTCCTCGAACCCTACCAACGACGAGCCTATCCGCTACAACAACGTTGCCGATCTCGAGAAGGTGCTCGAGGAGCACGGCAAGAACACCGCCGCTTTCTTGGTCGAGCCCATCCAGGGTGAAGCAGGTATCGTTGTGCCGGATGAGGACTATCTCAGAAAAGTACGCGAGCTGTGTGACAAGCACAATGTCCTCATGATCTGTGACGAGATCCAGACCGGCATTGCCCGAACTGGAAAGATGCTGTGCCACGAGTGGAGTGGCATCAAGCCCGACCTTGTCCTCCTCGGCAAGGCCATCAGTGGTGGTATGTACCCCGTCTCTGCTGTTCTCGGCAAGAAGGAGATCATGCTCACCGTTGAGCCTGGCACTCACGGTAGCACTTACGGTGGTAACCCTCTTGGTTCCGCCATTGCTATCAGAGCGCTCGAGATCATCGAGGAGGAGAACATGGTCCAACAGGCTCAGGTCCTTGGTGAGATGTTCAGACAAGGTCTTCGCGACATCCAGGCCAAGAACTCGATGATTTCCTTGATTCGTGGTAAGGGTCTGCTCAACGCCATCGTCATTGACGAGAGCAAGACCAACGGCCACAGCGCATGGGATCTTTGCATGTTGATGAAGGAGAAGGGTCTCTTGGTAAGAAAAACTTCGTTGACGTTTGATGAAACACAAGGCTAACGTCGTTGCAGGCCAAACCCACTCACCAGAACATCATCCGTCTGGCACCTCCTCTTGTGATCTCCAAGGAGCAGATTGAAACCTCGCTCAAGATCATTGCAGAGGCAGTGGACGAGTTGCCCAACTTGAAGGGTGAAAAAGAGGAGAAGGTGATTCCTCCGGGTGAGAAGAACGTGCATATCGGCGTCGACAACTGAACACGGCCGGGGTCGTTTCAGTGACAGAAGAGTGCATTCGCACTTATTAACGTTTCCGCCATGATGCCATGATGCCAAACCCCAGCATATTTTATCGATTTCTCTAGCGTTTCGAGTCAGGACTCTGCATGGATACCCCCCGTTGGGAGAGACTGCATGGGTGGTCGGTAATAGCAGCATTCCTGTAGCTGTTGTTTGAGGAGCTCGTTGAAGCCTCATACTCTAGAATGCATTGAATGTCACAACCAACCGGGCACAAAAGTTCGAGAAACCAGATCAACGTAGAACCAAGCGTAGTGAGACAGCCGTCAATCAGCAGGCTTCTTGTGTGTTTGCTAGGCTACCGACGAACCACAAGGACGTGTGGCATGTCGGCGACGGCCCAGAGCGACGCAGAGCAGGGCAGAGAAGGGCAGAGCAGCCTATCAGCAAGCATGCGAACGTCGCTTGGCTTGTGCTAGCGGTTGCGATAAAGCAGAGAGTCTTCGAACGGCCACGCCCCCACAACGTGCTGAAGCACTTCTGGGCCAAAGGTTGAGAAGCGCCCAGCGTCTTCTTCGCACGCTAGTCTCCGCGTAACTTCGAGTGTGACCTTGGTGTTCTACCCCAGACTCGATTGGGCGGGCCGATTAAAGGATAAATTGATTGCTTGCTTATCGAAATGTGCTGAAACCGAATCGTTCGATGTCAGGTCAAACGCGGCACACACGCAGTTCAGGATTGTTGAGAGGGCTTTGTCGAGTTGCGAATCATGCTGAAGTGCTCGCGAGTGATGTCGATGGAGATGTGCGTCGTTTGTCTGTTTTGAATCAGCTGTGTTTCTGGCGAGTTCAAGAGAAACGGCGACGACGACTCCAGGCTGCGCGCTTTGCGGCGGAGGATGGGCCGTTGTTGGCGCGAGAGAAAGTGTGCGGATCAGGGGTAATTGGGGTCTGGGCTCAGCATTCGAACACAGCGCTGAGAGCAGACCGTCACAGACGAGTCGACAGTCCGACAAGCTGTAGAACCGCAGCCAAAAGAGCTGCTGGACACGGCCTGGAAAGGCTTGCGCCGTGTTCAATAAATCAATTGACAAAATGCAATTAGAGCGCTAGAGACGATTGATGTTAGCTTGGGAAAAAGAACCTAGCGTATAGGCGTATGGGCGTATGGGTGCAAGTGCGGGTGGTATCTAAACGACCGTGCATCCCTCGCTGTTCACTGTTCAGCCTCCCCCCGTTCCAACTTTCAACTCTCTTCTCGAACGACATTCCATTGTGACGCCTTTACCGTAGCGGCTTTTCTTGTCCACCTCTTATACCCTGCCGGCCCCTCTCCCAGCTCTTTGACTGGTTGCTTTTCCGGACGCATTGCGTAAAGTGCCTCATCGTGTGCGCTGCCGTCGACCACCATCCATCACAACGACGCAAGAGCCGCCGCGCCTCCGCCTTCCTCGTCCAACCCCTGGTCCTCTTCTTCCAACGACATCCACTAAATTTCAAACCCTCCATCGCCTGTCGATATCAATATCTTGAACGATCATTGACGAAACACAACCATCCACAATGGGTGCCTCCAAGTACAACCACCTCGAAGATGAGGTGACCTTCGGTGTAACCGTCGACACACCCACCAAGACTCAAAACCGCCTTGCGCCCAATGTTTTCGACACTCCCAAGTCGCTCAGCCCCGTCGTCACTGTCGACTCGCCCGCAACGCCTGATGAAGAGCGCTTGACCCCGTTCTACGCCGCCCCTTCTGCCGAGATCTCTCGTCAAACACTTCCTGCCGGTCACGACAACGACCTCGAGGCCGCCCGTAAAGAGGGCTACTTCATCACATCAAACCCCATTGGCTCAGACCTCAACCTTCCGTCCGAGATGGCTAATGTGTCGGCTGTTCCCACTGGATCCCGATTGAGCTTCGACGGCCGTGCCAAAGAATGCACAATGTGGCCTACCAAGCAGACGCTTCGCAACCAGGACAAGGCCGAGAGAGCCAAGCGCAGAGCAGCCAGAGCCTGTGGTTGCAGCAGCATCAACACCTGGTGGAACAGCATGAGCAAGAAGCAAAGAATGTGGCTCAAAATCCTCGTTGCTGCCTTTATCGTTGCCGCGGCCTGTGGTCTAGGCATCGGTATCAGCAAGGCCGTGGGTGCTGGTGTCTTCGCTGGCAAGGGTCAAACCAAGCCCATCGCCGACGCATAGAAGCATTATCCTTTCTTCGTCTTCTTTCCTTTGGGGGTGTTTATTGGCCGGGTCTTTGATGAAGCGTTTCTTTTTTTTTCCGTGTTGCTGAGCCGGATGGCTATCCTTCTTCATGTTTTCCTTTCTCTGTTGATTACATTATGTTGCACCTGTGGCAGTGATGCATTGATGTGGCGTTGGTGGCTGGAGCCTCGAGGGGCTATGGTATCGGAGTACAGGTCATGTACAGGGAGGAACCTTATTGAGTATCCATGGGACCTGCAACCAGAACGGGTGTTTGCGTAACGTTAAGAATATGATCTTCTATCCGCTTGATCGCGGAATTTCTGCACATTGTCTTTTGGTTCCTTGTTTGGTGAATGTGAATATCATGGCGTCGTACCAAGATGTCTATATGTGTTGTCGTCTAACGCAATGTGTCTATACTCACATGGGCTTGTTCTTGATATCCTGGGCATGCACGTTGACGCGGTTGTACATCCACTTCAGGCAGAGAGTGCTGCAAGTCATGACGACAGCACTACCCGCGAAGAGACCAACCCTGCCAGTCGTGCCCAACACATCAAAGATGGGATAGGGATACCATCCATTATGCCTGTAACATTCCTCGACCCAGAACCAGTATGAAACGGCAATGCCACTGCTAATGCCCAGAGCCGGCAGAACGGAAACGGTGTAAGGTGGAGAGAAGAAGAGGAGATCCAAGACGAGTGCTATCGAAGGCGCGGCGTGGAAAGAAAAGTCGGCGCCGAGAGGAATCCTGGGTGCCCAGTCTGGGAGAACGAGACTCTCGTCGACCTGTTTTGTCAGTGGGGCGTCTGAGGGATACAATGCAGAGGTGTCATGACATACGCCTTTCAGACCCCAGTACAGGATACTGATCAAGACCTCCATTGGTGCACTGGTAACGGAGAGAATGTTCTTGACCTTGAACAAGCGTGTAGACATGGTGATATCCGCGAGCAGTCCGATCACAAAAGTCAAGGTGGCCAGACTCAGACCGAGAATGGTCAAGTGTTGGAAGTGACGGCCATATGATTCGTTGACGGGATTCGGGTTTGCCTCCAGCCACCAGAAGGAGTACGCAAAGCTAGATAGACCAAGGAGCTGTGTTGCGAGTCAACCATCCCTACTCTTGTCCCCCAGGCTTAAAAAACAGTCATACGTGGAGAGCAGCACTCGAGCCTCGAGAAGGAGACTCAAGCCTCTGTTGAGGGTGGCGCGATAGCAATTCCTGAGCAGTTTTTGTCGACATGGTTATGGATGTGTGTATGTCCAGCAAGTCAAGTTTCCGACAGACATCCCGCAAGAAAGAGAGAGAGGCAGACAAGTTCTGCCAACCTTGGGTCATTGGTGACGTTTATTAGTGAGCATGCCCACCTGGACTCCGCTAAAATCCGGCCTTTCGGATGCTACAAAATCCGAAGAGCAAGGTTCTGTCACCTGTCGCTCGGAACAATGACCAACCGATGGATTATGGATATTCAGCATGGCATTGCTTTTGCCTATGTAGAGCATCTTGAAGGTGGCTGGTAATGATCTGTTGTGTGAGAGCAGTTCGGGTGTGTGCATGTGTTCCTCCTCGATGCCAATTGGTCCGAGGGTCGGTCGGTACGCAGAAATCCAGAAGCTTGAAAGTCGTTATGCGAGCTGCACTCACTCCTGCACTCGTCCTCTTTCGAACAGAGAGACCGAAATTCTTTAAGCATTCTTCAAACTTCCTACTCCTGTCGAACCTGGTTATGTACTTTGGACGCCGCGAACATGTATCACGGGAAACCATGTTCATATGTGGGAAATCTTAGCCGTTGTCTTATCTCGGGTTCATCGGGTCGTTGATAAGAAGAACTGGCCGAGGTGTGTTTTCTCGTCAAGGCCACCGAGTCAGTCGATCTCTAAAACACCGTCCAATAATTCTTTCTGAAGATAGCATCTGGACTATCGTATCATAAAACTGCTCCAGGACGTTGGATTGTGGATAAACCTGGAAAATTTCTGGCTCTAGGATGTATACGGGACCCTATTGAAGAAAGCACGCCGAGCTCGCGCCCGATAGCTCAACATGCCTCCGAGCAAAGTACCAACTTCTGGCAACGAGCCAAAGAAGCGCTCTCGGACAGGATGCCATGGCTGCAAGAGTAGGAGAGTCAAATGCGACGAAGCAAAGCCACGGTGTTCCAACTGTGTCAAACAGAATGAAGAATGCGACTACTCTTTGAAGCTGCAGTGGGGAGGTAGAAGTAAAAAGGAACAAAACGCCTTTTCAGCCATGGCGAATGCAACATCTGGATTCTCTACCATCAGTTTCGTTACTCCGAGCATACCGCCTACTGCAACAGCTTCTCCATCGGTCCTGCCACCATCCAAACCCGAGAACCAGGACCCTATACCAGACACGACTTCTAGAGAAAGTGGCAACGATGCTAATACTCGGCCCACACCACCAGACTACAGTTCTTTGCATGACTCTCGACCCAGCTCGTACACAAGTCGATCTCCGGCCCAGTTTGAAACTACTGCCTCTTACTCCTGCTTGCCACAATTCGCCCTGCCAAATCCATATTCCTCCATGAATCCTCCGACAGGGCAATACTATCGAAGCCCCAGCCTTACGCGACCGCCTTCGCCTTACGAATTTGGATGGTCCAACGAAGATAGGACCAAAAGGGTCAGACTGGACTCTGGTGATGGTTCACTACGCAGTCTTCCACCATTATTTGCTCAACCTGGACTTCTCGAACCCAACAACTCGTCCTTCTCGCCATACGATCAAGCCTCTCCAGGAGCGCCTACCTATCATTCTGCGCCTTCTCCTCTTACTCCTGGTCCGTCCAGTGCTCACACATCACCCAGTTTAAGGAGACTCTCTGTGAATTATCTACTCTCGGGTCCAGCTGGAGACCATGCTAGCCCCAGATCGTCTTTCGAGCAATTTAGTAGTAGTAATCATCGAAGGCGTGAGGATGGTTTCACGATCTATGGCTATGACTATGGTTTGCCCGATCTGGATATACCCAAGAACGACGACAATGGGGCAATCAACCCGCAAACACCTGCGGCATCCATGACTTCGCCCAGCACTCTATCTGATGTGACATGGTCACCTTCGCAGCTGTTCGAGTCACCTGCTGAGAAGCCTGCTTTCGAACGGGGTGGTTACTATGCTCGTCCTGTTCCGATACGAATACCTCTAGACCTTGAGCCGCTACCTGCACAACTGTCGGAGAGTCCTATGAATCTCATCTACTTTCATCATTTCTTGAATCACACGGCTCGCATATTGATACCGCATGATTGCCCCGACAATCCCATGAAGACTACTCTACCGCGCAGTACGTACGTAATGAACATTTGTTGAGGCGATTTGCTAACATGACGTTCAGTCGCTGTGCGCAATGCAAATCTACTGAACTTGCTTCTGGCATATTCGGCATCTCATCGAGCGCGTCTTCTTTCTCACCCGGAACCAGCCAACCGTATCGCAACATGGCTTCGCGATGTGTTTCCAGACTTGCGACGGTCGCTCTCTTCGAACGAGCCCGTGTCTAATGCGACACTGACCACTGCAATCATGTTGGCGTCACGCGAGTGTATCAACCCGGACAGTCTTGACGTACCAATACCATGGCAGAGCCACCTTGAGATTGCCCGACAGATCATCATCTCCCGCGGCGGACTCAAAGACAGGGGCGATGGCGGCGACCCCTTTGTCAACTTCCTCGCGCGATGGTTCGCCTATCTAGACGTCATTGGTTCCCTGTCTGGCCATCGGAACCAAGCACCACTGGATGACGAATACATGATTTTCGACTCGGCCAACCACTCGGACGTCTATGGATTCACTATCGACTGCTTCTTCGGCTTCACAAACTGCTGCATCAGTCTGCTAGCACGAGTAGCACGACTAACTCGCGAATGCGGCGCCCAACGCATCAGCGACCAAGGCACCATAGACCCTTCCTGGAAACCCTCACCCTCCATCCTCAAAGAAGCAGAAATCTTGAAGCAAGAACTATCCCACAGCAGACACCACATCCAAAAAGGCTGCCGCCACAGCACCAACGAAGACGAACAAAGCAGCGAACGCACGCGCCTCGAGCTCCAAGAAATGGTGTCGGTGAACGAGAGCTTCCACCTCGCCGGCCTGATCCATCTGAACAGACGGGTGTTGGGGAAACCTGCCTCAGACCCGGAGATTCAGGAGTCGGTCAAGCTTGTCTTGCAGGCGTTGAAGGGCGTACGTAGGGGCGGGACCGCAGAGTCGAGTTTGCTGTTTCCGATGTTTACGGCGGGGTGTGATGCGCAGGATGCCGAGGACAGGGAGATGATAGTGGAGAGGCTGAAGTTGGTCGAGGGGTTGGGTATGACTTATGTGAGTATATGCATGGGTGGTTTTCTCTGTGATTCTTGGGGTGCAAAGACTAATAGTTGTGGATGCAGGTACGCAATGCACGACACCTCATGAAGAAATCGTGGGACACTGGCAAATCTTGGGAGGTCTTGGTCACGGGCGAGTTTTTGGGATAGAAGAGAGGTTATTGATTGTTTGTTGGCAACGACAGCCTTTTGTCTTTGATTGATATTCTTGAGACAGACCTTCCTTCGTCCCTAGAAAGGGGGTTTGACGTGAATGTTTGAAAGAACAGAGAACAAGACTTTTTGGTGTATACATGACATGGTGAAAACCCTGGCGCAAACGATAATCCCATGCCACAATATCCGGGAACCGTAAAACGCCATCGCTGTGCAAATCCGAGGGGGGAGGGGGAAGAGTTTTTTTTCGAGGAGAGGTCGCGAGAAGAGAGAGAGGAAAAAATCATGACTTGTTGGGTTGGTTTCTGCGCTCGTTTGCGCGCATCCTCCTCTCGTTGCGCTTGACACGCTCGACCCTCTCTTCCCTCTTCTCCTTTCTGGCATCGTGCTCGCCACCGTCCTTTCTCGTCTTCTTGTCGTCGACCTCGACCAGCCAGTCGTTCTCGCCATCCTTGTTCTTGCCCTTGTAGCCGTATTTGGGCAGCCACTCGCCAGAGGCTTGGTCGTAGACGAGCTTGCCGTCGCGCTTCTTGTCCTTGATGCCCTTTTTCTTTGCAAACTCCTGCCACTTGGTCATGGGCTTTTCCTCGGGCACGCGCTTCTCGCGCGGCAGCTGGGTGGTCGGGGCGGGCAGGCCGAGGGTGACGCTGGTGCTGTCGTCTGATTTTGTAATGGGGCATGTGGAGAGGAGTTGGTTGATGAGGGCTTGGGCGCAGTCGCGGGCGGCGGCCTTGATGTCGGATTCCGAGATTGAGGTCACGGTGGGTAGAGGGTTGGTGTCGTTGCAGAGGAGGTTGCCCAGGTCGAAGGTGTAGGGGATGGGCTTGTTGACGGTGACGGGGAGGCGAGGCTTGGAGCCTGCGGCGACGTCGGAGTCGATTTGCATTTCGTCGATGCTCATTTTGGTGGTTGGTATGGAGTGACAAAAAAGTCGAGCGCTTGTTCGAGACTTTCAAAGGCTTCTAAGAGACGGAGATAAGCTGGATTTCTTACTTCCCTGGCGCTTGGACGAAAAGTGGGACCGGCCTTTAACAAATAAACAGAGACCAAACACCTGACTCTCTTCTAGTCCATCACAACACACCATGTCGTTCCTATCAGGATTCTACAATCGCCTGTCAGGCACCTTTAACCGGCCAAATGAGGGCGAAGGCGACCTCTTCACTGTTGTCAATGTGGCTCAGTCAGATTCGGCCAACTCGAATGATGCATCAAGCCGCACTCTGTCTCCCGAAGACGACAAAGGAGATGTCGACACTCCCGAAAAGGCACCCGTCTCTTCACGATCGCGTGTACCCCCTACACCATCATTCGCTCCGCCGGCCACTCCGTTTGCTGGCCAGACCTCACCAGTAGTCAACCGAGCAGCCGCCGAACAACTCATGCGCGAGGCTGGCGCTTCTGCCCCGACCCCAGCCCTCAAGGCCACACCCTTCTTTGGAATCTTCGCTCCACCCCAGACCCCAGCTGCGCGCAACTTGTCGCCTGTCAGGAATCAAGCCGCCGAGGAGCAGCTCAGGCGGGAGATGCTGGGACATGTACCCGAGACACCTGCCACTGTTCAAGCCAAGTCAAGAGCCACTCCCAAGACACAATACAAAACACCTGCTGCATCGCATACCACGCCGAGCGAGCCGTCCACGGAACAATCTGTTGCCGCAGATGCTTTCCAAACTCCCTCAGTCGTGCCTTCCAAGCGCCAACTGCAGAACCAATCACCAATTCAAGAAGAGTCGGAAATTGTCTTTGAGAATATCGAGCACGTACCTCAATCTTCTTCAACCGCCGCCATCGAACAGGACGAGGCGGAGGGCGAAGACTCGGAGGCCTCGGCAGCATCATCTCCTCAAGCAGCAGTCGACATGGATCTGTCTGAAGCAGAAGAGAATGATACATCCACGACTTCGATCGAGTCCAGCGATTCCGAGAAGCGCCGCAAAATCGCCATCCCTACAAACAAGGGGCGTAAGAACCAACGACGCCCTAACCAGCGCATCACATCCAAGAGCTACGACGATAGGAGGACAAGAGTGCAAAAGCCAACCAGACCAGGAGTGGGCAGAAGTGTCAGTGGAAGAGAGGAATTGTTGAACCGAGCACGCAAGCGCTTCTACGATGGCAAAGCAGGCAACAACAAACTTTTCTGATTTTACGGCAGCATGAAGGCATTTTTGGGGCATTTTCGACGGGTTTTTGGGAGCGACGCATATCTCTGTGATACCCTTTGTGGCTGGGCTCTTGGGTCGACATCATCTTTTCTTTTGTCCTATAGAGGAGTTACGTCTCTCTGCACCACGCATCACCGGTCTCCAATGGAGAGCGCATTTTTCGTATATCCTGGAACGAATATTTATATATCATGATAAGACAAGATGAAAAACAGTGGAAGCTCTGTGAATCATCCTTGGACCCTGGCGGCCTGGAAATGCGCATCACGCCCGTACGCCCTACGGAGCTGATTGATCGCCAATGAACATTTTTTGTTTCTCGCAACTCCCTCCTTCTTCTTCCCACGTCAATTGACTTGTCTGATTCCTTTCGTTTGACAATTGAAACCATTCTCGATCATGGCTACCTCTTTCCCTCCCCCTCCCATCAACACGATTGGTATGCCCCTCCACCACCTCCGTGTCGTACCCCGCCATAGCTAACACGCTGCATCAGACTGGGACAACATTGGCTTCCAAGTCCGCGAAGGTAAACTCACTCACCAACCCTTCCCACCTCTGAATCTCGCGTCTCTGACACATCTACCAGTCAACGGCCACATCGAAAGCACCTACTCGAAAAAAACAGGCCAATGGACCACCCCCTCCTTTGTCACCTCGCCCTACCTGCGCATCCACGGCATGGCCCCCGGCCTCAACTACGGCCAACAATGCTACGAAGGCCTCAAAGCCTTCCGCACGCCCGACGACTCGGCCATCACCATCTTCCGGCCCTCGATGAACGCCCGCCGCATGCAACACTCTGCCTCGTTTGTCTCCATGCCCGAGATCCCCACCTCCCACTTTGAGGCCTGTGTCAAGGCTGCCGTGGCCATGAACGCAGAGTTTGTGCCTCCTGCTAGAACAGGCGCTGCCATGTACATTCGCCCCTTGCTGTTTGGCAGTTCTGCACAACTGGGCTTGTCGCCGCCGGACGAGTATACCTTTGTGGTGTGGGTGTTGCCCGTGGGCGTCTATCACGGCGTGCATTCTGTGCCTGCATTGATCCTCGAGGACTTTGACCGCGCGGCTCCTGACGGTACCGGTAGTGCAAAGGTGGGCGGCAATTACGCTCCTGTGCTCCGGTTCAGCGAGAGGGCGAGAAATGACGGGTTTGGCATTACGTTGCACCTGGACTCGAGGACGAGGACTGAGATTGACGAGTTTAGCACCTCTGCTTTCTTGGGCGTCAAGAAGGGCGAGGGCGAGAAAACTACGCTCGTGGTGCCGGATAGTAAGAATGTGATTGAGAGTGTGACTGCAGATTCCGTGTGCGAGATTGCTCGCAGCTGTGGCTGGACGGTCGAGAAGCGCGCCGTAAGTGCCTCCCTTCTCCCTCTTTCCTCCCCCCTTGTTTCCTTCTTCCTCCAACTAACGCACTCAGATCACCTACTCCGAACTCCCCACCTTTGCCGAAGTCTTCGCCGCCGGCACGGCCGCAGCCCTCGTCCCCATCAAAAGCATCACCATGAAATCCCGCAACGACACTTTTACCTACCTCGACTCGGATGAGCCTGGCCCCGTGTGCATGAAGCTTTTGGATACGCTCAAGGGTATTCAGACGGGCCGCTATGAAGATACTTTTGGCTGGAATGTCAAGGTTGAGGAGCAGAGTAGAGAGGGGTTTGAAAGGGAGGTGGAGGAGGGGAAAGGTGGGAACGTGGATGTTGTGAATGCTTAGATGTGGATGCGGGTGGGATCCCGGAGTGTTTGAGGGTTTGCTGTAGATGTAGGGGGGTGAATACTTGCAAAATAACTTCTTGACTATTGCCATAGAAGTAAGGTATTGCAACGGATGCGAGAAAAGTCAGTGGACATCTTCAGAGTAAACAACTTTCTTTGTACTGTACAAGCACTTCTCAGCCACCTAAAGCTCTTTCCAAAAGCAAACAACCAAGCAAAAGCACCGTGCTCTCACTCCTCCTGCTCGAACCAGCTAACTAGGTCTCAACGGCTTCCACCCAGCCATGCCATCCTCCTCATCATCCAACAGATTCCTCTGTCCCTGCCCTTGTCCCTGTCCCTGTCCCTGTCCCAACCCAGTGCCCCTTCTAGGAGGCAACGGCGGTCCAGAAGCACCCTCACTCTGACTCTGACCCTGCACACTTTGCACACTTTGCACACTCTGCGCCCCACTAGTCTGTCGAGACCAACTCTCAATCCCCCTCGCATTAACCTCTCCCGCACTCCTCCTCGCGGCCGGCAACACAGGCATGCTCACACTCTTCGCAACCGGCGACTGCGCAGGCAACGTACTAACCCTAGCAGAAAGTTTTGGATTGAAGCCGTCGTCTCTGGCGCTGACGGGGGATTCAGAGCGCAGCGTCGACGGCTTTTTGGGGACCGGGGGTGCGGCTTTGCGGAGGATCTGGTGCTGGGACGAGGTAGAGGGTCTTCGGGGTAGACGCGGGAGGTCTGGTTCGGAGATTGGGTCGTCGAGGAGACTGTGGGTTCTGGGGCTGGGTGCTGCAGAGGAAGAGTGCTGGTGTGCTGGCCAGACTGGGGGTAGTTTGCGGGATCCTGGTACCGCTTTTCTTTCTAGATTTTCGGTCGATGCTGCTGGGGTGTTGCGCTCGCGGATAGATAGGGAGCGTGGGGGAGGTGGGTTGGGGCGAGGTACTTTGACCCAGTCGGGCTCGGTGGTGGCGCTGAAGGGGTTGGGGGCTCGTTGTGGGTTGCGGACGTATCCATCGCCTGGGGCTTTCACCTGCGAGCGGGCTGGCATGCCATTGTCTAGCCACCATTTGCGCTTGTCGGAACTTGCTGGTGGTAAGCCGGGTTCGATGGACTCGTAACCGAGTAGGTCTTCGTCGTCGGTATCGTCAGCCCTGGTATTGGCGGTATGGCCACCAACCACAGCGCGTCTTCGTCTGTATAATTCCTCGCTGATTTCTTGCTTCTTCTTTTCGTCAATGACTGTGATGGTGCATTGGAAGGTGGCGTAGACGGGTCGGTGGTCTGAAAACTTCAACGGTGCAGTGTTGTAGTGAATTTGACGCAAGTTGTGTCCTTTGGTCAAGACACGATCACACCATGCAGGAATGCGAGCTTTGTCACTACTGTCGTACTCGTCTGTGCCGACGTCGTACTTGTACGTTGGCAGGAAGGTGATTATGGCCTCGTTGTAGTATGGGAACGTCTTGCCATGGACCATCTGAAGGTTGAGCTGTGACTTTGTTTAGTACAAAAGAGGCCGAATCAAAGCAGAAACACAACTTACTTGATCGTTCTCGTAGAGTTTCTCGAGGTCGCCCATATTAACCAGCTGCCTCGTCTTTTCATTAGCCATACCAATACGGTAGTTGAAGTCGCCGAGCCAAATGATCGCATCGTGGTCTTCGATGGAGCGATTCCTTTGGAAACGGAGCCCATGGCTGATGGTTCGGTAGTCCTGGTTACGCTCCTCGTAGTTGGCAAATCCTGCAGCCAAATGTGCAGTGACCAAGCAGATGGACGTGTTGGCATACTCCATGCGAATCGCCACAGCACCCTTGTTACCTGCCATGCCAGACATGCCGGTCTTTTTCAAGGAACCTTCAACGTTCTTGATATATGGTAGAATGCTCGCTTTTACAAAGACGGATAGAGAGCAACCGACCAGTTGCCCACCTCTCAGCATGACATACTCCTCTGATCCCAGAGTCTGAGCATGCTCGTTCAACGTCGTCTTGACTGCGTCTTCCCATGCTTGTCTTCTATGCGGATCGGTAGACATGATCTGCTGAGGACTGAGGTCGACGATTTCCTGGAAGCCCACGGCCACAATTTCAGGCTGTCGTTGAGAGAGATCAACCGGCGGGCACAACCAAGGCGAAAGATCCTCAGACAAGCCTCTAGTTTTGCCATTGAGGTTGAACGTACCAACATAAATGTTGATGTTGTCACACGCCGAATATTCGTTTGTCCTCTTGGTAAGCTCTGCAGAAACCCAGTCGTTGATTGGATCGAAAAGATGAACAGGGACTTGATCCACCAAACGACCCAAGAGCATGTCGATGGTGTTTTGTCTACCTTTGTCTTCGAAGTTGTTGATGTACAGTCGAGTGGCACTTTTTCGAAAGTCTGCAAACGCGCCTGCAAGAGACGACTTTCCATGTCTGGTGAACGAAGACTTTAGTGCTCCAGTGCCCGCATAGATCCGCGACAATGCATCACCGTTGTCAGCCCATAGAGTACCGTGTCGAACCCAAAAGTCGTTGGTTGCCGTCCTTTCGCCTCGTTGATTCAAGAATTCTTGAAAAGCCATCTGACTGATTAGTGTCTGGATAAGGTTTGTTCTGTCCAAACAGTCGAGGCAGTTGGTACGGAAGACGCCTTCCTGCTGTAGGATGCTCATGTCTCTTCGAATGATCGATTGCGATCTGCCATTGGCATTCTTCGGTTGGTCATCCACTTCTTCTGAGAGGAAGTAGGCGAAGTTCTCAATCGAGCCCTGGACGTATCTTCTGATACCCTTTGCTGCTTCATATCCAAGTGCGCGAGTTTCGGCATGGAAATCGTAATCAGTCTCCTTGATGAGCTCATGGTCCTCGGCCTCTTTTTCTCCAGGCTCGCCAGATGGCAGGTTCAAAGGGCTGTTGCGAACATGGTATTGATATCTCCGGCTGAGCTCAAGTTCACCAGGTTTCTCGTTACTGAGCAGGTTAACTACGTGAATGTTGCCATAGTTGACTTCCAGGTCAGACATGTGTCTGTCGAACGCAGGTTGAGATGCTTCAGCAGAACGTGTGAGTTGAATCTTTTGTTGTCCCGGAGTGAATCCCGCTGCTTGCTCCCAGAATAGAGGAATACTGCCCCGTACTTGAACATAGGAGAAGCTTGTACCCGCAGGTGTAGAGAAAATGACCTCAGTCTCGACAAAGTTGGCAACATTACCATCATCGTCGATACCTCGAGCATTGAAACGAGTACCGGCCCTGCGACAAGATAGACGAGACAGTAATGTTAGTGTGGAGGGAAAACCGGAGGAGGAATGACTGATTGGTGAAGATGCAGGCGGAACTGTCAGTGTCATGGCGAATCCGCGTATCGCAGATGTCAACATGCGAGAAGCATCCAGCTCTCTCCTTTCATGCTCTGATAATCTGGAACGGAAGCTGACCAGTGGTTGGATCATGTATGAGTTCCATAGGAAACCAGCATCAAGACTATCGATTGCAACAGTTGCTGACAATGATGATCTGACAAAAATCAGCATGGTGTTGATCAACAAAGACGTCAGTTGGCCTACCTGTCTTGTAGACGTCTCGTCAAATCAAAGTCGGCGCTGTAGTAGAAAGTACCTCCGCTGAGGAGTTTCTTCATGGCCATGCAAGGATGTTCCATGGCAGGATCCCTAGCATGGTAGTGATCGAAGCCGTCCTCGTCGGCATCATCTGTCGAAAAGTTGTTGATGCGATCCAGAACAAGATAGTCATAGTCGGACTTGTTTATGCAATCTGGTCTTGATGAGCAACAAGTTCGACCAAAGTTAGAACCACAAGACTCACGAAATTCGACAGAGGTAATCTTTAAGACGTTCTCGCCATTCCTTACTGTAGCCGCTCTTTGTGCCCCATTGACGACGCACAGAAAGATATCGCCATTGACAGTGATCAAGCCGAGGGTTCCGAAGACCGAAAGAGAAGTCAGAGATCGAAAGTCGGTTGTGTCAGTATCGGCAGTCCGGGCAAACTCGACCATACATCTTGGCTGCAGGGGTGCACTTTGGGTGGAGTTGACGGAAAGCGAAGAGGCGCCAACAGTGGAGGGACTATGGCGGAAGGTTAAGATGTGGTCATCAGTGGCTAGTGCAATAGCGCGATGAGGATGGTCCCTCAACAACACACGGATTGTCATGCCGCATGCTTTGCAGTCAAGAAGTGCTTGGTAAAAGTCGATGTCGATATTATCGTAGAAAGTTAGGTAGGTAGCCAGGCATATCTAACCTCCTAGGAGATGAACCAACAATGGCTTCCGAACGTCGGCTGACGCCGGGGTCGTTTCTACAGAACGTGACTCGCGAGTAAGAAATACCTATAAATACATGTATGATTGGATGAATGTTGAGACATGGAGGTTCAAGAGTCTCTCGTACGTGATGTCTCGTCTGGCTGATAGAGAATTGTTTGGAGAAGATAGCAAGGAATTTGAGGTGGGTGTGTGAGACTTTAGGCTTCCACATCTGGTTCAAAGAACAAACGTACTGTATGTCTCTTACACTGCGAAAAGATGATACCAGACACTTGCAAGACAGCGAGGTTATCTGGAGTATAGGGGTTTCTGTGTCATGGGAACAAAACATATTGATACAAGAAGATATTGAACGCCATTAACCATGCTTCCTCTGATGATGGCACACCAACCAAATATAATCTTGCCGACTCCAGAGCGTTCTCTTTACAACAAGACCTCATCTTTTGTTTTGTACATGTGTCTGAACGAGTAGAAAGGCGTATATCAATGGCTGAGGGTGGATCTCTTCTTCAAAAGTCTTCTCTTGATCAAGTTGCGGCCGTTCCTCGTGCGGATACGGGCAAGGAAGCCACTTCTTCGCTTTCTCACACGGTGTGAGGGGTCGAAGGTGTCTCTCTTGGGTCCTCTGGCCTGCAGAAGGGTGAGAGTGGTAGAGGCGGCTGGCAGAGTTGGAAGCTCGAGGGTCGTGTTCAGCGATAGTGTCGAGGTTGGGGTGGTGGGAAGTGTGGGACGTCTGGCTGACAGCAACGAGAATGTGCGACTGCGGTCGATGGTTAGCGGGTGTTTGGGTGAGGCAGACAATGGGAGACGTGCGATTGTGCGGGTTGCGATGCGGGCAGAGGGCGAAGAGTCGACTGGAGCAGCAACGTGGTCGAGGCGAGATTGAGCGACGGCCGCGCTTGGGCGATGTGCCGTGTGCAGCGTAGAACCAGCATGACGGGCGACAGACTGCGGTGTGTGTGTGTGCGCGAAAGTGTCGAGGACCTTGTCAGTCTCTCGCGAGCATCATGGTCGCCGGCGTGCTGCTACACGCGCTTGGACCACCGACATTTTTCTCGACGTTCGTAAATCCCAATTCCGCTCCGCAACCCAACCCAACTGCTTCTTGCTATTGCATCTTCTCAAAATGGCCTCGACTACCCCCTACCCGCCGCATCGCTCACACCCTTCGACTCGTATCTCTCCCGAAGATGCTCTCGCCTCGCTAAGCACCTTCATCGCTGCTTCCGAATCCACTCCTTGGCTCCACCCGGACGCTCGCATTACTCCCGATGAAATCAAATACTCGACCAACGGTGGTCCTCAAGGAGGAATCATCATGCACCACCTGCGCCGTATCGGGAAGGGGCTGAATGGCGAGATTCTCGCTCCCGAGCCCGACGACATTTTCGACCTTTCTGAAGGGGATGATGCCAACCTCGACAACCAATCGGCTGGTTACCAGTCTACCTTGGACGGTGGCCTGAAGAAGGGTGCTTTGAAGAAGTTCGAGGAAGAGGGAGAGGACCCCGAGACCTATGCGCGCAACCAAGAGATCCTCGAAGGCGAGGTCGGCGACAGAGACACTAGTCATGCTCAGGCCAGCTACGACGCCGATGCCATGGATGTCGATGACGAAGCATATGCTGGTGTTGGTCTGTCCAAGGCTGAGAGGGATGCCAGGAAGGAAGCAAAGAAGGAGAAGAAAAAGGCTGCCGCAAGAGAGAAGGCTGCGAAGAACAGATCAGAGGGTTGATCCGCGCATACCAACCCATCTTCAAAATCCGACTGCTCCCTCTCCCCTCCGTCAGCAAGCACAACTCTGAGCCGCTTGTTCACGCACCACTGAGATGGGTTATCATTCTTAAAGGGGACTTGTACACCCTGGATACGATTTTATTTACGACACTGCTGTACTACAGCTCACGACCAGTGGCCTCACCCGTCTTCTCCGACACGATCTCCTCTTTTTCCTGGGAAACCTTCTTCTCGCTGGTCCAGCCAACGGCCTTCAGGCGTTCCGTGAGGATAGGGTGCGAGTAGTGGAAGCTGGAGTACATCCAGTCGGCATCCATGCTCGAGAGGTTTTGGATCTGGAGCTTGATCAACGAGCTGGCCAGCTCAGCCGAGTAACCGAGCTTGAGAGAAAAGTTGTCTAAAGGAAGCACGTCAGCATAAATTTACATAACCAAGCATTCATGTAACTTACCAGCTTCGAACTCCATCTTTCTAGTCATGATGTTCATGAGAAGCTTGATGACAGAATCCGTGGGTGCCAGAACCTCGTTGAACAGGATGAAGCCAATCATGATCGGTCTCTCGCGAGTGAAGCCAAAGGCATTGTACAGCGACTGGTTGTTGATAAAGACGGAGAAGAGAGCAAACATGTAGAACAAGTGGACCTGCGAGATGAGAAGCAACTTGGTCGTGTGTCCCATCTTCCAGTGACCCAGCTCGTGAGCAAGAACGGCCTCGATCTCCTTGGTGTCGGACTTTTCAATCAGTGTGTCGTAGATGACAATCTTCTTCTTCCAGGGCAGACCAGTGAAGTAGGCGTTGCTGTGAGCGCTACGCTTGCTGCCATCGATGACTTGCAGCTCCGAGAGAGGGAAGTTGAGGCGTTGAGCAAGAGCTTCGACGGCGTCCTTGAGCGGGCCGGGCTCGAGAGGAGTAAGCTTGTTAAAGAGAGGAACGATGACGATGGGGTAGATGGTGATGGCGAAGAGCTGGACACCGAGAGCGAACAGCCAAAGGTAGTAGAAGAACTTGTCACCAGTCTTTTGAATGATCTTCAAGAAAGCCCAGCCGAGCGGTACACCGAACGTGACGGAAAGCGCTTGGCCTTTGAGCAAGTCGGACACCCATAGACCGATAGTCTGCTTGTTGAAGCCGAACTTCTCCTCGAGGACAAAATGGTGGTAGTATGAGAGTGGCAGACTGAGCAGAGTCTCGATGAAGGACGAGGCGAAGACGAAGAGCAGCGAGTGGGCAATTTCTCCTTGGCAGCTTGCAGGAAGGTAGCGAGTAAGGACAAGACCGGTAAGAGCCCAGAATCTGGGATAGAAATCGTAGCGGATGACGGCGAGAGACTTGAGCTGAGAGATGACACCAGAGACGAAGCCATACTTGGCTTTTGCGCGACCGTAGGCCTGGATGCAGGTTAGGGGAGAAAGAAGACAGAAAAGCAAGTGGATATAAGTTACCTGACTCTTGTCAAAAGTGGCCTGGTCGACTTCGTTTTGCAACTGCTTGGGCACCTTGGTCCCTTGCAGCACGCGATACTGACGGAGTGCCAGCCAGTTCTCCAAAAGATACTCGCCCAGACTGAAGGAGATGATGAGCGACTTCCAGGGGAAGCCCGGGCGATCGAGCCATCCGGCTAGACGACTCAGGAAATCCATGGTCGCAAGATGAGTTTCCTAGATGGAATGTGTCTTGTGAGGACAGAACAGCAAAGTTGCTTAGGAGCTGACACCTGCGTGTGCCAAGCAAGACGTTTGGTCCCGAGGCCGCTGCTGCCCTTCTTGAAACACTTGCAGCCCCGCAGCAAGCTCTCTCCAGAGGGAAGCCATTACCAGGCAGAGCTCGAAGCCTCAGACGCCGACATGGACTCCCAATCAATATACTAAGATCGGGGATGCTGCGTCGGGCGCATCGGAGACCAATCACGGGGCTGACGACCAATGATTGCCGCCGCCGCGAATGCACTCGCACGTCACTAGAAAGTTGGCAGCGCTTACGCTCCTCTCTAGCCTGATCTCCCTGGCTCACCTTCCGTAAGCATCGCGCTGCACCAGACTGCGCACCCAGGTAGGCCACCAACACGCTCGTCAACCCTCTACTCTCGCCTCGTCCTGTTACTATGATCGTCCAACTCTTTTGATTGTGCCCCACTATCACTACGCGACCCAGCCTCACCGCCCATACCAACCCCCTCCTCGTCCCGCGAACAAGACCGTGACAATGGACGGTGCCCACGCTTATCAAAGACCTGCCGACTTCTACTTTCAAAAACCCAGAACCCCCGAGCCAGACACTCCAACTGTAGGTCCTTTGCGCATCCACAAAGCAAACCATTCAACTTCGACCGCTTCAACCACCTCGACTCCCTCGAGAACGTCTTCTGAAGAAGCCGAGGTCGACGGCACCTCGCAGGTCAGACGCGCCAGTCCTCCATACCCCGATGACCGCTTTCGCCCTATGCACGCTGCTGCCGGCGCACAACGCTTAGGAACTTCCGAAGTCAACTCACCAGCCATGTACCGTCAACCCTCGACTCGTGCCAAGTTTGGTGCGAGCGATCCGAATCGCCCTACCGTATCTGGCTATGCTGGCACCCCGCCACCCTCTCTCACACCAGGAGTCGGAGGAGACAGAAACAAGCTTGCTCCAGAAGTACCAGGAAAGGAAGAGGTAGAAGACGACGATGGCTTGTTCCAGAAGCCTCCTCCAAAGCCTGCCGCGCCCGCAGTGCCTGTAGGTGATGAAGGAATAGCTCAGTCCACGTACCAACAGTACTACCCACCTCCGGCAGCCGCCACGCTCCAACCTCCCAGCGCTGGCGTGAACCGATTGAGCTCGACTGCCTCTACGTCCACAACACGCGCTCAGAGAGGCTCTCCTCCACCACCGGAGACACCCATACTTGGGAAGCCAGTAGGCGGCTTCGAACCAGGCTATCCATATGCTCAGAACGCTGCTGCATCCCGTGCCAATCAGTATGCCAATCCTATTGCTCGTCCTTCAACCATGTCGCCATCACAGCAGCCGATAGACGTTCCTCGGCCATGGACACCAACTGAACCACCTGGCAGCTATCCACACGGTCCCCCAGTTGCCTTCCAGGGTGATACCGAGGTTCCGCCTGCGACAAACTACCAGAGCCCTACTATTGCCGCCTACCAAAGTCCCCCTCAGCCAAGTCAAAATCGCGCATACCAAGTTTCTCCTTCTCAGCCTGTGCAGCCATTCGTGAGCCCTCCTGTTCCGCAGTTTGGAGTTCCCATCACTCAATCCTCTTCTCCTGCTCAGCTTGCTCAACCTGCTCAGCTTGCTCAACCTGCTCAGCTTGCTCAACCTGCTCAATTTACTCAGCCTGCTCAATTTACTCAGCCTGCTCAGTTTGCTCAACCTGCTCAATATTTGCAATCACCTCAGAGCAACCAGCCTGGCTCGCGAATGTCTTTTTCACCTCAGACGCATCCTCTAGAGCAGGATTTGCAGCGACTGCAAGTAGCCGATGAACCTCCACCGGCATACTCGAGTGTGTCTCAGCAAAGGCTGTTCTCTGGAGGAACTGCTCAAGGTTATCCAAACGAGAAACGTCTGAGTAATGCTTCAATGCCTAGCTCCACTTCATCGCAAGATCCGAACCTTCGCAGACACCCAGCCTTTGCCAACGATGCAGGCCAACCAGTTGCACAACAAGCCGTGCAGCAGCCTGTTGCCTCTACTCAGGCCACAACTCTAGCGCCCATCCAGATCATGTCACCAAGCCTGGGACCAAGCGCAACACCAGCTTCGCCTCCACCTCTTCCTGAAGGATGGATAGCTCATCTGGACCAAAACTCAGGCCAGTACTATTACATTCATCTACCGACGCAATCAACGCAGTGGGAGTTCCCCAAAGGACCAACTCCATTGAATCTTCAAGAACCACTCTCACCAACTGGTACATTCGCAAATCCAATGGCTTCGCCAGCTCTGGGTGGTTTCAACCAGCCTTTGGCATCTCCTGGCTTCTCTCCCCAAAGTGCTTCATACCATCGTGACAGCATGCTGAGCATGAACAACCTCGCGAGTCCGACGGTGAGCGGTTTTACTGGACCGCCTCCAGCGGCGGGTGTGGACATGTACAAGGTCGCACCCACAAACGGTGTTTACTTCGGCCCGTACTTGCGCTATACCAACATAGATCTTGAGAGGGGCCTCTGGCTTGGCTCGATCCTCCTAGTCACAGACGTGCCTCAACCACCTACCATCCATATCCACCAGAGCACCGACTTGTCTCCCAATCGTGAGTTTCATCAAGACCTGTCCTGATCTCTACTGACTCGTAACAGCACGTCAACTGAAGGCAAATCCAATCTATCAGCATCAACGCTGGACTTTCTATCGCTACGATGTTGATTTGGTCATGGACGAGCAAGACACGAAATGGACTTATGCCATCACGTCACATCTTGGTTGTACCAGATACGAGTTCCTTGTCGCTGGACGCTACGAGACGAGCTGGCGTTTCATTTCCCACTCTGGTAACGACTTTGCACTGAACGTTAGTGCTAACGAAAGAGCTAAGCTCGGGGGCATTGGCCTCATGTGGAAGGACGTCTTGCAAAAGCATGTCGAGTGTGGTGGCTTCCATGCCCAGCTCGGTCTTGGTGGTCAAATCTTTGGTGACCGTCTATGGAAGGAGGTCCCCGCTCTCAGACAATGGACTGCTATGAGTGGAAAGGAGAACCGAAAGAATGAAGCTTGGTCTGCAAAGCTTGACGACGATGTGTCACATGCTTACTTCCATTATTACTCGAGTCACTTTGATCAGCCTCATGTGCGAGAAGCTTTCGCACAAATCCCTCACGTCCTTACGCTTGACGACAATGACATGTAAGTGTCTTAGCTACGAGCAGAAAACAACGACTGACGATCACTAGTTTTGATGGCTATGGCTCTTACCCTGACTACATGCAACAATCCAACATGTTCAAAAACATTGGCCGGATCGGTACCGACATGTACCTTCTCTTCCAGCACCATACGACACATGAAATCCTTCGCAACGTTTCCGGCGATTTAGATTTGTTCAGCATCACTGGCACTGGTTGGCATTTTGTCAAGTATCTCGGTCCAGCGGTAGTCGTCGTTGGTCCAGACACTCGATCCGAAAGAGACTCGCACAGAGTTATGGCTGGTCCTACCTATCAAGGCTTGTTTCCTAAAGTCGCTACTCTGCCGCCTAGTGTGCAGCACTGTATCTGGATGATACCGGTGCCTCTACTCTACCCAAGGCTTGAGACTGCGGAGCACATAGCACATACCATGGCAACAGGCAAGAAAGCCGTCACCGGCACGTTTAACATGCTAGGTCGAGTGACAAGTTCTGTTGCTGGAGTGGTCGGCGCTAAGGGCGTTGTCGGCGATGGCTTCAGCTCAATCAAGAAGGCCGTTGGAAAGTCGGGTCTGATGAGTAGTGTGCTCAGTCCCTTCGGAGAGATTGATATGCTCGACGAGCTCCGAGATATGTGGACTCATGAATCAAAGGTAGCCAAACTCGTTTTGATGGGTTTGACACAATGCTAATAGCTTTTGACAGGATCTTGAGCGAACATATATGATCCGTACCCTACAAGGCATTGCGCACAACAAGTCTCTACGTATGACTTTCTTGTCTGGCAGCGTCAATGCGTGCGGTGCCGGTCTCGTCCATGATCCTTCGCATCCCGGAGACCACAAGACGATGTACCAACTCATCGCATCGTCCATCGTCAATGCACCTCCACCATCCTACGTTCTTCGTCTACTCAACAGCAATCCCAAGCAGCCAATATACATAGCTCAAAATGGCCAGCGTAGTGCAGGACCGCACCAACCAACCCAATCAACAGACACAAAAGAAGACATGATGGAAATCTTCGTGGCAGACGTCAACGGCGCTCCTCGCGAGATGAAGCGTCTCATGGGTCGCAGAAACTACGTCGCAATGGTCGCTTACGATCCTGAAGCTATTCGAGGTTCTCATGGTTCCGTCGTACCTGGCAGCAAGAGCTCGAGTCGCCTCAGTCTTGCTGCTGATTTCATGGTGCAGAATGAGGGTGCGTATGCGGCGCCAGTTAAGTACGGCCCTGTCATCATTCCCAGCTTGGAGTTTGGTCGATGAGAAAAGAGTAGGGGATGGTCTGCACTGTTGTTGTAAGTTAGCCTTTTTCTATCTGCCCTTTGTACCAGGGCGTTTTGATTGCAATGATGAGCTTCTTTCGTCTCCGTTTCTATCATTCTCGTGCCGTTTGTGCTCTCACCTCTCCTCTATTCATCTTGAAACGGGACACCCAAGAAAAGATAACTTGGTCATCCCCTTTCGTTGCACAACAGCAGACCGTTGAAAGAGCTATGCAAACTGCACACTCCACGCAAACTCCACAACCTCCCCGTGTGCAAAAGACTGTCACAATCCCAAGATCGACTGCTTCCCTGCTTGGTAGCAGAGGCTGATATCCTAAGCTACAGAAATACATAATTATCTTCCAGAACAAAGTAATGTCCACGGAAAGGCTTGATCTCAAAGGGTTGCTCTCTACCCCAGCGATGACGAAGATGAAGACGAATACCACGCCCCACCCCCCCTCATCTCCTCTGCCTCAGACCCGTCTATTCGTGTAGCCTGTGGAAATGCACAATAACTTTCCAAACCTGAGTCGTGGCCACTGAAATATGCTCATTTTGGGATGATCTCTACGGACCACACTTGTTTCAGAAAGCGATTTTGTATTTCTACAGTTTACGATATCGGTATGTGTTGTTGTGAGAGAAGAACGTGAAGTTTTTGGCACATGCATAGGGTGTGGGAGGAAAGGAGAAAGGGGTATGTGGCAAGGAGTGTTTGTCAGAAGTAATGCAATCAAGATTACAGAGTACAGGAACACGGCTGACCGGGCACGAATATTCCACAAAGGCGAGAAGCGTTTGTGGAAACTTGACGATTAAACACACAACTACTACTACACCGTCCCTGGAGGGGCAGCGGCAATGGCGTGTTGGACCAGATCAAAGCCCCTCTGGCCTTCGAGTCAATCCTCGTCCATACTGACATCAGCCTCCTGATAGCTGACTTTGGCCTTGTTCGCCCTGCCGCTCGATCTCGCTCCCGCGCGGGGGACAGGTCGCTTGGGTGCATTGATGGGTGCATCGTCTTCTGACGAGTTCAACTCGAGCTCTGAATCATCGCTTGTGGGTGGTGTGGCTTCGACTTTTTCCTCCTTTTCCTTCTTGACTTTTGGCGCGGGTGCCTTGCGCTTGGGTGCTGGTTTTGCTGCTGCGGGCGTGGGGGCTGCTGCTGCGGCTGTGGGAGGAGCTGTGACGCTGTGGAGGGCGTCTGATTTGGCTCGGGCGGCGGCTGCTCTTTGCTTAAGAGCCTCTTTGGCTTTCTTGGTTGCTGGAGTGGCTGCCTCTGCTGCCTCTTCGTCGGACTCGTGTTGCTCTTTTACGGCGGCTTCGAGGGCTACGGCGTCGGCGAGGGCTTTCTTCTTTTGTGCTGGGGTGGCCTTCTTTGCGGAGCCGGGTGCCTTTGGCTTGACTTCGCGCTTCTTGGGTCGGAGCCAGTCTTCCATGCCTGGCGGCCAGTATACGCGGCCCTCGGGACCGCCCATGCCGACTTCTTCTTCAGGCACCAGGGCAGAGGTTTCACCGTCTACGAGGGAACCTGCATCGTCTTCCATATCCTCGTCCTCGTCTTTCACATGCTTGCCCTTCTTCTTTGGTGTGGCCTTCTTCTTGTTGGAAGCTTGCATGGCCGCCTTGTTGTCGTCGTTTCTCACGTGCGGGATTATGTCGTTGAAAGTGTCGAATCCAGGCAGCTTGAAGGTTCGCATCAACTCGAAGACAGCCTGTTCCTTGTCTTTGGCCTCAATCATGAGGTCCATGTCATCTGCGCAAGGTGGTAGAGTGGCCACACGTGGGTTGTGCTTTCTCCTCTGTCTTCCGGTAATGGCAGCAGGGGTCGGTTCGGAGTAATGCATCTTCTGTTTGATACCCTTCTTGTCCCAAGTCGCCTTGATGCGAGGATAAAGATCGCAAATATCTTTTGTTCCTTCGCGGATTTGCTCCGCATCGAAGATGATGTTGTGATGATGGTAGTCCAGAACCATGGGGATGTTGAGTTCTTCGCAAACAGGCAGCAGTTCGTGGACCGACCAACTGACATCGTCGTTCTCGAGCACCAATCTGTTCTTCACTGATTGCGGAAGTGCCTTGTAATTCTCCCGGAATCTGTCCAGAGTTGCGGCCTTGTCGCCAAACACACCTCCGAGATGCAGAATCATGACCGCGTCCCTGTTCATCTGCTCGGGAAGTTTGAGAAGCGATAGCAGCTCATCGTGGTACTCCAAGTCCCGAAGAGCGTTGTCAATAACCTGCTTGCGCGGTGATCCGAGTTGAGTGAACTGGCCGGGATGAGTGGTTACGCGATGGCCCAACTCGGCAACTACCTTGCCAACCTCTGCCAGTGTCTCAGAAGCGAAGGGTGCAAGCTTGTATCCGTACTCCTCGTGAGAAGCAAAGGGGAACATCTCGCTCGATAGGCGCAAGAATTTGATGCCATACTTGTGATTCCACCTGAGCATCTTGATAATATCTCTGGCGTTGGCCAGACCCAGTGCTTCGACATACTTTTGGCCTCGCTCTATACTGGCAGGTTGCTCGCGATCAGGGCGGTTCTTTGTTGGGTGTTCGGGCTCGTTGGGGTCGCGAAGGGGGTGTCTATGTTCCAGAATTGACGCAATGCGACAGGTACGGGAAGCAAAGACTGGCGGTGTGCTGTATCGGAGATAGGTGTTCAAGCAAGCCTGGAGATGTCAGTAAGAACCAATGGTCGCAGTGATGCGATCAAACGTACGTAACCAAGTCTACCCTTCCAGGGCAGAGGAAGATAATCACTGTGTACAGGAGGAGGTCGAGCCAGGGCTGCAGACACCTCTTCCTCATCGGCCTCCTCGTCACCCTCGGCTTCCGGATCGTCCATATCATCATTGGCCGCTTTCTTGACAGGCGTCTTCTTGGCCGGTGTTGCGTCTACGGCTACATCCTCCTTCTCCTTCTTGCCAGCAGCACCTGTTCTGGCAGCACCCTTCTTGGTGTTCCTCTTCTTAGCTGGCGGCTCAGCATCCGGTACATCCGACAAAGGCGACTCTGATCCCTGCTCTGACTTGATAGGTCCAGGAGCCAGGCGCTTGTCCACATCGCTGTCTGGCGAAGCTCTGTATGCATTCGGCGCGTCAATGACCTCAGGATTCGCCTGAGGGTTGGTTATTCCATTGGGTGGCGGAGAGGGAACTGCAGCCGGCATCGCAGCAGCGTTCCTCTTTCTTTTCGCAGCGACCATGGCACTTTGGTATCGCAAGATTGGTGATGGTTTGTATGGAGTTAGGAATGTGTTGCTTGTGTATGCAAGGGATCTCGCAGACTTGTGGAATAGAGTTCGAAGCATCAATTGATAAGGGAAGAAAACGATGAGGTTGAATGAGCAGAGATGGAGGAAAACAACGATACAGATGAGCTCAACCTATCTGCTACCTACCTATGACGATACTCCCTTCTTCGTAAAACGTTAGTTTGCAAAATGCCAGAGATGTCTTGATCGTCAATAGAGATCGGTGGTGATGTCACAGATCTGGCGCTAGGGAGACGGATCGCGATATTGATCTACCGAGTTGCGGAGAGGGCGACCCTGGGTTTGCTATAAGTTCAAAATACAGTACGTGAACATTAGCGAAGATGTTGTCAAAACCGACTGTTATCCTGGTAGTATTTTTGTGGAAAGGGTGCGTATATCTTGTGGAACTGTTTGGAGAATATCTGCGGGTATATCGGAGGCAATCGATTTTGACATGTGCGATGCTCTGATCTTGTCCTGAGACATAACCAGACACCATAAAGCATGGCAACCAAATATGACAGAGTGCCTTTATACATGGAGTGTCATATTGAAATCTACGTGATGGGTATTTGCACTATCATTGCATGTACTTCTTCAGACCTCTGAGTCTGTCCTTGGCCTTGTCAAGCACGTCGTCGTTCTTGCAGATAGCAAATCGCAACCAGTCTTCGACAATGTGAGCATTATCATCGGTAAAGAACTCGGTCGGAGGAATGGCGGCGACACCAAGCTCCTTGATGATAAAGTATGAGAGTTTGAAATCGCGAGGACGGCTTGCAACGTGGTCAGGGAAAGGGTAGTCAGCAGGAAGCTTCACCTTGGACATGTTCACAAGGACAAAGTAGCCACCTTCGGGGTCGGAGTAAGGCAGGTCAAGTTCATCAAAGATGGCGACGAAGCGGTCAATCTTGGCTCTCATCTCAGCCTTGGTCTCGTCCCAGAAACCATACTTGTCTGCCTCCTCGAAGCCGATAGCAGTAGCTTCTTGCAGCGGGCTGACACTGCTGTAACAGATGCGGGTGTGAGCAGCACTGACGGGCTGGATGAGGTGCTCAGGGCCAATCAACCATCCGACGCGCCAGCCGGTGCAGTAGAAGTTCTTGCCTCCCGAGCCAACGGTAAGCGTGAGGTTGGCAATCTCGGGCGAGAGAGTAGCCATGCGGGTGAAAGGAGTGTAGTAAAGACGATCATAGACCTCATCACTCAGAATGATAATGTTGTGCTCGACACACAGGCCACCGATGGCCTGCAGCTCTTCCCGTGTAAAGACCTTGCCAATTGGGTTGTGGGGAGTGTTGAGGACAATCATGCGAGTGTTGTCGTTGATGGCAGCCTTTAGCTCGTCCATGTTGATTGACCAGTCTCCAGCAGAGGTAGTCTGAGTAGCGCCCTTCTCCGGAGGATGGAGCGGCACGTAGACGACCTTGCCGCCGGGCATCTGAATGTTGTGGATGTATTGATCGAAGAAAGGCTCAAAGACAATGACCTCGTCGCCGGGCTCGACAAAGCCCATGAAGGCCGAGAGCATGCCCTCGTTTGCGCCGGTTGTGATTGTGACCTCCTTTTCGGGATCAAGAGTACGGCCGAAAAAGGGAGAGTAGGCGTCGGCGAGGGCTTTCTTCAGACGGGGTCTTCCCTTGGTGGGCGAGTACTGGTTGCATTCGACTCTGTCCAGAGCACCTTTGGCCGCGTCGATTACGAATTGAGGAGGGTTGTAGCCGAAGAAGCCCTGTCTGTGTTGAGATTAGCTGACAATCAGCCATGCAGATACATGTTCAAACATCACTGACCCCATGTTCACGACATCCGAGACCTTGGAAGAGGCAGCGGCCTCGTTGACGATGGTCCACACATCTTGCTTTTGGCCGGCCACGCGGGCTGCAGGCTTGAAGGGATCCTTGCGCATCTTCAGGCTGGATGATGAGAATCGGTTAATCAAGTCAGGCAGTCGAGTAGGAGCAGGTACAATCCTTGTCAAAGCAAGTGAACGAGACAGCAATCTCGTGGCCATTGCAAGAGTCAGCTTGCTGTATATCATCTTACCCCGGATATTTGTGCCCCCCACCAAGTGCCCAAGCACGGCATCATGGCCCGATACCGCACGCCGCCATAGGCCGAGGCCCGTCTCCCTCGTTTCGAGAGCTTAACGCGTCTTCGCGGCCGACCGCGTCTTGTCTGTCAAACCATGTAGGTATTTTCTTAACCACGTCTCATGTCATCCAGCCAGCTCGTCGATTGTCCCATCTGTAGCAAGCCCGTCAAGGAGCTGAACATCAATCGGCATATCGATTCTGCTTGTGAGTCCTTTGTCGACGACTCGCCTCCGACAACCCAACAAAATGCACCCAAATCCGCTCAGGTCGCCAACTTCTTCCAAACTCCGGCTGCCAAGCGCACCCAATCCATTCCTACCTCTACACAGCCCGTGAATGGTGCTGCTCCGAACAAGCCTACTCAAACCCCTACCGCAACTCAAAAAAGGCCTATAGAAGACATCAAAGACGAAGACAACCTTCAACCTTTGCCCAAAAGATCAAAAAATGTCAACTTGGAAAAGGCCGCTCCACTGGCCGAACGCATGCGACCACAGTCTCTCGACGATGTCCAAGGCCAGGAACTCGTAGGGCCAAAAGGTGTCTTGCGCTCCTTGATTGAGACCGATCGTGTGCCTTCCATGGTGCTGTGGGGCGGTCCAGGAACTGGCAAGACAACAATCGCTCGATTGATAGCCAAAACCGCAGGTAACCGATTTGTCGAGATCAACAGTACCTCTTCTGGCGTTGGTGAATGCAAAAAGCTATTCGCTGAAGCTCGCAACGAGCTTTCTCTTACTGGCCGCAGAACCATCATCTTCTGTGACGAGATTCATCGCTTCAGCAAAAGCCAGCAGGACGTCTTCTTGGCTCCTGTAGAGAGCGGTGTCATTACCTTGATCGGTGCGACAACAGAGAATCCAAGCTTCAAAGTCATAAATGCTCTTCTGTCGAGGTGCCGTACCTTCACTCTTGCCAAACTAGACGACGAGCACATCACAAGCATACTGAAGCGTGCTCTAAAGCTCGAACCTCCTACTACACCACATGCAGCAGACTTGTTGCAAGGCGACGACCATGCACTGCTCCGTTATCTTGCAAGCTTTGCAGACGGGGATGCGCGTACAGCGCTAAATCTGCTCTCTCTTGCTCTGGACCTGTCAAACGATCCCGAAATCACGGTCGAGACTGTCAAAGAAAACTTGACACGAACCTTGGTATACGATCGTCAAGGAGACCAGCACTATGACACCATTAGCGCCTTTCACAAGAGTGTCAGGGGCAGCAATCCTGATGCAGCCCTCTACTATCTCGCCCGAATGTTGCAATCTGGAGAAGATCCGGTTTACATTGCGCGACGCATGGTGGTCATGGCTAGTGAGGACATTGGCCTCGCAGACAACACTTTACTACCACTGGCAACAGCGGCTTACACCGCAGCCAAAGAGATCGGTATGCCGGAATGCCGCATATGTCTTGCCCACGTAACAGTCGCCCTTGCCGAAGCTCCAAAGTCTACACGCTCGTATCGAGGCCTCAACGCCGCGTATGCTTCCTTATCAGAACCTGGAGTTGCAGGACTGCCTATTCCCGTTCATCTTCGTAATGCTCCAACGAGATTGATGAAGGAACTGGGCTATGGCAAGGAATACAAGTACAATCCGGACTACAAGAACGGTAGAGTCAACCAAGAATACTTCCCTGATAAGCTGCAAGGACAAGTTTTCCTCCCGGAAAATCACCTTGGGGATAAAGTCGACCCCGACCTCACTCAGGAAAAGGCGCAGGAGCAGAGTCCAGTCGCAGACGATGAAGAACCCAAGGAATGGTCAGCCGAGGACGACGAAGTTGGTGATGACGACGATTACGACGATAATGCAGGTGAAGACGACGGTAACGGCGAGGAGCGCATACTCAACCCTGATGGGGAATGACAATGAGGGCTTGGGACTACCAATCCCGAGCATCCTTTCAAGACCGTCCGTATGTTCAAGCAAAGATTCTGATAGAAATTCAAGCATACCCATATATGTACAGAATACAAGCATTGCACGTCCGACCGTTGATCAGATCAATACCGGTAGGTATTCTTCACTGGCTCACCTGCTTTCAAACGGAAACTGCTTCGGAAGCTAAAGCAGTTATAAGCATTCGTCTAACTTACTCTCTAGTACGTCGTTGCTTTGGATACTCAAAGACTAACCGGTTCCAAGCTCGCCACAGTGAACCAAAGCATGGCGAAGTCGGTTTTCCGATGAATTCATGGCAGAGCATGAAATTGCGTGCAAAAAGCGTGACATCGCTGAATTACACATTCATCGCACATGGCGTCCGTGTGCAGACGCATTCCATGCAGAGCGCACCTGATGAGTCGAGCGAAGTGGAGCTGTACACAGCTCGGAGGCTTCAGAGCCACACAAGATGGTCAAATGACATTTCAAGAAAGCCAAAGAGTGAATGTCGAGAGAGGAGGTCTACTCATGGAGGTGGCTCCTTCGTACTGATGCCAAGCTGAGACGACTGTCTTGGAACGCAAGCCAATCGATGAGGCACGCCGTCGTCGCGCACGTTGATGTCCATCAGACCGACTGCGTACAAGTCGTTGATCCTATGCACACTTGGAGAGTCGAATGTCCACGTGAGTAGATACCGAATTCAATAAGAAGAAGGAGATCGCCACCGGCATCCTGGAGGGTGGACGAGAAAACGATACCGACATCGAGCTCGGCCTTCTTCTTCCCGCACCCGCTGTGCCACTTCCGTCGACATCACCATCGCACAACGAATATTCGGCCGCGCGCCTCGAGAAGCTCGCGCGCATCCTCGCCATGAAGTTCTCACACAGCATCCAGTTCAATGCCGTGCCCGAGTGGAGCAACCAGTACATCTCGTACAGCAACCTCAAGAAATTGTCCGTCGCGTCCTCGAAGCCCTCGCGTCCTGCCTACTGACGTGTTCCAGAATATACGGTCTCGAGAAGAGGCTCCACCAAGCCAATGCCGTCCACGAAGACGTCGAGTCATCACCACTCCTGGCTGGCGACTCCGAGGACCCGGACAAGGTCTTTTCGCGCGCTCTGGACCACGACCTCGAGAAGATTTGTTCTTTCTACCAATTAAAGGAGTTGGAAATTTATGGAGAGGTCGAATCGCTGCTCCAGGACGAACTCGCCTTCGAGGAAGAGACACGAGAGCAGGATGGAGAGCACGAAGCAGGACCTGCTGCACGGAACGGCACTCTGGCAAAAGCGCGGAAGGCTAGCATCTTCAAGGGCTTCAGCATCGGTCGCCGCCGACGCGCTAGTACTCTGAGCGGCCACCAGGAGGAACCCGACAGCGATGACGAGCGCACTGGTCTGACCAAGTCAAACTCTCGCGATGGAAACCCATACGACATGTCAGCAAGTTCCAATGTGGATACTTCATCGCGCCGACGTCCAAGCAGTTCCCACGACTTTGACGACCAAGCCCTTGACGTGCTGTACAACGAAGGAGTGACCCTCAAGAAGCGCACCATCAGCATCTACGTCACCCTGTGCGAATTACGTTCCTTCATTCAACTCAACAAGACTGGTTTCGGAAAAGTGCTCAAGAAGTACGACAAAACTCTGGACCGCAAGCTTAAAGACGCCTATCTCAAGGCAAACGTGGACAGTGCCTACCCCTTCCAACTGGAGACTATTGATCTCTTGAACGTCAACATCGAAAAGATCGAGACTGCATATGCAGACTTGGTGACAAAGAGCGATGTCGATCTGGCCCGTCGTGAGCTACGCCTTCATCTGCGCGAACACGTCGTTTGGGAGCGTAACACCGTTTGGCGTGAGATGATCGGAATCGAGCGCAAAGCTCAAGCTGCCAACATGGGTCTCGGTCAGACCATGCTGGGTGGTATTGAGGACCGTGGCAAGGCGCGCTTGCAGGGTGACGAGGAGCAAGAGGCTACCAAGGAGGTTGTTACACCTCTCGGCAAGTACAGGTGCCCGCGCTTCCTTTTGTCAAGCACTTTTTACACTCTGGTGGCTGTGATTGCTGTGTTCTTTGTTCTACTGTTTGCTCCGATCATGGAGTCTCCAGTCGAGCAGAACTGTCTGGCGCTGGTTGTACTGGTCAGTCTGCTTTGGGCCACCGAGGCCATTCCGTTGTTTGTGACGTCTCTGCTTGTCCCTTTCCTGGTTGTGGTCTTGCGTGTTGTCAGGTCTGAAGCCGAGCCTCACCGCCGTCTGGAATCCAAGGCAGCAGCTACATACATCTTTGGCGCTATGTGGTCTCCAGTCATCATGCTCTTGCTCGGAGGCTTCACCATCGCTGCTGCATTGAGTAAGCACAACATTGCAAAGATGATGGCCACATTTGTGCTCAGCAAGGCTGGAACAAAGCCTCGCAACGTACTGATTACCAGTATGTTCGTGGCCATGTTCGCGAGTATGTGGATCAGTAACGTTGCCGCTCCTGTTCTCTGCTTTTCCATCATTCAGGTACGTGTTCGCATCCATCTAATCGGAGACGAGGAACTAACTGTTTTATAGCCTATTCTCCGAAACCTACCCGCTGACTCGGACATGTCCAAAGCCCTGCTTCTGGGTATTGCTCTGTCCTCCAACATGGGAGGTGCGGCCTCACCAATCGCTTCGCCCCAGAACTTGATCGCTCTGCAGAACATGACACCGGCTCCTGGCTGGGGAGTTTGGTTCTTCATTGCGCTTCCCGTCTGTATCATCTCCATCCTCATGATTTGGGTCCTGCTTCTGGTAACTTTCCGTCCCGGTCGCAACACGACCATTGTGCCCATTCGTCCTATGAAGGATAAGTTCACCCCTACTCAATGGTTCATCAGCTTCATCACCCTTCTCACCATTGTCCTCTGGTGCTTCAGTCACCAGCTCGAGTTCATTTTTGGCGACATGGGCGTTGTCGCCATTCTCCCCATGGTCGTTTTCTTCGGTCTGGGCATTCTCAACAAGGAGGACTTCAACAACTTCCTCTGGACCATCATTATCCTGGCTGCTGGAGGACTTGCACTCGGCAAAGCCGTCAACTCGTCCGGTCTGTTGCGCACCATTGCAGTGTCCATTACCAGTCGTGTCGAAGGCCTAGGCCTCTACAGTGTGCTGGTTGTGTTTGCTGCACTGATTGGTGTGGTGGCTACTTTCATCTCACACACAGTCGCTGCTCTGATTGTGTTGCCCTTGGTCCAACAGGTTGGCGAGGGAATGAGCGATCCTCACCCTAACCTTCTGGTTATGGGTAGTGTGCTCATGGCCTCCGCCGCCATGGGACTTCCTACCTCAGGTTTCCCCAACATGAGTAAGTCTTCGAATCCTTTCCATCCATTTCGCGTCACAGACGTTAACATGCGACACTACAGCTGCAATCATGATGGAAGAGCCAAACACTGGCAGACGTTACCTCCAGGTCAAGCATTTCATTACCCGAGGTGTACCTGCCTCGATCATGGCCTACGCTGTCATCATCACGGTTGGGTACGGACTGATGCTGGCTGCTGGATTCTAAGCAGCATTGGAATCGGATGTGGTACTATCTGCATACGGCGTTTGATCTTTGTGATTTAAAGTCCTTTGGTGTTGTACATTTCGAGGTGATTGGTTTTGTTCATGCATGCATACTGGCGAGGGAAGTGTTTTATGTCTAGATGGGTTTTCCTACACGAGCACGGCGATAATTCGAGCAATACTAAGAGACGATTCAATCGTTTTCGTCCAACCACAGTACATCATACATGTGCTGCAATTGCAATTTCATGTGAGACTTTTACGATGGATTCGATGGCTGTGCCCCTTGCAAGCCACACCAAGAACCACAGATCTGATCTTGGTCAATGCAGGGTGACGCAGCGCGGGGCAACCAACCTGGTGGTCGAAACACCACACCAAGGCTCGGTGGACCGAGGAGTGCGTGTTTGGAGCAGGTTTTCTGGGAACTGCAGCGTTCCTTCCAATTTCGAGGTGAAGGTTAATCACTCCGAGGCGAGCCGGTCTTTCCTTTCTTTGTTCCTCTTCCCATCCCTTCCACCTGCCTATATCCAACCGGATCCTCGTTGATTGAGGCTTCTGATTAGACCTCGTCGCGATTCGAATACCCCAGGTCGTGTGCGCGCAGTCACAAGCACCGAACCAGTCATACTACACGCCAGGATGGGTCTCATTGGAAAGACGTCGCACGTTGACTCGGCCGAGGCGCAAACTCGCGACTCGGAACATGCTCAGCACAAGGGTGCCGCCGACCACGTCAAGCATCCTTTCTCCGACCTAAGGCAGAAGTTGAAGGAGTCGTCCCTCTACGACATCAAGGTCAAGGCCATCCATGCGAAACACAAGATCGGCAAGTGGCAGAACCTGGTCAACCCCAACCACCGTCACGACGAAGAGCACGAAAAGGCGACCGACGAGAAGAGAACTAGAATTGCCGAAGGCCATCGCTTCGAGAGTTTCGCGCCCGAGAGAGACGGAAACAAGATCAAATGGTACATTGATGGCCGTGACTACTTCCACGCCGTCTCGGTCGCCCTCGAAAGAGCAAAGGAAACCATCTACATCGAGGACTGGTGGCTGTCGCCTGAACTTTTCTTGCGCAGACCTCCCTTCACCACCCAGGATTGGCGTTTGGACCAGGTCTTGAAGCGTGCAGCTGAACGTGGTGTCCAGATATACATCATTGTGTACAAGGAGGTGAACCAAGCTCTTACTTGTAACTCGGCGCATACCAAGCGTGCCCTTCGTGCTCTGTGTCCTGAAGGCACTCCTGGCCATGGCAACATTCATCTGTAAGTTCGGAACGGCCTGTCCTACATCCGTTACCGTGGGTTCCGAAAGACGCCAAAAGCTCATCACTGACCTCATAAAGCATGCGCCACCCGGATCACAACATCTTCGAGAACGCTGGAGATATGACCTTCTAGTAAGTTGGCCGACTAACGTAGCAGGCCTTTACTAATTCAGGGCAGCTGGGCGCACCACGAAAAGTTCATCGTCATCGACTTCGACCTTGCCTTCATCGGAGGTCTGGATCTTTGCTTCGGTCGTTGGGATCAAATGCAGCACCCATTGGCCGATGCCCACCCCACCGGTGTCGAAAATGAAGTCTTCCCTGGCCAGGACTTCAACAACAACCGAATCATGGATTTCCAGGACGTTAAAGATTGGAAGAGTAACGAGTTGAGCAAGGCTGACTATGGACGCATGCCATGGCATGATGTGGCTATGGGTGTCATCGGACCTTGTGTCTACGACATTGCCGAGCACTTCCAACTGCGCTGGAACTTCGTCAAGCGTGACAAGTATAAGCGTGATGAGCGTTTCGACTGGCTTACTCTCGAGGGCCGTGAAGGCGAAGATGAGGATCTGATCGGAGTCCAAAGGCCTAAGCATCCTGTTGGAGAATACCTTCACCACCCCGTCTCGCCCATGAACGTCAAGACTGGCAGACCGGACCCCAGCAATATTCAAGGCAGCGTTCATGCACAGATCGTACGAAGCAGTGGTGATTGGTCGAGTGGTATTTTGACCGAGCACAGCATTCAAAACGCATACTGTGAGATCATCAGAAACGCCCAGCACCTTGTTTACATCGAGAACCAGTTCTTCATCACCTCAACTGGAGAAGAGCAAGCACCCATCCACAATCAGATCGGTAAGGCAATCGTTGATGCTTGTGTCAAAGCAGGCAAGGAAGGTCGCAAGTTCAGAGTCATCATCGTTATTCCGGCTATTCCTGGATTCGCTGGTGATTTGAGAGACAATGCTGCCGCTGGAACTAGGTAAGTCGAATTGGCGTACCGCCTTCAACATGAAGACATGCTGACACACCTCTAGAGCCATTATGGACTATCAATACAAGTCCATCAACAGAGGTGAACACTCCATCTTTGGCCAAATCAAAAAGCAAGGCGTCGATCCTGCGAATCATGTCTTCCTCTTCAACCTTCGCTCATACGATCGACTCAACAAGACACCGGCGATGAAGAAGATGGAAGAGGAGTCTGGTGTCACTTATCAAGAAGTGCAACGTGCTCAGGCTGAAGAAATCATGGCTTCGGGTGTGCATGGCGGTGCCGAGTCATCCTCGTCGGATGAGGGCGAGTCCGAGGATGACGAGAAAGAGCACTACTCGAGCCGCAAGAAGAAATTCGAAGCTCGTAGAGTGGCAGCTGGACTCAAGAAAGACTCGGAAGTTATCAGTGAAGACAGTGTGGCTAAGAACGCTATGTTGGGCGAGAAGAAGGTCAGCGAGGAGAAGTGGGATGAGAGCGACCTCGAACAGGAGAAGGCGAATTGGGTACAGGAAGAGCTATACGTCCATGGAAAGGTGAGTTGACTCTCTGTTTACACGATGGACAAGCACGCTAACTTCTATCAGACATGTATCGTGGATGATAGGATTGCTATCTGCGGAAGCAGTAACATCAACGATCGTTCCCAACTAGGCTACCACGATTCGGAACTCACCATCATCATGGAGGACACCAACGCACTTCCCTCGATGATGGATGGTCGTGAGTACCAAGCTGGACACCACGCTGCAACTCTTCGTCGCATGCTATGGCGCGAACACTTGGGATTGTTGCCAGCCCAGCCCCTGGACGCGAGCGAAGACCCCAACGCTCAACCTCCGGACGTCTGCCCCAACTCCTGGCACGAGGGTGATGAGTGGGATAAACTTGTGACAGATCCCTTATCCGATGATGTTTGGAACTTGTGGACCCAACAAGCGACCACCAACACGGACGTCTTCCGTCACCTGTTCCATGCGGATCCTGACGACAACATCCGCACATTCGAGGATTACCAAAACTTCCTCCCAAGAAACGACATGTTAGTAAAACCCACAGTGTACCTACCACGAGTCGTCCTGTCAGTTGTTTCATTGTGTGTGAATCAACTAACCAGAGCGCTGTTCACACGAACGTGTGCTGGAAGTCGATTCACAGACTTGATCCTGCTGGCAAGCAACCCCGTGATGTATACACCATCCACACTTGTAGTAAACATGCTAACGATATCACCTATTCAGGAAGCAAGGTCATCTGTACAACAAGTACATGCCAGACGAGGAAGTGAAACGCGCCCTCGACAAGATCAGAGTGAGTTGAACCCATTTGTCCTCAGCTTGATTGAATGCATACTAATTCCGATCAGGGACATCTTGTTTGGATGCCGCTGCACTTCCTCGAGAATGCAGAGATGGCCGAAAAGGGACTTGCGGTCAACTACTACACGGAGAGTATCTACACTTAGACACTCGAACGAGACGCGACGAGATTGAAACGATGTTACTAATTGGGAAGAGGGTAGGTGTTTCGTGTGGGATGACCTTCTTGGTGGGCGGGGATCACGTTACATATTACCCATTGGTATAATTTACATTTGCATGATTACGAGGTTTTTTTTTTTTCAGCCTTCCTGATATCCTCCCAATGCGCCAAAGTCTGTAGTTTCTCTGGTTGATGCTGCAGATGTTGTGTAGGTGTTGTAAGAATGGAAGCAAAGGGAACGAAGCAAAAGCCTTGACAAGAAGGCAATATGGAGAGTACGTCACGCAAGGGCAAAGGAGTTTTCCTATTGACATGTGCATTTCGTAAAGTGTCAAGATCCAATGGTTTGGGAAAAGAAAGATACAGATTCCAAAAAAAAGAAACCCCTGGCTTCTCGTTTGTTTCCATCGATGGGGGCAGAAATCTGCTTCAACTAGCATCTCGGCAAATGCAGAAGGCATCTCTGTGCGGTGTTGTCCAAGATAGAATAAAACAAAATCCAATATATGTCATGTAGTCGTCGTCGTCAGAAGTGTGGAAAAGTAAAGCAACGAGCAAGCGTTCGAGCAAAACCTCACAGGGGTTCCATGGGGGTTACACCAGCTCACTTGCTCGCCGTATCCGCATCGAGACAAGTGCATCACTTGGGGCAGGTCTGTGAAGTTAAGAGTTAGTGGTCTGTTGGAGTAGGAGCAGGAGAAATGCATGATGGGAACATACGGCGCCGCATGAGCCGCAAGACTTTCCACCCGAGACGGCGGCACCGCATTTGGGACAAGAGGGGTGGGACATTGTTGCTAAAGACTTGGTTGGTTGTTTTGTATGGGTCAAAGCAGGGGAATCGTTTTTGGAAAAGACGAAAGCTGTGGATGTGGATGTGTGAGTTGGAAGAAACAGGAAATAGGAAGCAAGAGGGATGGAAGTGGTGGATGGTCAGCGGATACAGAGCTTTAGCCTCATGGTGAACACGACCCCCCCACCACGCACGCAATATACAACATGCTCGGTTGTTGTGTGAGCGGGACAACGTGTGGTTGGAGGAAGTGAGGTTTGACCGCTACTCTTTCACTTGAGCTGCCCAACAGCATTCTCGAACGAATACTTGCCTCAACTAAGAGGTCGGGTTACTTCTGCTGTCTTGAATTGAGGGTAGGTTTACTTCTTTCTGTCAGTTGTGATGGAACCAAGTCGTGTTCGGAAGCACAAGTTCGACTAGAAGTATTCCTTGGTTGGTAAAAGTGGTCAGCAGTAGTATTTGGCCAACCACGCGACATGACAAGTGTGGAGTAGAATGGGGGCCAGAAGTATCGTCCCTGCGTCTGGATCAGGATACCATCACACGACATTGTAGCCAGATTATATGGTAGTCAACACGAGCTTGCAGCGTACAAATCTTGACTTCTCGACTTGACAAGTAACAAGCAGGTGCTACATATACCGCTAGTGAGGAACGTGTGAGAGCGTTTGTGCGCAGTGATGGCGGTTCCGCCAAGTGATATGGCACTAGCGGCGATGACGGAGCAAGCAAGCAAATAACTTCTTTTGGTGGAGCAAAAACGGATCGAGCTCACTACCTCACCATGTGAATAGAGCAGTGAAGCAGAACTCGCCTCGACGCGATCAATTCGAAAGCCCGTCCACGTCGAAACGCCCAACGACGAACGCCCGCGTCGCCCGCCCCTCGCACCCCCCAAGCAACAACCTCGACCGTCGACAATCAAGATGCGCCGCACCTGTGTCTTTGGCGGCCTCAGCCACCCAGTCCTGACCGACTCCATCTGCGAGAAGCTCGGCAGGAAGCCCGACAAGGTCGAGCTTAGAAAGTTCGCCAACGGAGAGACCAGTGTCGAGATCAAGACGTCGGTGCGCGACCAGGATGTCTTTATCGTCCAGAGCGGTTCCCACAAGTATGTCGTTGCATGATGGATGGCTGAAGGCACTCGGCTGACCTCTGCAGGACCAACGACGATGTCATGGAGCTGCTCATCATGATCGCTGCTTGCAAGGGAGGCTCGTCCAAGTCTGTCACGGCCATCATGCCCTATTTTCCCTACTCGCGCCAGTCCAAGAAGAAGAGCCACCGTGGGGCCATCACCGCCCGCATGATTGCCAACCTGATGCACGTCGCCGGCGTCAACCATGTCATCACCATTGACCTCCACGCCAGCCAGATGCAGGGCTTCTTCAAGTGTCCTGTCGACAACCTGGTCGCCGAGCCCCTCCTCGCTCGCTGGATCCGCAGCACCGTCGAGAATTGGAAGGAGGGTGTCGTTGTCAGCAAGAACCCCGGCGGCACCAAGCGTGTGACTTCGTTGGCCGATGCCTTGAAGCTGAGCTTCGGCATTGTCACCACCGACCGCAGACGCTTCAACATGGGCCAGAGCATGTACAACAGCGTCATCTACGAATCCGCCACCGGCGAAAACATGGCCCCGGTCGAAGTCCAGCCCGCCGCTCCCGAACAAGTCGAAGCCGAACAACACATCGATCTCGACCACGCTCCCCCGATCGAGCACGACTTTGCTCCTCAGTCCGCCGACAGCAAGCCCTCTGACTACGCCAACTCGGAAGCACGCCCTGACAGCTTCCCCCGCCGTCCGGCAAAGCAGCGTGCGGCAACAGCATTCAGCAGCAGGCTGTTGGGTGCTCCTGCTCTTCCCAGTCCCTTGGCCCAGTTCTCGCGCCCGGACTCGTCTGACGGTCTCAACAAGGACGACGAGGATGAAGATGCCTCAAGCAACAGACCCAGCCGCCCCAGCTTTGGTCTTGATGGTCCCCCCAAGATGCACCGCACGACCACCGCTCTTGGTACCGTGCAGCCACCAGCCGAGCTCAGCACCGACAACGAAGATGAGGAGGATGATGATGCAGACGAATACACAGATGAGCGTGCCCGCAACGTTATTACCGGCCGCCTGATCCACGGTCATCTTGTCGACGACGACTTCCCTTCTCCAGTCATGTCGGCCATGTCAAGTTCCACCCCCGGCCTCTACCCTATGAAGAGCGCCGGCTCTGACGATGAAGAGATTCCCGACCACATGGTCAACTCTTTCATGTCCAACACCTCATCCCGCCGCCCTGACTTCGGCCTCGGTGGTACCGGCGACGCAACAGCCTCTGACGACGAAGAGGAAGAAGCCCTCCAGGACCCCGAGCTCGAGACCACAATCACACTCGTCGGCAACGTGCGCAACCGCCCCGTCTTCATTGTCGACGACATCATGGACAAGGCCGGCTCATGGATCGCTGCAGCCGAAACCGTCGTCAAGAGAGGCGGTGCCACCAAGGTCTACTGCATGGCCACCCACGGTCTCTTCGGCGGCGACTGCCTGCGCGAGATGGACGAGTGCGACGAAATCGACGCCATCGTCGTCACCAACGCCTTCCCCATCCCCGAGGAGAAGCGCAAGGGCATCCGCAAGCTCGTCATCTTGGACGTGAGCACCTTGCTCGCCGAGTCCATCCGCCGCAACCACCACGGCGAGAGCATCAGTCAACTCTTCATGCATCACGATTGATTTACGCGCAAGAACGGTCAAAGGAAAAACATGAATTAGGGGACGAAGTGGGAAAAAAAAGGGGCCTGGTTTTGCTGTTTTTTTTTTTTTTTTTTTTTTTAAAAAAAAATTACTTTTCTTCCAAAGTTGCATTTTTGGCTCCGGCGTACACAGGCGTACTTTTCTACCACCAAGGCAGAACAGGGGAGGCAGGCGGGCATATGAAACAAGAAGGGCAATCCTACTTTGCATGTCTCTGGGACATTTTTTGCTTGCTTGACTTAGCACAATAACACCCATTGAGAACGAAACGCATCCTTTTCACACTGAACTACACTCGTCTTTCTTCTTCCTGTGCACTCCCTTTGCAAGCAATCGTTTTGTCCCACATGCGATAGATACTGAGATGGCGAGTGCTATGCTCTTTTGCAGTGCCCGAGTTCAAACCCCCCAAGGAGCATGAACGTCTCGGGAAGACAACCTGACCTGACATGACTTGCCGTGCCCTCGGGCCGCAACGGAGCTCGAGCAACCCATCAAACAGCCGAAACATGCCGTCCACCCGACCTCCTCCACGTTTGATTACCAACAAAGAACAATTTGCACAAAAAATAAAATAAAAGAAAGTGCGAAGAAAATGGTATTCGGAAAGGATAATGTAGGTAGGGGTGTGTGGTATTGTTACAACGATAAACAAGCAGGATCAAGGGGCAGGCACGACGGGAGGAGAAAAGGAACAAGGGAAAAAACCGGCATTTGTAGATAATTTTCGTCAGTTGTCTCTCTCTCTCTCTCTCCCTCACCACCATTCGTGCCATTCGTTTTCCTCCAGCGAAGTGGTGTTCTAAGCGAGCTTCTGGATGACGGCGGCGGCGTACTCGTGGGTCTTGGCCGAACCACCAAGGTCACCGGTGATAGTCTACAGTTGAGGTTAGTACTTGTGTTGGAATGGGAAAGAATACAGGAAAAAAACATACCTTGCCCTCGGCGAGAACGTCAAAGATGGCCTTCTGGATTCTGTTGGCCTCGGTGTGGAGACCCATGTGTTGCAGCATCATGATGGACGAAAGGAGAAGGGCGGTGGGGTTGGCAAGGCCCTTGCCGGCAATGTCGGGGGCGGAACCGTGGACGGCCTCGAAGATGGAGCACTCGTCACCAATGTTGCCCGAGGGGGTCAGACCGAGACCACCGATCAGACCGGCGCACATGTCGGAAAGAATGTCACCGTAAAGGTTGGGCATAACCAGGACCTTGTCGTTGTAAGGGGTGGGGTCGGTGACGACCTTGAGGCAGGTGTTGTCGAGAAGCTCGGCATCGAACTCGACGGCGGGGAACTCCTTGGAGAGCTCGCGGGCGGTGTTGAGGAAGAGACCGTCGGACATCTTCATGATGGTGGCCTTGTGGACGGCGCGGACCTTGTTCTTGCCGACCTCCTGGGCGTACTGGAAGGCGAAGCGCAGGACACGCTCGGAAGCCTGGCGGGTGATGAGCTTGATGGACTGGACAACACCGTCGACAACGACGTGCTCGATGCCAGAGTATTCTCCCTCGGTGTTCTCACGGATGAGGACGGTGTCGACGCCATCGTAGGGGGTCTTGTAGCCCTGGATGGACTTGCAGGGACGGACGTTGGCGAAGAGGTTGAAGGTGCGACGGAGAGTCAGGTTGAGCGAGACGTGACCCTTGCCAACGGGGGTCTAGAATGGGTGCGTTAGCGTGGAGCGCATGCAAAAGAGACGAGTTTGTGGGGGGTTGCGCGGGCGGGCGAGTCGAGGCAGCGGAGCGGGAGCTGGTTGGATTCATGGACGTACGGCGAGGGGGCCCTTGAGGGCGACGTAGTTGCGCGAGATGGACTCGATGGTCTCGTCGGGGATGACGGTCTTGCCGTCCTTCAGGCGGGGGGTGACATCGACGGGCTCCCACTTGATGGGGACGTTGGCGGCCTCGAAAATGTCCTTGACCGACTGGGAGATCTCGGGACCGATACCGTCACCCTCGATCAGGGAGACGGTGAACTTGCCGTCGTTGCCCTTGGTGCCCTTGAACTTGGCGACTCTATCGTCCGAAGCGACGGCGTAGGAGCGAGCAAAGGAAAGTCTGGTGAACTGCTGCTGTCTGGCCTGGCGCAGGCACTGGCGAGCAGGGGCGACCAATGATCGGGATCCAAGCATGTTGAGGGTTGTGGGTGGAGGGGCGAGAGACGACGACGGGGGAGGGGATGCTGCCGGTAAGGGTTGCGAGGCAGAGCAGTCGAGCGTACCGGTAGAGCAAAGTCGAAATGCCAAGGCAGGCCTTGCAGCGATAAAGTAGCTGGCCGATCGGTCAAACTCGGACCGCAGCTCTGCGCTGGCTGCACAACCCCCACACGCGTCTGCATAACCGTCTGTAGCTTGCATTCGTCCCACGCGCGTCTGCACAACCGCCCGCGACTTGCATTCATCCCACACTCGTCTGCATAACCGCCTGCAGCTTGCATCCATCCCCACACGCGACGAGTACCGAGCTAGTCTAGCATCAGTCGACTCCGAGCCGGCACTCTTCACTTGCACAGACAACAATGTCTGCCGAAGTCGAGCGAGAGTTGCTGAACCACTACAAGCTCGACTCTCTATATCCCTCCGAGTGGCCGGACCGGGACGACGACGACTACGACAGCGATGCCGACAATGACGCGACAAATACGAACCATAGGGAGTCCAAGTTCGCTGCGCTGGACCGCACCCTCTCTGCTGGTGGAAAGAGAGCCGACAATAGCGTGCAGAAAGATGAGCCCGATCCCTTAGGCATTGTACCCAGCGTCGTCCACGAACTGCGCCGTCGTGGCCTACCCGTCGAGGAGAACCTCCGTCTGCGCAATCGCTTCATGCTGTCCTCGACCACCTTCTCTCCCAACCTGTTCCTGTCGCAAGTCCACCACGACGCCTCGACCGACTCGCTCCTCAAAGGTCTTCATTTCTTGTCTAGTTCCATCGAGCAAAAGTCGGCCTCACTCAAGTTACTCGTCGAGTCCAACTTCGAACGCTTCGTCAAAGCCAAGGCAACCATTGACAATGTATACACTGAGATGCGCACCCAAGGCCAGCAGTCCATGCCCATATCTCCTGGTCATCAGCGAAGACATTCAAGACACACCAGCCGAGGTGGCATATCGCATTTCCGTACTCCCAGCGGAGCTCTGTCACCACCTGTTATCAGCAAGCTGCCTGACAAGAAGAAGAATGCCCTGACAAAAGAGAGCGAATATGGTGTTCTTGGTATCAAGGCTCCTTTGATTGAACTGGGCGCCAAAGCTGAAGAAGTCTGGGGTCCTGCCCTAGGAGGCCGCGAAAAGGAAGAAGATCTCAAGTCTGTTCTGACCTATCTCGAACAAAATCGTCACGTCTTTGGCATCGGTCAGGCTTTGCAGGATTCTATTCGCAAAAAGGACTACGACTCTCTTGTGTTTGAATACAACCGTGCTAAGAAACTTGCGAATGATGCCACGCGAAAAGCCGAATCGAATCAAGAATTATCCGATTCAGACGTTCATCAAATCTTGGTCGCTGCAAAGGTCTGGTCCGATGCTCAGTCCCAAATTGGCGCCTTCAAACGCGAGTCTCGTAAACACCTCTCTGCTGCTAGAATCCGTCGTTCCACATCATCTACTGCTGCTCAACCTGATACGACCATGACCTTGATCGCCACGCTCTTGCAAATCGACATGGATGATAATCCCATCACATTTTGGCTGTTCAATCGATACAACAAGCTCAAAGAAAAGCTCACTCGCTCCTTTGATCGTATGCGCATAGAGATTGAAGTTTCAAGGCGGCGTTTGGCATCGGCAGAACCGCCTAGCCTCCAGACCTCAAAACTACATCTTCAATCTGCCGTGGCAAACTTTGTGCAAGATCGGAACTCGAGCAACACGCCCACAGCCATGGATGCTACCAAAATCGTTGACTTCTGGGAGAAGATCCAGAGTGCGCTCAACAGCTTGTTGTCTGTACGAGGAGGTCTTTTGGGAGAGGTGATCGAATTTTGGGAGACCGCCGAGTCGTTCATCTCTCACAAAGCCCAGAGGAATCTACCCGCTGGAGTCTTTGCTTCAGAGGGTCGTCAACATCTTGACCTTAGAGAAGATGAAATCAACCGTCTTCGTCAATCCGCTACGGAGCTGCTCGACAGCATGCGTGAAAACATTTTTTCCTTCTTCGTCGATTCACCAGTCGAAGACATTTCCTCTTTGTTCTCGCCTGTCCCTGCAACACCCGACACTCCTTCGTCTAGTTTGGCCAGCGACCAACGCACGTTTTCGTTTGACGTGAACAATATCCCCGAACCCTCACCGAAACGAGGTGACCCTTGGGAGAAGTTTGCTTTCTGGGCGCCTTACGCAAATTCCTTGAGTGGTGTTCATTATCTTAGCAATATTCTGCTTCTTGTCGGGACGTCAGCAGGCGAAGTTGCTAGTCTTTCCCTCGTCAGAGACAACTACCGCATGGCAGAACAACTCAAGACCATGGTCAGTGGAGTCCGTGAACGTTGTATCCAGGCTGTTTGCGCCGCTTGGAATGTCGACTCCGACAAGACCAGATATCTCGAAGACTGGACGCGGCATGCAGATCGTCGAGATCTTACCAACATGCCGTTCCGCTTCAGTGCTTTCGAGGAAACAATCCTTGGCGATATGCAGAAAATCCTGTACATTTCTGACGCCATGTCGCGTCCTGGATACGAAGATGTTGTTGGACCTCCACCTACCAAGCTTCTGCAGATGGTCAGACATCAATTCATCACCAGCATATATAAAACGCTTAGTGGCGCCGTGGAGAATGCAGAGAAGAACAAGAAGCTTGGAGAATCCGGAATCGACGACCCAGACGGTCTAACAGTGCCGGTAATACAAGGAGGCTCAAACACAGACAACAACGTTGTAAACACACGAGCTACAGACAAGGTAAGCCATTACATCAAGTTCGGGTGTCATCAAGGTCTAACATCAACACAGAATGTCCGCCTACTACTCACACTCAGCAACTTGAATCACCTGCGTCGTGAAGTGGTGCCTCAACTAATCTCACAGTTCGAATCCTCCTTTTCAATCAAATTCACGGACGAATCCAAACAAATCCGCGACGTCCTCAAGCAAATCGACGATCGTCTCTTCCTGGGCTACGTCAAGCCCACAGCCACACAACTTCGCGAAATAATCACAGCTGGCATCACCTCTCCAAACTGGCTGCCCAAGACCTCTTCACGACCCACCAATGCCCGTCCCTATATCTATGATGTACTGCTTGCTTTGGTGCTAGTACACACCGAAGTCTCGACTACAGCAAGCACAATGACCTCACCTCTTCTATCCCACTTCCTAGAATCCGCCAGCGAATCCCTCCTTGCAGCCTTTTCCGAGCGCCGCACCTACTCCCTTACAGCTTTGATGCAAGCGACTCTCGACGTCGAGCTGCTCGCCCAAACCCTCTCCAACTACACTACGGAAAAGGCCTCGGACATTCAATCGAGGATATACTTGGTGCTTGACGAGAGGACAGATGCAGATGCAAGGACTAGGTTGCAAGCCGAGTTGCCAGAGATGAGGACGATTTTGAAAAGGTTGAGGGAGGGCACCAAAGGACAGTTCGGATGTTTCAGGAGGGAAAGGAGAGCTAGAAGCGAAAGACCTGGTAGTTCGAGGAGTGGTGGGACTGCAGGGAATGGGTCCGTGGTTGGATAGAAGTGCAATATGAATGCGTTTATTGGCATTTCTGGTACTGTTACAATTTTTGGTACAGTACGGGATGATGATGTCTTCTGAACACACGCGGACGTCAGGTCGCGGAGAAGAGATAGGGGTAGTACGAATACGAAGTTGCTCCTTCCCAGAGTACGAGTTCCAGGCACGTCTATCAACGACGGTGCAGCCAAGCGATACGCTTAACCCTGCTTTCCTCAAAGGGATCGTGAGATACCGTCCAAGCATCCCTCTGCTGACGCTTTCATGCGGATTCAAGTCTGCTTTTGCGTTGTCGAATCGGGTTGCGTGGAGAAGCGGGTTTTCTAGCCAAAACATGATGAGTCTCGTTCGAGGACGTGTCTTGGTAGAAGGTTGTCGTCAAAGTCAAAGTTGCTGGTTGGTAAATTTATACATTGATGTGTTGTTGCGAGGGTTGACCTGGAAGAGTGTAGCATGACTGTATGGACGGCCTCAATCTACAGAATCCTAGATGCGATACTCTCTTCCTCTGCGAACTCGTCGTACTCCTCCTCGGCCATTTGCTCACCAGCCATGATGAACCTATCCGCATCCGTGCTTTCAATCCAACGCTCACCAACCTTTCCAGGTTGCTTCCATGCCGGCACTTCTCCTGGTCCAACCTTGCCCACACCTCTTTCTCTCCACTTCTTTGGAGGCTTGAGACCCTGCTCGGCCATCTCTGACCATTTCTTCTCACCCCTCTTCTCCCATCTTTCTCTCCTTTCCTCTGCCTCCTCCTCGCTGGGCTGCCATTTGCTCTTCAAGATTCGTCGGATGGCCTCTGGCGTAACTTTGAAGTGTTCGGCCAAAACGGCTGTGCTAAAGACATCTGGCGATTTGGCGTGCAGAGCTCTGATGCCAGCCAAGGCATCTGGAGAAATTCTCTTCCTGGGGTTCCAATTCTGTTCTCCGAACTTTTCTTCCAGAGCTGCTTTTTGCACTTTCCAGCGGTCCAGATTGCGGTTACGCTCTTTTTGGGCTTGCTTGGCTGCTGCTTGCTCCTGGACGAGTTTTTCGGCTGCGGCCTTTTTTGCGGCTTTTTCTTCTGCTTTTCTGGTTTTTATAGCTAGGGCTATCTTGTCGGCTTTTGCTTTGGAGATTGGTTTGGGTCCTGTTGCTGATGCGACGAGGGAGGCGATGTCGGCGGTTTCTTGGTCTTGGGCGGCTTGTTCTAGGATGGCTGTTTGGACCTCTAGGGCGAGAGCTGCTCTCTTTGCCTTTCTGTCCGCTTTTGCTTTTGCTTTCGAGGCAAATTTGGAGGACAACTCTGATGGTGTTGTGGTTTCCAGGTCCTGAGTTGTCTGTTCTGGAAGGGCCGTCTCTACTTGAGTAGCTTCAGCTGCTCTCTTGGTCCTTTTGTTTGCTTTTGCTTTTGAGGCGGCTTTAGGGGATACCGCCAACCCTGTTGTGGTCTGCAAATCTTGACCTGTCTGTTCCACAAGAGTAGCCTGCGCTGCCCTTCTTGCCTTTTTGCGTGCATTTTTGCCAGGATATTGCTGTGCTGGTGTCGGAGCGGAGAAGATGTTGAGCCTTCGAGTGAGCGAACCTAGCTCTCCAGACTTGAGTCTCGGTTGCGCAAGCAGGTCTGGAAAGAAAATGGCATCGATAGCTTGGTCCCGATCTTTCAGATCTAGTTGGTGTATCCGTGCATCTCTTACGATCGGGTCGGCCTCGGTCTGCACCCGTTGTTCGTGTATGACTATTTCCGGTTCAAACTCTTCTGTGCTTCCAGGCTCTTCGTCCGGATCGAAAGGTTCGGGTGCATTTTGGGTGTCGTTCGATTGCGCCACGGGTGAAGACTCGACCAAAGTGTCGTGTGTTGGAGTTGCTTTCCCGTGCTCTGTGGCGTTTTCGAAAGGCACAAAGGCATCATCGAGGGAGCTGGCAATGCTATGCGCTTGGGAAGGAAGGAATCGCGGCGACGAATGGCGTATCTGCAAGGCTGATCGTGTGCTCAGGTTTCTGAAGCTTATGTTGTTTCGTCGCTGACGGATGTCGAGACCGGCGACATCTCTGACGAACGCCTCTAGAGCTCGCACAGAGCAGGGGCATCGATAAGATCGCTGCATTTCGTAAAGATGCAGAGTTGTTGTGTTTCTACGATACAAAGAGGGTCGAGGAGCTGAGATAATTCGCCCGCATTTATCCTAGACCGCCTGGCAGATTGATTTAACTCCGTCAAGTCCGGGAAGCACCCCGATGGTCATTCTTTCTTTGAATCTGCGCTCTATCTTTCCAGTCAATGTCTGCTTACCTAACAATTGTTCGTTTTTTTAGGGGGCAGACCCGGTTGTGCATTCTTCTTGGTCGCGATTGCATCAAGGCTTAGAAGGGTCTGACTTTTGCGAAGAGGACAGACCGATGTGAAACTCCTTTCGCTGATGGGCTTCGGAAGTAACGATTTTGAATTCATCTGTGACGGGCTATGATGAGTCTAAAACAGATTCCACGCGCTCTTGATGCCCCAAGTTGCCAGGCGTGTTCCCAACAGCCCGACCTTGGTCACCACGAATCCGACCACTGACACGGCAGCCACGCCCATCAGCAACCACTTCAAACTCGCAATCTCGATCTCCGACTTGGACAACTTGACTTCCTCGACGCCACCCATTTCAGTCATGATGCTGTATTCGGGCACGTACTTGAAGTCAAACGTCGTCTCCTCACCCTTTAGTCCTCCCTTGACGATGATCTTCCAGAATATGTCTCGCAGGACCACCAGTTTCTTCTGGTCTGTCGACTTGTTCATGCGGTTCGTGTAGCACCAGAATCCGAAGAAGATGCATTGGCCAGCCATCAGTGCTGTGTAGTATATACTTGGCTTTGGGAGTGCCAGAGCATCGCATAATTCGTTGCCGTTCAGCCATCGTGCTCCCGCGACTAGGAAATCCGCTGATGCGTAGCCGGGCGGTTTGTCTTGCAGACTTCTGATTACGTTGTTGGCGAGGATTTGGGATGTGCGCGTCGGCGCTATTTCGTGCATCATGATGGAGTCGAGGATGCGCTTGCTCTGTTCCTTTGTTTCCAGCAGACCGTCGGTGGGACACCCGATCACATACGCTATGTACCTCCACAGCGCAGTGTAATCCTCAATCTCTTGCGGGCGGAGATAGATGCCTTGCCGTGGTAAAGACAACCAGATCAGTGCGCTCGAGAAGCTGACGATGGTGCCCACGCAGTCCATGTCGTTGATGGGAACTCCCAGTTTCGCCGTGTCGAAGTATTCCGGCCGCGTTTCTGCCAGTTTCATGATGCGGTTCCGCACCGTTGCGTGCAGCAGTCGCACTCGTATCGTGGCTGCCCATCCCTCGCCGCCGGGCTGTATATCCGCCAGCGATCTCGTGCATTGCAGCAGATACTGCGTAGTCTCGAACAAACGATTCCTCGCAACATCCACAGCGAACCCGCCGGTCCTTGATAGCACTTCGGTCACTCGAGCTGCACCGAGTCCCCCAAGCAGAGATTGGTATGCCAGTCCAGTAAGCACCGGCCCGCCGTATCGGTAAAAGACATCCTGGCCGCGCGCAATCTGCTCCCAGTCCACCCAGTCCGGAACCGTGTTGACCTGCTGCCAGAGCCGCTGCAGCACCTCGTCCTCTGCAGCATGATCTCTCAGCAACGCATACAAATCCCTCTTTGGCTTAACATCCGGCGCCGGCTGCTTTTCATCATCCGGAAATGGCTCTTTGCCTTCAGACTTCGTCTGCACAGTGCGTGGCGGTGGTGGCGATATTTCGTTTAGTCGATTCAATGCCTTTTCGCCCAGGTAGTCCCAAGTGTGTTTTGCCGGATTCATTTGTTCTAGAGTCAAGTGCTCGTCCGTGAGCACAAACTTGTGGCCCCATGCACTGTGTGTCACAAGGAAATCAGCTTCTGGAATGGTTGTGGTTTATTCGCCTCCTTGACCTTACTTGACTGTGTTGGGCGGATCTCGTCTGAACCAGGACATCTTGGTCAAAAATGCGATGATGAATGAACAAACAGACAGATCAAGGAAAACACGAATTGGAATAAATGTCTAGGAAGTTATTAGGGTATAGAATAACAGTAAAAAAGAAGCAAATGTTTAGTCAAAAGCGACTATTGGTGTGGCCACATCGTTATGCCATACTTTTCTTGTGGTGAGGTCATCAAGGGACCAGTGATCTTTCAATCTCTATTGGCACGTGGATAGACAGATTACCTTGCATGTACTTATACTAATGAGTGTTAGATCTACTCCCTTCTATTTCTAAGGATTGCCCTATGCATTTGAGAGTCTTCAGTAAAGACCTGAATCCGCCATGCGGCGGGAAGCCCGGATGAGCTCAACAAGGAAGTCGCCACCACGAGCTGAGGTCGACTGTGGAAAGATCATGGGATGACATGGTGTTCGAATTGCCGCGAGGCAAACGCAAACTCTAGATAACAAATGTATATAAAGGTATAGAAGTTAAAACTCCGAGGCTCTTGTCTGATGAGCATGCCGCCAAAAAAAAGAAAAAAAAAAAAAAAAACACGCCATAAAAACACCCTTTCGCCGGGAGATTTGATGTTCGTTCCTGGGATCGCTTTCTTCTCTTTTCAACCGCTCGACACGAAAAAGTCGAGACCAAAATCATTACTTCATATCCATGCCAAATATGTTCAAACGCTGAGTGAGTAAAATGCTGGGGAAAATATCGAAGGGAATCGAATCGACTATGCGCGCCTGAAGAGCTCTCGCAATCCTCTTCGATCTCCGTTCTCGATGGAGCAGCTGCGCTCGTAGAGGACCTGGAACAGTGTGTTAGTCATGAAATCTCACGGTATGTGAATTATTTCATTTACCTCATCATCTCTGATCAAATTGCTGTTCAGGATCAGGGCCCTCAATTCATCGTTTCTAGGGCCGAGCATTGAATTCCTGTAGGGCAGACCTTGGGCTTTCTGAATTCCAACAATCGTCTCTCCCATGACTTCAAATTTACGCCAATTGATTCTTCCGTTGACCTCGTCACCGACATACGTCTTGTTGCCTTCTGCAGCGGCGACGAGATCTCTGATTGGTAGGGGAAGGAACGGTATTCTCTCTCCGCTTGAGTTTTCCCAAGCCAATCGATAAGCGGAGTATGACTTAGTGGGAGACATCAGAATCTCCAACTTCATCCAGTCCTTGCCGGTTTCTGGTGACACCAATTCCCGAGTAGCGGCAAGTCGCTGTACAGCTGCACTGCTGATGCCGGCGAGGAACGCTCCTAGCGAATTGTAGTTGTTCATCTCTCGTAACTTGCGAGCGACATGCATGAGCTTTTCCAACATCAGAACTCGATGTTTGGCTTTCTCTCTGAGTAGAATCAAATTGGCTACCCAATCTCGAACGTGGTTGAAATGATCGATCATGCGACTGACGTGTACCAACGACTTGCATTGTGCCTTTTTGTCTTGAGACAACGACACGTGTCGTACTAGGTCGCGTGGACGAACCGCACTGAACATGATCCAGTCAATCCGTGTCAGCTCACAAGCGATAGAGTCTGTCGGTGTCTCCATCAACAAGTGCCAGTGCGCTTTGCCGATCGGTGTTTTCGGTACCGGGACCAGGGACGGGCCCTGCCTCCTCGCTGCGTCGACGGTCTGGAGCATACCAAAATCGGTGTGTAGTGAATGGACTTGGTTCCTATTCTGGCCGCCATCGAGAGACAGACTTCCAAGATTGTCGCCAAAGTCAAAGTTGGGGTCGTCCAAGAGCGTGCTTACTCGAGATGTCCAGCTTAGGTCGGGGCTTAGAAGGCCACGCTTCTCGCGGTCCATATCACAGCATGCCCAGTTGGTATCGTCGTCTTCTGTCACAACGTCCAGGTCGCAACTCATCTCTCGCGCTGCGGCCGAGAAGATGCGAGTTTTTGACAACTTGGCTACAAAGGTACGCATCCGACGTCGTGTCTTGATGTGTGCAAAGTCACCAGGATATGTGCCAATCCATTGCTCGATGACGGATAGGTAGCGCAATTGCGAGACTGTTTTGGTCATGAAGGGACCATCCTCCTGTTCTAAGGCTTCGAAGCGGTGGACTATTGCCTCTAGCAACTGACCAGGAGCGGCAAACTTCCGGTACAGAGCAAGGAAGACGGCGCCAAATCGAGTATCGGCCTTTGATCTTGGTAGCTTCAAAAGGCGGTCAACGAGATTGTCGAAAGAGTAGCCACGCTCGTCCGAGGGGGCTTCTGACTGGCTGTCGACGTCGAGGCCACCGTCCTCGGACGAAGAAGCATGTTCGGAGTGGGAAGAGTCGGTCATGTCGTCGCGTGGTTCGTCCAAAGTTGTGTCGACGTCGACGGGCGGTTGGGTGACATTCGGAGAAGTTGTTACCATGGTTGTAGAGTCGTGTCGTGAGTCTTTGCGCATGGTGTTGGACTGTACGGAGCTCGCTCTGGCGTGGCTTGGAGGTGGATGTGATCGGTTTGGTTGGCCGAATGCTAGGGCGGATGATATGGTTCGACGACGAGACAGAGCAGGGTCTCTCTGGGCTGTGGGCATGTCAGCAGGTGCGATTGTCACAGGCAAGATTCAGGGCAAGGTGGCGGGGCAGTCTTGACAAACAAGACTTGTTTGCGTGGGAGGGACGCCATGGCGGCAGACGGGAGTGGGCGGGATGCGACTTGCCAGAAACAGCTTGCAACAGGCTGGCTATCCCTCTCGAGTGGGAGTCGACATGTGATGTGGACGACTGGAGAGTGGTGAGGGAGCGGAGAACGGCCTTTGCTCGTTGTTCGATGTTGTCTGGGTCGAGCTGGCGATCGGAGAGGTCGCATTTGTTTGAGACAAGGACGGAAGGGATCGACGCCTTCTCGAGCGCGTCTCGGCGAGGGTTAGCTTTGTCGCCATGGTGGGCGGTGTTTGGACTCACTCAGGACGACAGGGACGTCTTGGTAGCTATCTTTGTTGGAGACGTCGTACAAGGTGCATGCAGCATCGACGGTGGGCATACGCGGGTCTGTGGGCCAGGTGATTCTGTTGTCCTTGTCGATGATCACGTCTTCGAGTTGGCACTCGAGCATGCGCACCAGGAAGGTGGCGCTGTCGACCGAGATGCGGCGGCAATTGACAGCAGTGGTCGGGTGCGAGGCGAGGTGCAGCGACTGCTGGATGAAGGACGACTTTCCCACGCCGACACAGCCAACGACGGCAATGTTGACTTGGTGCTCGGCGTCGTTGTTGGTCTGCAGGAAGCCGTTGGAACGGGCTTCGGTGTCGATGCCCAAGCCCGCCGTGCGCACTGCGAGCGTGTGCGGCGCTGCGGGCGTCAACGACGTCGGCCATGGCTGGTGCTGGTGCTGGTGCTGGTGCTGGCTGTCTGCATGTTTCGCCGTCGTGACGGGCGACGAGTGGGTGCGCGCCAGGATGCGTGGCCGCGTGGCCGAGGGGACACTCAAGCCTGGCTGTGGCTGGTATGCGGTCGAGCCTGCGTGGTCTTGGTGCTGCTGTTCCGGCATTGTCTTGTGTGCGAGGGCAGCAGGTGCGGCATGGCCAGTCCAGTGCTCTCTTTAGCTTGCGGAGATGGGGCACGACTCGATATTCATGTCTTTGTGTGATGGGCGCCGTGACTTGCAGCCTTCGCCGTCCAGCCCAGTGCCCAGTGCCCACTCGCACGCCGCGACGATCATCTCTCTCCTGCCAAGCTCAACTGTCTGATCTCGTCTAATCGCTCCCCGAGCTCCATTCTGCTCCGCCCGCCCTGAGAGGTCCTCCTCCGCGACCTGTGCCGGTCTGACTCTGCTCTAGACCCCGACTGCCTTGCTCTCTTCTTGACCATCCTCCTCAGCTTCTGCATCCAAATCCATTGCGCCGTCAAGTCTGTCTCTGATCCTCGCATCTTACCGTAGCTGACCCGGGACTTGGGGTCTGGGTCTTCGGCCAGCATCCGACTAACGGCTCCACGTGTCAGTCGCTCCACTAGAGCCCTTACACTTTTCTCTTGAATTAGCAACCAAGCCTCACGCAACATTAAACCCAAGAGTCATGTTCAGCTTGATCTACTCTTGCTTGTTGCTCTTCACCGAGGCGGTCAAGTACGTGCCAGACCACCCAGCCGCAGCACTCGCTGGAACACACATTGCTCCAGTCCGAGAAACAGAAACACAGCCAGTCTCCACCAGACTATCTACACTTACAACCAAGTTTGCTGGTACTGCTTTTCCACTAGCCAAGGCCTCTGCATCACCATTGACTTCCACAAGAAAGTTTTGCGATAAGAATATCTTCTTTCTCTCTTCACGATTGCAATGTTAGCTTTGCATTGTCTTTACTCTTTGGCCTAACGGTCAGTCTCTTTGAGACCACGACGATGAAAACATCACTGTTCGGATATCGCTAGCCGTCTTGCGGTACTATATCTGAAGCATCAACATTGTGCTTCTTGTTTCGTTTTCCCAACTTCAATCCATCATTAAACTCTCAGTCGAGGTATAATGACGTCAACGGCATTGATGAGCTCACGAGCCCCAAGGCATACCTTTTGTATGTATTCTTCAAGAGCCAGTTGACCTAGAAGCACATGAACACATACTTACACAATGGCTCCATCTGGACTGGCAATTCTTTTGGGTGCAGGCCCTGCTACGGTGAGTGCATCCTCAAGCAGCCAGACTATCTGTACTGATAGCGAGGAAGGGTGCTGGCATTGCACGCGTACTGGCTGATCCAGCTCGCGGTAACATGGCAGTCGCATTGCTTGCTCGACGCTCCGAAGTGCTGAACGACATGGTAACTGGTCTCAAATCTTCGCTCGATAATCCAGTCGTCGAGGCCTTCCCTTCCGACATCTCGCCTGATTCGTTGAAGAAGGCATTTTCGGATATCCGCCAGCACCAATCCTTCAGTGGCCTCAAGCTGCATGTGGCCATTTACAACATCAAGCATTCATCCAAGAAACCCTTCCTTGATGAAACATATGATCAGTTTACCGACTCCCTGGAGACCTATGTGGGAGGCGCCTTCACGTTCGCGCAAGAGTCACTAAAGCGCTTCTTTGCCGACCATGGAGAATCGACTCTGGCAGAAGGCTCCTCCAAGAAAGGCACGCTGATCTTTACCGGAACACTTGGTGCTCTGAGGTGCAATGCAGAGTTTGCAGCATACGGGGCAGGTAGATCAAGTGTAAGGCAGCTTGCTCAGACCCTTGCTCGCGAGTTCAGTGCCAAAGGTATCCATGTGGCCCATTGCATTGGTAATGGGTCCATTGAAGACAAGGATGGTGAAGACCAGAAGAGTGGCAAGAAAATCTCGGCTGAAGCTGTTGGCAAGACTTATCTGTGGCTGGCAGAGCAAGAGCCATGTTTGTGGACTCACGAACTTGACATGAGGCCCGCACAGGAGAAGTTCTAGGCGCTGCTAGGTTGTCAATACCTGCAGTCATGTTGTCGACGTCAACTTCCGGTTTAACAGCACAAGCCATGGATCCACGGTACAATACGGTGTTGCTATCTACATTTATCAATCGTTTGTAATGCCAAGTCACCTCGATCCACTGATGACCCATTTGCTATCGTCGAACTCCGCCTCATTCTGATTACTACCTAGAGTCTAGATACACGGTGTATCTGATCTCCATGCCGCCAATGCCAACACCGGATAACTCCTCGTCACGCCACTTGGTTGCGGGGCAGGACGGACGAGTCTGATTCCCGGTATAAGTGGTTGTTGCAACTATTTTACCGAGGCAGTGGTCATTTGTCGATGCACCGTATTGACGTACTGACAACCACTCGCACATGATTTGATACCAAAAGCCACATATGCTGCTGTCGTCGTCCACAAAGTCCGGAAGCCGAATATGCACCTTTCATTGGGATTGCTGATATGGTGTTTAAGGCTTGTGTGGCCGAAGAATCCACTAGGACCTCGGAGACACCAATTTATGTTCTCGAACCAAAGAGACTCCAGATATATCCGAAAGGGTGCAGAGGACAACACAGGTCTTGTTCATGTGTGTCTCTATACACTCGGCACTAAAAGCTGACATACTTCCGAACTTCTCCTCTTCCACCTGTTCACTCATTTGCATCCATCCATATCGATTTTCGCTCCCATCTTTTCGCCGATCTCCCCATACGAGTTCGCAGTGCCAGAAATAATTGTTCATCGATGAGTCTGACTGGACGACTTCTACGGACTGGATCAACCCTAAACTGCCATTCAATGTGACATGCTTACCTTTGCAGTAGCTGTTCGCACAGCAGGACCACCTGGCTCTCGTGGAGACTTTCTGCCTTCGGATAGGCAAGTGCCACAGGCATCGTGTGCTTGTGTTGTCCAGCCACCACATAGATGGAAGTAAGTGCATTGGTGTTTGAAGAAGCCACCTTGGCCGGCACTCATGGTGAGGAAGACTGTGTTCGATGACTGTTTACAACAGAGTCGATGAAGAATGCTGTGAGCTGACAATCTCCTTGTCCGTGTTGGCATGGCCATTCTTATAACATCTTGACTTCACCATGAACTCGCTGTATTGTCAGCGAATCTGTGCCGTTCGGGTGCATGCTGTTGGTTCTTTGTTGTTGTTGATTTCTTCTTCCATACAGCAGACACAGAGGTGTAGACGCCACGTTACTCGTTGCACGGCGGACGCTGCTGTCGAAAGCGATGCTGTTGGTAGCCAGACTGTCGGTTAGGCTTGCAGCTGTAGTCCCCAGCAGAAGAGGGGTGCATATAATCAACGATACACATTTCGATGAGAATCAATAGCACCGACTATTGTTGCGACTGCATACCCAATCCGAAAGCAGCTGAGGATAGGATACCCAAAGGCCCGTTTGCGGTCTTACCGCTTTGTAGGCCCTCTACAGGTTTATTGCTTCGCGAAGCACAGATGTCAAGCCGGTGCTAAGCGTGCATCTCTGTACAAGCTCGTCATGCTCTCAACTGTGGACGAGAACAAGCTTCGCTATATTCACATGTAAGGGGGAACTCGGACCCTTGCCAAAGGATAAAGCGAATGTCGAACTCGGCGAATTAGACAGGGCACGGAATGATGTTCATCGAGACTTTGACCCAATCAAACTCTGTGTCTCATGGATCAGCGTTGCTCGCACGCGGGTGGGTAAAGTCAGCAAGAGGTTCGAGCACGTCAATTGGAGGGAGACAAATTTAGGCGGATGTGCCTGTCAAGGGCATTGATAAAGGACGTCTCGGCGCCTCGTCGAAGGGATATCCATGCGGAGACAGATGAGGTGCTCGAGGGATCGCATGCGTGCTTTTCGGCCGTCGTGACCCTGCCTGGTCTGCCAAGATATTAGGACTCTTGCGGGGTTGACGCATGGAGATCTCGCTAAGTCGAGCATGTGGATCGTTGGATGACTAATGGAACCGAAACCGACGAGGCTGGAATTCGAGGAGGAAGTGGACGCCTTTCTGCAGAACTCGAGCAGAGGCTTTTATGAGATGAACAAGGGCTATGGCAGCAAAAGAAATTTCGCAGAACGATTAATAAGTTAATCTAAACAAGGCCTTGCGAAGATACGAAGGAAACTGGCTAAGCAACGATAAGACCTCTCATTGGCGGGGAAAGTGCTGCAATAAGGTTCGTTCGCCCGTCCCTTCAAGCCTCGGCTCTCGCCAGAGAGAGGGTGAGGACATGGGGTGCGAATTGTGGGAAACGGAGTGATGCGCGGGCTGTCCCTAGCTCGACACATTCAAAGTCAATATGACCCATTCTCTACCATGTCGTCTGACATCAAAAGTCTCCGCGAGTACTTCGAACTTCCAGAACTCACCTTCTTTGTCCAGACATACGACGGTTTGGCCTCTTTCCAAGACGACATCCTTTCCAAACGCCAGTCTCTACCTTTTACGAACCACAACCACTTGACAAATCGATACCTAAGTGGCTGTGACTATACACGACTCCCGATGAAGACGATTTGACATCTCGATATTACTCAATCTCTATATCCCGTCGTCATGACTATGGCTTGCATCAAACCAGAGGCCGGTGTTGGTCTCGAGACCAAACCGACTATCAGGAAGCGTCGACGGAGGACGACAACGACAGGCGCGGCCGACGACTGCTTTATGTGCCAGAAACGGAACGCCCCGTGTGACCGCAGGAGACCGTATTGTGGACAGTGCCTCGAGATAGGAAAAGACTGCTCTGGATACAAGACGACCTTGACGTGGGGCGTGGGTATCGCCAGTCGAGGAAAGCTGCGAGGCCTGACATGCCCCGTGGCTGAAAAGACCGATGGTCCGATTGGTGTCACCAAACGGAATAGTGTATCGCAACCTCGACGGAAGGCCTCGACCAACGTACCTGCCTCGGAGAGGCCTGTACCCCCGCGTATAAATATAAGCACCAACGCCGCGTCACCTCCCTCCCAAGAACCTCTACACACCCCGTCGTATGGCCTGCTATCACCGCTCGATCCTCAACAGCCCGTCTTTTGGCAACCCTTGCAGCAATATGCGAATTCCGAACTCCCATCGCCGACCTCGTCTTATGACAATGCCCATCTGGTCCATCAGAGGAACCTTTCCGAGTATCCCTTGACACCCGTCTCGTTGTCCTACAATGATGGCTTGCAATCTTCTGCTAACTACAGCCTTATGGAGCCCTCGCCTCCGTCTTGTTCTGGTTCCTATCCACCGCCGTCGACCTTCTATCCTGATCCACCTCTAGATGCCTCTAGTGTTGCCGAGGACCTAACTTTCTCTCAAAATCAAGACACCTCCTTCTTCGAGCCTACATATGATGCGGATGGCGCAGCTTACGATCAAACCATACAGTCCAAGAATTTCGAGTACCCTAACCTCGAGCTCGATTTGACCAATTCTCAGCAACCTCTGAACATTCTACCAGAACTGGCCATATCTATCCCGAGAGCTATGGCTACCTCGTTGTTCTATCATCTGTCGCCAAGGATGCAATATCTGCTGGACTATTACGACAAGCACATATGTTCCGTTCTGGTCGCCTTTGACGATACCATCAATCCATATAGGATGCACATTCTTCAGCTTGCCACACACAACGAAGGTCTTCAAAACGCTCTTGCAGCTCTTTCTTTGAACAACATGCGCATGCGCCTACATAAGAGAGCCCCTCCTAGGGGCTTCATCGAAGAGCTGGACAGTACGCAGCAGGAGAATTACAACAGTGTCCTAACTCGGCCATCACCCGAGGAAAGTTACTACAAAAGCGTATCGATTGGTCAATTGCAAGCTCAGTTGGCTGATGCGGTCAACGCTCACGACGATTCGGTTCTGGCCATATTGCTCATTCTGTGCTTATTCCACGTCTGCGACAGTGGATTTTCCAAGTTCAAGACGCAGCTAGAGGGCGTGCAGAGACTGCTTTCTATGCGCGATCCAGGCGTCAGGACCGGGTTTATTGGTTGGGTTGAGATGTTCTTCGCTTGGTTCGATGTCATGACATCGACTGTGAACGACAGGGAAACCGAGATCCAAGGCGACCGTTTAGATATGCTTCATTATTCCTCCAATCTTGGTGCTCTGGAGCAGTTCTCGGGATGCGACGGTCGTTTGTTCAAGTTGATCGCTCGTCTTGGACGCTTGAATCTTCTGTCACAGAACCGTCCTGTACGTCCCGATCCTCGGAATTCGAAAGCATCGTACGGCGCGACCGCGACTCCCAAGTACAAGGACCAGAACGCTTTCCCCAATCCCAGAGGTTGGCGTCCACGCTCTCAAGTTGACCCCATGGACTTTAGCCGACTTGATGGCAATGGTTGGGGTTCCTTGCTAGCTGATCTCCCAGACGACTTCGACACAGTCTTTAGAGAGCCTTCGGACGCACGGCAAGAGTTCTGGAAGGAATGGCACGATATTCGATCCCGACTGGAAACATGGTCTATGGACAGTCCTTGTTTGTCGCCCACAGCCCTCGACTCCTCGGCAGCATCGCTTGAGCCTGGACAAAGGGATCTGACGCACATTAACGAGTCTTTCCGATCATCGGCTCTGCTATACACCGAACGTCTTGCCCACCCTTTCCTGCCATCATCATCTCCAAAATTTCAAGCACATGTTCGCAACGCTCTTTCACACATAGCTTCGCTAGAGATCACCTCGTGCGTCAACAAGTTTCTGCTTTGGCCTCTGTTCATCTCAGGAACAGAGTGTGTCGACGCAGCCGATCAGGCACTTGTACGCGACAGGTGTATAGAAGTACAGATCGAAAGTGGCTTTTTCAACAACATTTCCGTTCTGGATGTCCTCGAGAAGGTTTGGGCTGAGAACGATACTCAAGATGTGCAGCACGCAGATTCTGATGAAGTGCAACGCCGACGAGACAGTGCTAAGGAGAATGGAGACCGGGTACAAGCATTCAGGTGGAGGAAAGCTATGGACAGGGTCGATGGCGAGTATCTTGTCATCTGAGACTTTTGCCTGACCAGAAAGTTTTGAAGTATCTACGGCCTTTGTATTTACACGTTAATGTTGATACACGAATCAGTCCACTCATCTGAAAACCCTCCACGATGCTTACCCACATCCTTCCTCAAGCCACGATTCTGGTTGTTTTTAGTGTCAACTGTCCAGGAGTATGTGATGCCATTCCAGTTTGTAGACAGTGAGTGTGTTGTATATACCTTTTACCCCCCTCGGCTCACCATTCTTGCTAATCGACCACGTCTAGCCTACACTCAGATCTTCTTTTTCACAGCCTCGGTATCTGAAACCTCTACTCGACTCTGCACAGCTTGCCGGTCTGCAAGTCATAATCCCACCACTCGGCACCAACCCTCGACACAGCATACAGAGACTCTGTAGGATCGTACTTTTTCTTGATGGCAGCAAGCCTGTCGTAGTTGACACCAAAGAAATCACGCTTCCACGTTGTTGAATAAGGGTTTGCTTCGTTCATGTACGCACCCATGTTTGGTGCCCACTCGCGCCACACGGCTTCCCTGTGGATCTCGTACCACGCGGCATCTTGCTTGATCATTTGCTTTGGGGTGGCCGACTCTTCTGCGGCGGGAGCGGAGCCAGAGATTGCGTGGACGTAGGTCTCGCGCCAGACGGGGTTTACTGCTCCTCGGCGTTCGGGGGGTGTGTTTTGGACGCCGGGGCCGGCCATGAGACCGAGGATTAGCATGGCGCTGCTGCCGCTTCCGGGCTCCGTCCACATGATGCGGCGGAGGTAGGATGAGACTTGCTTGTAGGGGAGTGAGAGTTGAGCGAGGCCGAGGAGGTGGCTTGTCTCGAGGCCACCGGATCCAGCACTTTCGGAAGGAGTCTTGGAGCTACTGTTTCTGTCGAAGGGAGAAACTGTGGGGTCACTCCAAATTATAGAAAGGCTAGAATTGTTGCTGCCAGTTGTGTTGCGGATTGCTGCAATGACGGGTTCGACCAAAGCATTTACTTCGGATGCAGTGCTGTTGTAGGTTGAGAGTTGAGCAGTCAACGAGACCTCGCCTGGTGTTTGACCAAAGGCAATGACGTTGCCCCAGAAGCCCTTGTCCATAAGATCGGGGATGTGGTTGAGAAGGACACCAAAAGCATCCCAGGTGATGTTACCAGTAGCGTTCTTGCCACCACTGATTGACAGTGTTCCAGCCACCGAGTTGGCAGGTGCTGGGTAGGCTTTGAGAACATACTCAGTAACGACGCCATAACTTCCACCACCACCACCGCGAACGGCCCAGAAGAGGTCTTGGTGGGCAGTGTCGTTGGCGACGAGGATATCTCCTTGTGTGGTCACAATGTTGACTTGCAGGACCTGATCAGGGGCCAGTCCATAAGTAGAAGAACGGGGTCCGTAACCTCCACCCTGGATGTGTCCACCAAGGCCCACGCTACCATCTGCACCGCCGACCACGACTTTGCCGAGTTTTGCTGCAGCATCGTAGACGTTACCCCACTGTTGACCACTGCCAACAATGGCAACATCTTCGGTACCATTCCATTTGGAGTCGAATTTGATGTGGTTGAGATGGTGAGTCCAGATGGACAGACTGTGCGCACCAGTAGAGCTGTGCGTCATGTTAGTTGCTGTAACCAGAAAGGTGGCTTGAACCACTTACCGGCCATCAAGATCGTGACCAGTTCCCTTGACGATGATGCGGATGTTGCGACGCGAGGCCCAACGCATTGCTTTGGAGATGATCTCATTCGAGGTGCCATTGACGATGTATGCTGGATATGCTCCAAGAGTGCAAGAGCTGCCTTCGACATGTCCGTCTGCTCCAGGAGGCACACACGAGTTGTTGGTCCATATCGAGGCATCGATTGATTCGGGAAGCGTGGCATGGAAGTATGTCGAGTTCCATTGATTCTCTACTTCGTTGCAGGATAGAGTGGAGTTGAAAGGATTGCTAGCATAGCATGCAGATGCAACCGGGCGAGTTTGAAGAAGAGCACCACCAAGTGTGCGATTCAGAGCCATCCATTCCGATGTGTGAGGCCAGTCAGGGTCGGAAGGTGTCGATTTGCAGACCAAGGCAGTGCCAGGACTGCATATCGCCAGAGCTGTTGCAAGAGTTGAGATGCTTCTCATGGTGGTTGGTGATATCCTTGGAAGGCGAGAGTAGTCGATGGGCGAGAAGACCTTTTAAATAGATTTTGTCTGTATCTCCAAGCTATGACATAGCATGTGAACTGCCTTGACTTTTTATGAACAGAGTGGCTCAGCATGTCGTGGCAGCACATTAAGATCCACAGCGTATGTACCATACGCGAAACTGCGTATCCGCATACGGACAAGGCTTTGCCTGTAAGGACTCCGACTCTTTTCGACAAAACGTCCGGCGTCATTCGAATACAAAAACTTGTGTCAACAAAACTTAGAATCGCATTTCAATCGTAATATCGTTCCAACAGATCGAAGTTTTTCTGAAGGCGTCCCAATTCGTCTTTGTGGATCATGGCACAGGGTCCTTACGCGCGCTCTTAGCAGACCTCTCTCCTTACAGTGCAACCCTATATATGTTTCAATCTCAGCAAAAGCCATCAAGCGACATGGTCTAGCACAAAGATTCTGACATCAATACAGCTATTGGAAGCTTTGCGAGAGAATCTGAGGCTTGCGGTCATACAAATCCAAAATCATTTGACCGAAGAGTCCATTCGCCCAGGAGAACCACTGCCGGGTATAGTCTGGCTGGTTGAAAGTGTTGATGCTCTCATGAATCAGACCAAGTCCATCGGTACTATCAAGAATCATGGCGAGTTGCTCAGTGATTTCAGTGTCGTTGTCGGTGGTCATTATGCGTACGATGGAAGCCATGGGCCAGGCGTATCCGGGGCCTTGATGGGGACCTCCAATAGCACTGATTACAGGACCTCGCATAAAATAGGGATTGCGGTCACTCAACAGCAATGCGCGTGTATTCTGGTAAACTTCGTCATTGACGTCAAGATAGCCCAGGAAGGGTGCAGACAGCAGCGAGGGGATGTTAGCATCGTCCATGATGTTTGCAGAGCCATATCCGTCAACTTCGTAGGCGTATACCCGCTTACCATCAACGGTGACAATGCCGTGCTCTTCGATTCCTTGTCTGATGATAGCGGCAAGCTGTGTCATGTGCACGCAAGTGACAGCACTCGCGGAATCTTTGAGCGCGAGCATGATCGGAGCGGTCGCCTCAAGGTAGTGAGCTAGCATCATATTGGCCGGAATAAGGTATTGGTAGATTGTAGCATCATCCGAAGGTCTGAAAGCTGAGCGCAACAAGCCGATTCCGCCTCTATAAGGATTTCCCAGGCCGTCGTTGGCCAGAGTCTCGGTTGCCCGGTCACTGACTCTGGTGAAGGTGTAGCTCGGCTTCTGGACGTGACCGTCAACATCGTAAGTCGAAGAGACGTACAGGCTCTCGAAAACCTGGAAAAGATGGTTGATGGCCTCGACCCAGTGGTGCTTGGCGAAGAAAGCAATATCTCCCGTAGCGTTGTAGTAGTCGGCACTGATCTGTAGGAAAGCGGCCAGAGAGTCCAGCTCGTACTTGCACTCGAAGACTGAAGAGTTGTCATAAACAGGAAAAACAACATCTTGGCTGGCCGAAGGGTTCTGAGCAGGAGTGATACCGCTCTCGACTGGAGGCTGGAAGGCATTGCAATAGGGCGAGGTGAGAAGGTAACGGGCCTGGAGGTTGATGACACCACGGAACAGCGAGGCGAGCGAGTCAACAGAAGAGTTGGCGGACAGAAGAGGAAGGTAAGACTGCATCTGATTACTGCTGTCTCTCAACCACATGGCATCGATATCTCCAGTTACGACAAAGGTGAGCTCCTCGTCGGGAGAGTCGGCAGCATAGCCCTTCCAGCGAATGGCAGTATCAAGGGTGTTGGGGTAGGCTATGATGTTTCAGCATTGGGATCAGACGACATCGGACGATACTGACCATTGAGAAAGAGACGGAAAAGGTCAAGGTCAGGGGTGGCATGCATGACGTCGAAAATGACTTGATCTTCTAAAAGAGAAAGATTGAAGGTGCGGCAAGCGGGATCAGGCCGTTGGTACGACATATTGCGAATCCCTCCCGAGTATGGGTAGTGCTTTACCATGGCATAGTCAAGGTAGTCAGGGCATTGACCAGAGGCAATGCCAATGAGGAGAGCAAGAAACGAGAGCAGATTGACAAGCATGTCGGGTCAACGTCTTTTGGGAGAAGGGTCGAAAGGAAGACCGAAGGAAGAGAATGCGCAGACGACGATTTAAGAGGGCAGGAAAGATGGCAGGTGATGAGCATGAAGATGAGATGAATCGGGCAGAGGAGAAGTGGGGAGCAACGAAGCACCCGCCTCTGTTGATTGTACCAAGTTTACACGTCGATCGACGCAATGGCATCACATGGGCAAGACGCCGCGGACTCTTTTGTCGTTTGTATGCGAGCATGCGGGACATCAAACAGCGTACACTGACAAACAACACACGAATGAGACACCATGTAGAGACTGCGGGGCTAGAGCAGGGATTTACAGTTGCACTCTGAGGTTGCGCCGCCATGTGGGTGGATGGAGCAGGCGGCGAGCTTGGCGGTCTGAAGTGAAGACTGACAAAGGACAAGACGCAACAGGGTTGGGTGGTGTGCGTGTGGGTGCATGGGACGGAGGGCAGGAGTGAAAGTGAAGGGAGAAGCAAAGGCATGACATGACGGTGGGCGTTGGAGATTGACGTCGTTGTTGCACCCCTCTATTACTTTGTCGAGTCGAATGTTCACTTCCCAATCACTGCAACAACACACAGGCACCACACAGAAACAGACACCACACCAATCCATTCGTCCCACGCGCACACGATCCGACTTGGAGCGTCATGGCCTCTCAGGCAGCCACTCTTCGAGGCGACGAGTACTCGTCCCGTCTGCCCACTCCACCGCGAATCGTCGTACCGCCGCCGACAGCAAACATCAACTTGGCCCCCGAGTTCAACCTGCATCCCATTGCCCAGTCCGGTCCGCTTTCAACCGTCAACTACGACAAGATGGTGACGGGGAGCCTTCTGGACTGGAGCTACGAGCGTCGTCGTCAAGCACAGCAGATCCTCCCCTTCCTCTACCTGGGCCCCATGAGCGCCGTCAAAGATCGTGACTTTCTACGAAACGAGGGCATCACTCTGCTCATGGCTGTCCGCCAGCGCCACTCGTTCGAGAGCAAGATTATGCAGGCCGCTCTCAACGTCGCCGACGAACTCAACATCCAGAAGAAGGCTCTCGACATGTCTAGCCCCTACGAACTCGTCTCCTCATTCTCTCGTGCCGCTACTGCCATCAACGACCACATGAACTCTCTTCCAGATGCCAAGGTTCTCGTCTTTTGCGAGAGTGGAAATGAACGCTCTGCCGCTGTCGTCGCCGCCTATCTGATGGACATCTTGGCCGATGTTGATCACATCAAGGCCATGCAAATCGTCCAAGCCCAACGTTTCTGCGTCAACTTTGACGACAACGTCAAGCGCTTGCTACAAGGCTACTGGGACATCTTGCAAGCCCGACGTGCCACTGCCAACCTGAGCACCAGTGGCAGACCGAAACGACTTCTCGAGAGAGACATGGACAACGACGGCATGGACATTGACGAGTCTGGCGATGATGGCGACAGATTCGAGAGCAGAACGTTTGCTCCCTTTGTGGACACTGCTTAGTCAAGCTGCTCCGCCTTCCCTTGTGTTTTATGCATGGCGTTTTGCTTTTTTATCATCATCAAGATACCCCTGGCTTTTGTTTGCTCGGCGTTGGAGGCTCGCTCCTGTTCACGGCTGGTGGCACCACAGTCATCATCTCGTTTCTATAGGGTGCATATTCGCAGACTGATCATATGCTTATGCTACATTCTTTTCCATTCACCAAGTCTCTCAACCAATCAACACGTCCTTCCATTGCACATTGATTGATACAAGGCAAAGCACGGCTGTCAACATATGGGTATATACAATCATCTCGCCGCCTTCTCGTCGTCAATCTGCTTTCTTAGATCACTAAGCACTTCCTCTCTTTTCCGTAGATGAGCTTCAAGGCCATCCACTTGTTCTTTGACCATTGAGATCTCGTCGCCGAGACCCTTCAAGCCTTGTCCGACCTTTGCTCTGCCCTCGCCCGTTTCGAGATCGCGCAGCTCACGGCGCTTCCAGTCGAGCAATTGCTCGAGCTCGCGCTTCACCAAGGCAGGCTTGCTCTCGTCCCGCCTTCCGCCACGTTCCCTTCGCCTCTTTGCTTGCTCTTCGACCTTCTCCATCTTCTCCTCAAGCTCCTTGAGTTGCTTCTTCAAACGTACCTCCTCCCATTCGGCATCGGTGCGGGTGGCAGTAAAGTCGGTGCCCTTTGGTCTGTAGGCACCGCGGTCACCTACTCCCAAGCGACTGAGGTATGCGTCGCCAAACTTCTGCTTTTTGCCGCTGATGGTGCTGTCATCGCGCTTGGTGCCCCAACGATCGGCGGCGGTTTGTACCTTGTCGACTTGATATTCGATGCGGCCCTGCTCGAAGGTGGCGCGGAGACTTGGGGGGACGGAGCGAGGAATGCGGTAGCCTTCGTGGCGGTTGGCAAGCATGTGGAGGAAGACAAGACATTGGTCTTTGCCAATAGCTGAGTCGCTGCGCGGATTGACGAGATTCCAAGCACTGCGCATGTCTGTGTCTGGCACATCTAGCGATTCGTAGAGCGGGTTGAGAGACTCGAAGGTGATGCTGCCATCGCGCGGATCGCGGTTTGCACTGTAGATCTCCTCGTACTTTGTGCGGTCAGACGGAGGCATGTACCAGTCGAAGCCATCTTTGAGTCCCGGCGTGTCGTCTTCCAGGTCGTCTACTTGCTCGAACTGAGGTTGACGGCCTGAAATGGCGTGGGATGCTTGGATCAAATGTGCTTTGCTTTCGGGGACAAGCCAGTCGGGCAATGTGGCCGGAACGTCCATGTATTCCTAAGGAGCAGTCAGCTGGGTGCTCTGGGTGTAGATCGGCGTCTACTTACACCGTTGACCAGATCAAAGATCAAGCGCATGGCAACGCAGAACTCCTCGAAGTCCAGGCTGCCATCACCATCGACATCTGCCAGATCCCATACCCGTTCCAGCTGGTCGTCGCGCAGTTGACTGTTCTTCAAGACTGAGGCTGCCTGGGCGCCATTGAGGTGCGTGCCACCGTTGGAAAGCGAAGCAAAGATCTCCCAGTAACGCTCAACCTCCCACTGCTCGATGCGCTTCGTCGCCATGCTGTGCGTCGTTGCGTGGCTAGGGGATAAGGCTGGGGGGTTCGGCTTGGTTGACTTGTTGGGTGTCGGTGGCTTGGGCGATGGCCGCTTCAGCACTCGTTCCTCGTCCTTGAATCTGCGTGTCTTGGTGTATGCAGTGTTGTTGATAGATGTGGATTTGTGCACTGCCGAATATGGGTAACAATCTGGTCGCGTTCCTGGAGCTGACAGTGCGCATCTGCTGGGGTGACGTTGGCGTCTTGGCTGCTCCTTCCCCAATTCATCTCCGCCTTTCTCTCCAATTCCCACCTGCCGTCGTGTACAACTCTCACAATTCTTACTCAACATCAGCCACGGTGCAATCACCTCGGATCCCACGGCTGTCTGGTCCCGCTCTTCCATGCGAAGAGAAGTGTCAAGAATCCTTTGTATCGATACTCGGACTCCCAGCCATCCAACACGACAAGCTCGACTGTTCCCGCTTGAGCCTTGCGCGTCCTTGTCTTGCTGACCTGCCATGGTGTTTGGTCGGCTACGGAACGATACATTGAACCTTTGTATGAGCTTCCGTCTGCAAACATCCGAAAATATTCCTCTCAGCCTTTCATCTTTTCCACCACATCACATCTAGGAGAGCCTTGGATAGAGCGACCAGCACAACTCGCACACCTGCCTAAGACATACATGTCAATGGCTTATATTGAACCACTCTGGTCCCGGGCGCTCTCGTGCTTTAGCTTCAGACTGACAGACAGCCATCTCGGTGTGAGCCTTGAAATAGAAAGCGAACCTCCATGTCTTATTTCCGCAGCCTGTGTTGAAGTCATCCTTTCGGACAAATACATTCTCTCCCATGGCTTCATCCGCCACATTCAAGCCCGTGGGTTCAGCACGTCACAAGAGTATCCCTGTCTATCGATTGTCCTGGGACTGCTCTCAAATTACTATCATCACTTCCCTCACCAAGCACTCGACTCTGCCGCCACTCTGCCTTTGTTCCCGTTTATCTGTCCATCTCCACTTTCAATTTGGTTCGTTTTTTCCATCTGTTCATCTGCGTAATCATAGAGGTTGTGTATCCCAAATGATGGGAGCCGTCGATACAAGCATTTGTCGACGCTGTGGCTTTCTTGGCCTCGTGCGCCCACGTTGCATACTATTTCTGACATTAAGCTCGCATGTAAGAGCCTCTTCTTCCCACATTCCAATGATTCTTCTTCCTCAAAGCTGCATTCGCTTCCGCCAGTCACCTTGATTCGGGTCATTTCAAAAGTCCGTAGCACTGGAGAACTTAGTTCTCTTTTAGGAAGGTTTCACTGCCGATCGACCCGAGATCCACGACTAAAAGAGTACGTCACTTGCTATACCTCCGATCAACTTCTAAAGATGTAATATGCATGAGGATCCGAGTGCGAGATCTTGTCTGTCTGGGCGGCCCACACATCGCCGTCTGCGCAGCATCACAAATCTCACTGTCCAATGCGTGCCGCTCTAACCCTCAAGATCTCGATATCCAATCTTTTCACACCGGACCTTGCTCACGAGGGCTCCTGCACAGCCCTGCATCCTCTGGATACAGCGGCTGGGCTTGATGTTTGCCTGACAGTGTGGATCTGTACGTATGCGATTCAAAGTACCCTGGAGCCGCTCTCCCGTCGTATCTAGAATCCAAACATCATGGTGCTCTGTATATAAGGTCGAGTCAGGTGTGCGTCCTTTCTCGTCTGCCTTTCCCATCCGTACTGGCAACCTTTCCTTCTTGCCTACCTACAAGCACCTCTCTTCCCTGATCATTCTGTATCCCACCATTGCTCATTTTCTGTTCTTCATCTGTTCATAACACACCAATGCGTCTCGGGAGCTTTACCGCTAGCTGCCTTCTGGCACTGGCGTCTGTATCTTCCGCTTCTGAGCCTGGTAGGAAGTACTTATGGGGCAGAGATCAAATGGGCAAAATGGTTCGTCGCCAGGCCTCTTCAACATCTTCGGCCGCTGGTGGCCACACAACCTTGGTCGCAGACAGCGCTTGCTCCAATGGTCCATACACCCGCTCTTGCTGGAAGAATGGATACTCCATTGCTACAGAGTATGTCCTCGTTTTTCCATTGTCGGTTCTTTACTAACGATGCCTTAGTTTTGACCAGAAATTTCCCAGCACGGGAAATACTGTTAGTTACAACCTTGAGATCACCAACACGACATGTAACCCCGATGGAGCAAATGAGCAACAGTGCCTCTTGATCAACGGCCAACTACCTGGACCTGTTATACGAGCCACTTGGGGAGATACTCTTTCAATCACTGTCACCAACTCTATGCAGGACAATGGCACATCTCTACACTGGCATGGCATCAGACAGTTCAACTCGCCCGGAATGGATGGAGTGAACGGTGTTTCTGAATGCGCACTTGCACCGGGCGAGACCAAGACCTACACGTTCAAGTGCACGCAGTATGGCTCTTCGTGGTACCACAGCCATTATTCCAGCCAATACGGCATGGGTGTGGTTGGAACAATCTTGATCGATGGACCTGCTACGGAAAATTATGACATCGATCTTGGAACTTTCCCAATGATGGATTGGTACTACAAGAACGCCGATGTGGTGAACGATCTTGCTCTTATAAACTCTCAAGCTGGAGGTGGTGCGCCGCCTTCAGACACTCTTTTGCTTAACGGTACAAACGACAATGGCTCAGGTGGAAAGTACCAGTCAGTTGCACTCACCAAGGGCAAGAAGCACCGTTTGCGATTGATCAATACTTCAGTTGATAGCCACATGATGGTCAAGCTTGATGGTCACCCATTCACGGTCATTGCTGCCGACTTCATCCCTGTTGAGGCAGAGCCTGCTGCCGAGTGGCTGTTGGTCGCTATTGGCCAGAGGTACGATGTGGTCTTCGAGGCCAATCAGACCTCAGGAAACTTCTGGTTCAGAGCGGAAGTCGCTACTGCATGTGGAAGCGCAAGTAACGGCAATGGTCGTGCGATCTTCAGATACGACGCGTCTGACACTTCCACCCCTGAGGACACCGGCGAGACTGCTCCTGCATCTGAGTGTATCGACATGGACACAACCCCATACTGGAAGCAATCTGTCCCCAAAGATACCTTCGTTGCACAGGCCAAGACTTTGAGCACCGGATTTGGTGACGGCGTCACGGTCAACGGTGAGAACCTGCTTTTGTGGCATTTGAACACTACTGGTAAGCATCCTTGTGACCACATATATGTGCCCTGTACTGATGTCAACTAGCCATGTCTATCCACTGGGACAAACCAACACTCGGTTACGTGTTCAATGGCAGCGACGCTTGGCCTCAAGAATACGATGTCATCGAGATTCCCAACGAGGGTGTTTGGACCTATTGGGTCATCCAGCAAGTATCTGGATCGCCGCCCATCACTCGTACGTCCAAAATGTTGAACCGTTTTTGACAACGGAATACTAACGGCAGTTCGTCAGATCCCATTCACCTTCACGGTCATGACTTCTTCGTGCTTGGACATCAAGCATCGTCAAACTTCGACGCGTCGTCCATGACTGACCAACTTAACTTCGACAACCCTCCTCGCAGGGATACAGCTACTTTGCCTGCCTCCGGCTGGCTCGTCCTGGCTTTCCCTGCCAACAACCCTGGTGCTTGGCTCATGCATTGCCACATTGCCTGGCACATATCTGAGGGTCTGGGTGTTCAATTCCTCGAAGCAAAGAACCAGATTGTGTTGCCTGATGAGAACGAGTTTAAGCAGCAATGTTCGAGTTGGAAGCAATACTCGGCGAATATGGCCTTCCCTCAGATCGATAGTGGTCTCTAAGGGTATTTGTTGACGGTGTACGAATAGAGGGGGATGGGTGTATTTCTTAATGAGATAACGTTAATGATCAAAAAAATGTTTTGGAGTCATCCATTGGCACTTGATAACAATCTGAGTGAGCTAGCTTACCATTCACCAAGATATTTTCCTTCTCGTGTTTGTGAATGTGCCCGCCCCGCCGTTCTCACTTAACATTTGACTGTGCAGCTTTTGAGGAAATGTTGTTGCACCTACTAGTACGCATTGCATACATGTCACGATCAGGATGTCTTCAAACAGCGTATCTGTGTCTTGTTGCTCTGAGTAAGTGGAAAGGCGTGATGGCAATAGCGACCAGGGTTGCCCCCGTAACTTGGATTAGAGCTGGTAGTACAAAGGAGATACTGGTGTTTAAGGACTTGAGAATAAACAGTAGGACAAGAACTACAACAAATAACCGGGTATCGAGGTATCTAAGATGAGACGCCGCAAGCTGGCTGCTGCATGCATAGAAGAGCTATCGTTTGGGAGAATGCGAGGATGACCGGCAAGAGTTGTATGGATCGACGAATGCCTCCAACTCGCGAGCTAAAAGCTCAACAACCGGATTGAGCTGAGCAGGAATTTCAAGCCTCCAACAGGTATGCATAACCCGAACGTCGAATAGCAGACGATAGATGTAAAAGAGGGTCGTTTCTCATTGGCCGATCTGAGATCTGTGATCGGCAATTTAGATCGCGACACGAGGTCGCGACGCGATCCAACGCGTGAACGTCATCAGGAACACGTTCCGTTCAGACTTGAAGACCTGTACAAGGGGGGAAACTGCATCAGCGACTTTTCTTGTCTTCATCATCATCAATTTATTGTCAGCATCTCAATTGAACAGCTATTAAACAACTTAATTCTCGAAAGCAGATATCCAACCATCATGGCACGCCTTTCACGAGGATCTGTCAAAGCCGAGGAGGCAAAGCCGACAATCCCTTCGTTGAAAACCGAAAAGAGCGAGGTCTCATCCAACATGGAAGCAGAAGAAGCAAAAATGGCAGAAGCTCGAAGATCCAAAGAAGAGAAACGCGACCAAGAGCTAGAAGCAGAGAGACAAAAGGACTTAAAAGGTGGCAAGAAAGTTGTCGACACTAAATTCAAAGCCCTCGAGTACTTGTTGAACCAGAGCAAGCTATACTCAACCATTATGCTGGCTCAGATGCAAAGGCAAGAAGAGGAGGCACAGGCTACCGATGAGAAGGGGAAGAAACGGGCCTTGAAGCGGGAAGAGACGGCAGAGAAAGCAGCCGAAGTCAGTCAAAAAAGAGCAACCCGATCAGCAGTCACTGTGCAGGAAACAGCAGAGGAAGCAACAGAACAACCAGCCACGGGAGGCCGACGAAAGTCTGCCAGGGGAGCTGCAGCCAAACCCAAATCTGGCAATGCAAAAATCTCCGATTACCTAAACAAAGACGACTTAAAAGCCAAGGCTGGCGACAAATCGATCAACGAAGCCCTTGCTGAGGAGGTTGACTCTGATATCAAGGCTGGCGATATTGGTGTCCAGAATTTACGATCTGCCAAGCAACCGGCTCTTGTGAGCGGTGGCCTAATGCGCTCGTATCAGCTCGAAGGTCTCGAGTGGCTCACATCACTTTACGAGAACGGACTGAACGGTATCTTGGCCGATGAGATGGGTTTGGGCAAGACGATCCAAACAATTTCATTCCTCGCCTTTTTGCGTGAGAAGGGCACGTACGGACCATTCTTGATCGCATCGCCTTTGAGTACAACAAGCAATTGGGTGAATGAGTTTCATAAATGGACTCCTGAGATTCCGGTTGTGCTCTACCACGGATCCAAGCAAGAAAGAGAAGACATTCGTCGGAAAAAGTTCAAGAATCCTGGCAGCAAAGACTTTCCTGTCATCTGCACTTCTTACGAGATTTGCATGAACGACCGCAAGTTCCTTGCCAACTATGGATGGAAATTCATCATTATTGATGAAGGTCACCGCATCAAGAACTTGAACTGCCGCTTGATCAGAGAACTACAATCCTATCAGTCAGCCAATCGACTGCTGATTACCGGAACACCGCTACAGAACAATCTGACCGAGCTGTGGTCGTTGCTGCATTTCCTCATGCCCACCATCTTCGACAAGCTCGAGTCTTTCGAGTCGTGGTTTGATTTCTCCGCCCTGAACCAACGCAATGGCTACGAAGACATCCTATCTGAAGAGCGCAAAACCAATCTTGTGACATCGCTCCACGCCATCCTGAAGCCGTTCCTGTTACGCCGCATCAAGACAGATGTCGAAACCTCTCTCCCGAAGAAGCGCGAGTATGTGCTATATGCACCTCTCACAGCCACCCAACGCGAGCTTTACCAAGAGATCCTCGAGGGCAACAGTCGAGCCTATCTTGAGAACAAAGCTGTTGAGAGCTTGAGTGGCACCAACACACCTCGTAGCACTCGCGGAGCCAGCCTCAAACGTGGTAGACTCGAGAATGGAATTGCCACACCCAACAAGTGTGTCAAGTCCAGTCGGGCCTCCACTCCAGCAACAACAGCTAGTGCTCGTGGCAGCAGAAGAGCCAAAAAGTCCCAGAACTACGAAGAACTATCCGACACTGCCTACTTCAAGCAAGTGCAAGACGAACAGTCGGAAGAAGAAGAGCAATCGCTCAACTCTAGCGAGGAGGAAGCTCAAGAACAAGCACAGACACTGGCTCTGGCCAAGAAGCTGATCGGAGCCAAGAAGTTGCAGAATCCAGTGTTGCAGTTGCGTCTTTGCTGCAACTCACCTCACAACTTCTTCTATCCTTTCATGGAGGAAGACAACAGTGACGTCGACGAGACATTGGTGACCGAGAGCGGCAAAATGCTGCTGCTAGACTCTTTGATGCCCACGCTGCTGGAACGTGGTCATAAAGTACTCATCTTCAGTCAGTTCAAGACCCAACTCGACCTGATTGAGACATACTGCGAGGTATTGCGCGGGTGGAAGTGCAGCCGTATCGACGGTGGTGTCTCACAGCCAGACCGACAGGAGCAGATCGCCCAATTCAATTCTCCAGAATCCAAGACCGACATTTTCCTGCTCAGCACACGTGCAGGTGGACAGGGAATCAACCTCACGGCTGCAGATACGGTGCTCCTCTTCGACAGCGATTGGAACCCTCAACAGGATCTGCAAGCACAAGATCGCGCTCATCGCATTGGTCAGACTAGACCCGTCATCGTGTACAGGTTTGCAACCAAAGGCACGGTGGAAACACTGCTTTTGGAAAAGGCGGAGTCGAAGCGGCGATTGGAAAAGTTGGTCATTCAAAAAGGCAAATTCAGATCGATGCGTGCAGGCGAGGTGTCAGGTGCCGAGTTTGCGGAACTTCAGCAGTTGCTGGAACAGCAAGATGGCGAAAGAGTGGAACTCGAAGAGGGGACCAAGGGTTTGCTGTCAGAAGAGGAGCTGAACACCTTGACGGACAGGAGCGAAGAAGCCTATGAGCGAGCAGAGAAGGGCTTGGATGGTGGCGATAAGTTCAAGGCTGTCGAGACAAAGCCGGGAGGTGAAGGGTTCTTGGAGGCCATGAGCAAGTGAGGCACCAAGATACAAACAGAAACGATTCTACACCTTATAATGCGAATTAGACCAAAGCAAATTCAGGTCAGACAGGCCGTTAGAGGCTAGATCCTCATAGACGGCGCTCGATAAATTCTGTGATCAAGCGATAGGGAAGTGCAATCTTCAAATAGTCACCTGTACTCCTACCAGAAACACGTGTGCAGAAAATCTATTGGTTTGTTATCCAAGCTGGTATGTGGCATGGCGATAGCTGGTGTCTATCTTGAGTACTCTTTCTGTGCATCGTAAAGGTGTTTGAAAACCATCTGTTCAAACGTGGGGGTATCTGACAAGAACAACAAAGACTTTTTCTGTTTTTTTCCTCAATGCTTCTGTAAGCCGAAACTCGATCAGTCTGCAACGCCGAACTCGTCTTTCGTTTGAGCAGTTTTGGAAGGCATCAGCAGACGTATAGCAGCCATCTATAGAACTGTTAGCAAGTTGAGACCAGCACGCGATACAAGAAGATACTCACTTTACGGCCCACTGCGAACACTAGTCTTTTGCCTTCAGCGTCCCAGTTCAGACTCGGTTCATCGCCCGTTTCATCACCGTTGGGCAAGTTGTTTTCATCGCCTTGATACCAATGTGTCGCGGCTGCTCGCCATGTGAGAAGAGGTACAGATCCGGCATTGAGGTCCCAGATCTTGACAGCCTCTTCGCTTGCCACAGCAAGACAAGAACCTGTAGGCGACCATGACAAAGCCAAGGCAGCTTCGTGAGGACCCATGGTGAATTCGTGCAGGGTCTCACACAGGTTGGGCGCGACCCTGTAGACTCTTACAAGCCCAGAGTCGTGAGTTACAGCAAGGCGCCTTGGCAGAGTCAAGTCGGTGTTGTTTGCAGTGTCAAGTGGTTGGAAAGCCATGGCAGTAGCACGTTTGCTGGCAGGGCCTTCAGTGGGGAAGCCAGACAGGGGCACCCATCGAGGGCTAGTCTTGGCGAGCAATATGGTGCAATCATCAGACGATGAAGTTGCAGCGACAACACCGTTCACAGAGTCATAGCGTACCTTGTCCCACTGCTTATCTGTAGGATGTGAATACTGTAGAGCAAAGTTTCTCGTTCCAGTAGAGGCAAAAGAGTCGCCGTTCGCATCAGCAGCGTTGGGTGGGGAAGCATCATGAATCCGATAGAAATCAAGACGGTTCTCACCACATACAACAATTGAGTCATCGGAAGCCCAGACAGCATCAATGACGGGCTGGTTAAAGAGCTTGACGGCTACGGGATCTAGCGAAGTGGCGGGCTGGCTGGCATCCCAAATTTCGACCAGACCACGTTTCATGTTTGTCGAAACACTCAACAGGCGCGTGCCAGCACTGTTGTAGCGCAAAGCGACGATGATGGCAGAATGCTGGAGCAGATAACCGTGAAGATCGTAGAGTCTTTTGGTGCCCTGAACAGTGGCGTCAAACATGGATCTCACAGATTCATGACGGCCTCCCGGTAAGCGACGAGTGGAATCAAGAGCACAGGTAGCATATCGGCCGGATGGATGCCAACAGGCAGCCGTGATGACGGAGCCTTTGGTCATGGTCTCGGCGTCAGTGTGGTGAGCACGCTGGAGGCCGTTCTTGGTCTGGTGTGGCAGATGGTAGAAGCGGCACAAAGACTCGCCTACAGTGAGCAAACGAGTGGATTGGGAGAGCTGGGGGTTCCACAGAGCATGCATGATGTTTGCGTCGGGTTGGTCCAGGGCCCAGTACATGGTCTCGGACTTTGACTTGAGCTTCTTGTCGGTTTGCGTGGCAGACGAGGCGGTAGGGATGTGGTCTGGCTCGGGTTGGTCTGGCGTAGGGTCGCGATCTGCGTCGGCATCGTCGTCTTGTGGTTGCGGATCGATGTGCATGCTGTCTGGATCGAGCGAGTCATTGCTCTTGCGTGAGCGTTTGGCAGGCGGGAGGGGAAAGTCGTGTTGGTTCGCAGAGGGCCGTCTGTCGGTCGAGGCGCGGTGGGCAAATTGTCTGGTGGTCAAGTTGAAGCGTCGCGACTGGTTGGTGACTTGAGCAAGCAGCTGATCGTGGAAGATGGCATCCTGGATGATGTGCACCAGCTCGTGCTGCTTGACCAGAGGAGCAAAGGGCAGTTTCTCGGGATCGCCGTATTCTTGCGGGCGGTGCCAGTCCTGGTGCAGTGCTTTGGCTGCCTTCTCGTGTCCTGCTTCCTGTAGATAGCGGAGGATCAGGTAATTGATGTGGTCCGAGCCCAGAGCCCCGTCCGCCATGGCGCGTGGAGAGAGCCTGTTGCCGACTGCGTGCGGATGTCGGCGACACAAAGACACTGATGCAATCGATAGACGCGACAAAGGGTGTGTGGATTGTTATGCGATGCGATGCATGCGACCAACCTCGACTGGAAAGGGCCAGCCGGCTCCATGCCAAGCCACGCTAGTCTCCGCTGCGCGCCTTCCGCTCCGCTGCGCTTTTGGCAGGAGCTAGTGGGGGACTGATGGGGAAGCTGCCCTGTTGATTGCTTGCACGCGAAGCTCGACCAAACACTCTTCTGCTTTGTCGCCATGCCCCTTCGCATCAATCTGCCGCCGCTGACCCGCGCCCTTCTGCTTCTTCTGCTGCTGCTCTCTCTGCTCAATGCTTCGTTCAGCGTGCGCAGCCTCATCCGCGTCCAGGCCGTTCCCGCCCTGGCCGTCATCCCTGCGAGGTCGCTGAAGTACCCATGGACTATGCTTACCGCTGCTCTGGTCGAAACCAACCTCGTTAGTTTCGCCATGTCTGCCGTCACAATCTTCTTTGGAGGCCGCTATCTAGAACGCGCCTGGACCAGTCAAGAGTTCGCCAAGTTTGTCCTGTTTGTGACCATGATCCCCAATTTGTTGACATTTGCCGTGTATTGCCTGTGGTACACTGTGACGGGGAGCCAGACGCGAGCGTGAGTTCACGCCCAGTCTGTCACAATGCAGTACTTGTTGTTGACATGCCCAGGAACACCATCATCAACGGCAACGTCGCCCTCGAAGCCGCTTTCCTCGTCGCTTTCAAGCAGCTCGTCCCTGAGCACACCGTTTCCCTCTTTCGCGCCTCGATCCGCATCCGTGTCAAGCACTTTCCTGCTGTCTTCGTCCTGCTGAACAGTTTGTCTGGTCCGTTGTTGGGTACCGACACTGCTTTCTTCCTGTCGTGGCTCGGCTTCTTGACCTCTTGGATATACTTGCGCTTCTACAGAGTTGCACCTTTGCTGGCCACAACCGCTACGGGCGAAGAAGCTGTCATCAAAGGCGATGCTAGCGATACCTTCGCCTTCAGTCACTTCTTCCCCGACTCGATCCAGGTCCTTCTCGATCCCCTGGCCGACTCCGTTTACAAGACTATGGTGGCTTTCAGACTATGTGTGCCCTTCTCCGAAGAAGCCATTGATCAGAGCAACGAACAGGCTTCGGCACGAGCAGAAGGTGGGCTGCCCAGCTTGATGACAGGCGGGAGAGGAGGTCGTGTTGGAGGTAGGCGAGAAGAAGCAGAGCGCAGGAGAGCGCTTGCTTTGAAAGCTCTTGATCAAAGGTTGAATGCAGCCGCGGCCGCTCGCGTTCCTGCCGAAGCACAGTCAGCATCTGCTGCTGGCACAGATACGACGGAACCCGTGACTGCTTGATTTCGTTTGTTGCTCTTCCAAGATACCCCCCTCGATCATGCAGAAACAATGGTCGCATGCCCAATTTACTATGCAATGAGATTGTATGACACGCGCCTCCTCAGATAGCACACAATGCATGTGTCAAAGTGCCGTAGCAATTCTCGATTGATGCTGTTCCTCCCGCTCCCAAACGAAATATCTAGCAATTCCGTCCAAAAAAAAAAAAAAAAAAAAAAAAATCATGTCTTCTCTCCTTATACGCCTTGAACAGGATCGGATATCTTTTGTTGGCCACAGCAGGGTAGATGTGGTCTCCAGCTTCTCGGTTTGTTGTGGACTGGTGTAACGCCCATGAAGCAGGCAATGTCGGTAGGTGGGTTGAGTGTTGGACGATTGAATAAATCAGTCCATGCGTTGATCTTGGACGCGGCTTTCGACATAGAAGCCAGAGTCGGGCCTCCTGAGCTCCTTGAGCTCTTCGGGCGAGAACTTCTGGTCGACTTCCTGGACGTCGACGAGCTCCTTTACGGCGAAGATTTGACCGGCGACTTGTTGAGAAACGGGATGGTAGACGGTCTTCATGCGCTTGCGCAGGCCGAGGGCCTTGAGGACACCCGACGCCTGTTTGGGCAGACCAATCGATGAGCGGAGCAACGTGATACGGAAGTAAGACATGGTCGTCTGTCGGGCGTCAGTAACGTCGGCGGCGGCGGCGGCGGCGGCGGCACAAAGTCTTGGTGGCTACTCACGATCTCGGTCGCGCAAACAAACAGTCGTAAATGAGAAAAGCTGATGGCAGCAGCAAGCATTTGATGATTGCATGCCGGCCCGTCCGTCGGACTTCTTGGCTCTCCCGCTCCGCTGCCGTTCCCCGCAGCTTGCGGCCTCCACCTCTGTGTACTCGTACTCGCACGCGTCAAGAGGCCTCCGTGTTGCTGCTTTCTTGACAGCTAGTAGCACACGTATATTAGCTCACCATGAATGATCCGGATGATGTCGCCAACAGGCTTGCCGAGCTCCTGCGGCATCCTGATGACTTGGAAAAGATCTCGTCATTGAAGAGTGAATTCACGCGCAAAAAGGCCGCCGTCGATGGCCAGCTGCGTATGGGTCTCAAGGAGCAGCTCGAGATCACTCAGCAAGGCATGTCCAGCATCAGTGACGGCCAACATACTGTCAACCTGATCAAAGACGAGATGATCAAGATCGACCGCCTCTGCGTTGAGGCCCAGAACATGATCCAAGACTTCCCTTTCGTCGACAAAGTTGCCCAAACACATCGCAACTTTGCACAAGTCGAAGATATGAAGGTCCAAATCGAGTCTTTCGGTCGCAATCTGGACGAGCTCGAAAACTTGCTCCGCGAGGACGACGAGAACACCGAAAACCAGGACAATCTCCTTGCTATCCATTACGGCCTCACCAAACTGCGCGACATCCGGGACATTGCTCTGGACTCGATCAAGTCTTCGACCGAAGACGCAGGCACCGAGCTCATCAACAACCTCCAGCTTGGCGAAACAGGTGCCACCTTGCAAGACCACTTCACCAGGCTGGACGATGTGATCGACTGGTTCGACGAGCACGTAGGTACCGCATGTCTGAACCTTATCCCTCTTGTCCAGTCAGGCAACAACGGCATCATCGTGAGATTGGCCTTGATTGTCGAGAAGGAAGAAGAGAAAGACCGCCAGGTTGAGGCCCTTCAGCACGCCCATCGCGAGTTCAAAGACCTGGCTTCTCGCTTCAAGTCTATGAATGCTGGCCAAAAAGAATTGCGCGGATACAAAGACAAGTTCCTCAAAGCCATCGAGTACAATTGTCAGGCTCAATTTGATCAAGCCGGAGAAACCTTCTTCGAGGATCCGGACAAACTTGAAAAGAGCGTGCGCTGGTACTTCAATGATCTCAATACCGTCAAATTGGGCATGCAAAGTCTCATGCCTAGGAAGTGGCGTATCTTCAAAACCTACGTCGCCATATACCACAGGCTCATGCACGACTTCCTCATCTCCAAAGTTCAAGACGATCAATTAAATCCCCCCCACATGCTGGCCATTGTCCATTGGGTCGCCAAATATTATGCTAAGATGGATAAGCTTGGGGTTTCTACCGACCAACTCCATCCCCATGTCATCGACGACCGAGAAGCAGATATCATCCGTGAATACAGAACTCTCATCACTAATGCTGTGGAGCAATGGATGGATCGCATGTCGACTACTGATCGGCAGACTTTTCTGGAGCGCAAAGAGAACACGCTCGACACAGACGCAGAAGGCCATCTCCGAACCAAAACTCTGGGCGACTTGTGGCGTATGCTGCGTGAACAACTCACCGTTGCGGCATCCTCTGACAGACCTGATGTCGTTGAAGGCGTTGTCGAGTCTATGATGCGCGCTCTGCAATCAAGACAATCCATGTGGCAGCAACTCATCGACTCCGAAACTCAAAAGTATACTTCGCCTACCATGCCACAGGTCGAGCAAGAAGGCCTGCAGCCTCTGCAAGACTGGCTCGTCGCAATTGCCAATGACCAAATTGCATGCATCGATGACCAAGAAGACCAAGGGCAAATATCATATCTCACGACCTTTAAACGTGAATACGAGGCGATGGTCACACCAGCATACGCACTCTCCTCGAATACCGAGCTCGATACTCTGCGGGACGGCTACGTCGATCTCGGTACACATTGTATATCCCTCTTCACAGCCCTCATCTTCTCGGTCGATTTCCGCACCATTCTTGCCGAGTTCTTCACTCCTGCATGGTACAACAAGAAAGCAATGGCTCAGATCATCTCCACTTTTGAAGACTATTTGGCCGATTACTCTGATGTCTTGCATCCTTCTCTGAGAGACGTTCTCGTCGAAGAGCTTGCCGATGAATTGCTGGTTCGTTACCTATCAGCCATTCGCAATCGCGGAGTCAAGTTCCGACGTGGTGATCCTTTTAACGAGAAGATCAAGGACGACGTTTTGACTGTTTTCAATTTCTTCTCGACTCAAGAGGCTTCTTTCCCTGCCATCAAAGACAAATGGAGAGCTGTCAACGCCTTTGTCGAGCTTCTTAACGCCGAGAAGGGACCTGCAGTTGCGGATGCATATGAACAGTTCAAGCGAGAGAATTGGGACTTGCAGATTGGTTGGGTAGAGGCTGTTCTGAGAACCCGTGACGATTGCGACAGGTCTTTGATAGGACTTGTCAAAGCCCGGGCTGCCGAAGTCGAAGTCGAAAGAGGTATGGAGACTGTCATGAGCAAAGTGAGATGATGATGATAAAGTTGCTTGGTTGTTGTACATTGGCACTGTGCGTGGACTTGCGTTCGGCGTGGGGCTTGCATTGAGTTTTGGTTCCTGCATGGGTTTCTGCACACCTGTTGGTTGGTGGTAGCGAGGCGTTCTTACAGGTGAGGTCTAAAAAAGATACCCGGTTTAATTAGAGACTCTTGACATAGCGAGAGAGACGGACTATGATGTGCTGTCGGACATTGTTTTCTCTTTAACCCAAGCACGATACATTAATCACGCTCAGGTGCAATCACACTGTGTGCCCCTTTTGACTTTCCAATAGTCATTCGTACAACAGAAGAACTGCAAGCTTCAGGCAAGCCGCCACCTTACGGGCTCAACCGAGTGCCTGCCGCAACTCTGTCTTCCACCGCATTCAACCGCCTGCGTCTTTTCGTGAGAAGCTTGCAGCTGCTGTGTCTGCCACCTCACCAGTCCAGAAGGCGCGCCACTCGTTGACATCCGCCACATACAGCTCGGGCTGAGCTCACTGGCACAAGAATAGCAACGGTCCGTGGCGGACGGGCAGCCACGCACGCACGCACGCCCGGTCCTGTCGATCGCCATCGACCCCCGAGTTTCAAGTTACGGCTTGCTTGGGTTTCGTAAAGAAGCTTCCAAAGCATTTCTTCTGAAGTCCCAAAGGGTTTCGTTGTTGGGAAGAGCTGTGCTTTTGACGCTGGTTTGTACTCGGATCTTTTTGCAACGTGCCTGTCGGTCTCGCTTCAAAAGGCTCTTCCAGAAGCCGGCAAGGAATTTGTCCCTCAAGGGCAGAGCTTGGACATCCCCATGTTCCACTTTAATCTCGGTCGGATCAGTTCGTGAACTTCCTGAGGCTACCAAGGTGGAGCTCTGCCTACTCATCACGGTAGCAGTATTTATTTGCGGTGGTGTAACAGTGTGCTGTATTCGCGTTCGCGGTGTAGAACGGCTTATCCAACGGGCCTCGAGTCTCGAAGGAATCAGCCTGAGCAATACATACAGCCGTTGCAATTGTATCGACGCAAAGCTACGTCAAGAAACAGTGTCTCGAACAGATGGTTGCCAAAGTGCTTTTTCGTCGTCCAATAGTAAGTCGCCCAACCCCTTGTCGTAGCTCGAGTTGTTGAAGCTCGACTCTCAACGTGCTGCGGCGGGGAAAAGTAGACTTGGCGTTAGTGTAGCTCTGTAACCCGATTCTGACAAGGCTGTGATTGATTCCGCTAATGATTTATTGTTGTGTCGTTGCCCCGAACCAAAGGCGGAGCTGGCAGGTTATAAAGTCGACGATCCTGGCGCCCTCGTTCCAGCCGTCCTCCTTCCCTCTCTTCCTTTCTCCTATCCACCTCTTTCTGAGTTGACCTTCTTCCCGTGAGTTTTGTCAATCGCTCACCTCTGTGTCTCGACGAGCAGCTTCTAACCCTCGACCTCGAAGTTCAATTCAGCTCCACATCATTCACAATGGCCTCCGAGATGGCAACCCACCTGAAGCCCAACGGCGGCGCTGAGTTCGAGAAGAGACATCACGGCAAGACCCAGTCCCACGTTGTACGTTGACTGCCCCTCTACGAGCTGGTAGCGGATGTGTTTTTTCCGGACACGTTGTCATTGTGCCGATGCAGAGAGGCTGGACATTGCTGCCACTCGGTGTGGGACCTTGTTCATGCTCTTCTCAGCTTCTGCTGAGCGGACGCAGCACCTGGCCCCCACTTTTGTTGCAGGGGTTTCTGGTCTCACGCACCCACAACTACCGTGTACCTTCGACTGCACCATGTACCGTGGCGCAGTTGAGAGGATTCGCATTCGCCAGCTCTGCTTCCTAGCCTTGCAGTCTTGCTGACCACGTCCGAATAGGCCTTCGAGAACACGTCGACCTCGGTCGCTGCCTCGCAGATGCGCAATGCCCTGAACAACCTGTGTGACTCGGTCACCGACCCCGCTGAGAAGCAGGTGAGTTTGCTGAGCTTCGAACCGACGTGCGTCTTCAAGCATCTAACGCAGACAAACAGCGCTTCGAGACCGAGATGGACAACTTCTTCGCTCTCTTCCGCAGATACCTCAACGACAAGGCCAAGGGTAACGAGATCGAGTGGTCCCGCATTGCCCCTCCCAAGCCCGAGCAGGTCGTTGCCTACCAGGACCTGCCCCAGCAGGAGTCTGTTGACTTTTTGAACAAGCTCGCTGTCCTCAAGCTCAACGGTGGTCTCGGTACCTCCATGGGCTGCGTTGGCCCCAAGTCGGTCATCGAGGTCCGTGACGGCATGTCTTTCCTCGACCTTTCGGTCAGACAGATCGAGTACCTCAACCGCACCTACGGCGTCAACGTCCCCTTCGTCCTGATGAACTCGTTCAACACCGACGCCGACACGGCCAACATCATCAAGAAGTACGAGGGTCACAACATCGACATCATGACCTTCAACCAGTCAAGATACCCCCGTGTCCTCAAGGACTCGCTCCTCCCCGCCCCCAAGTCGGCCAACTCCCAGATCTCCGACTGGTACCCTCCCGGTCACGGTGACGTTTTCGAGTCGCTCTACAACTCGGGCATCCTCGACAAGCTCCTCGAACGCGGTGTCGAGATTGTCTTCCTCTCCAACGCCGACAACCTCGGCGCCGTCGTCGACCTCAAGATCCTCCAGCACATGGTTGACACCAAGGCTGAGTACATTATGGAGTTGACCGACAAGACCAAGGCCGATGTCAAGGGTGGTACCATCATTGACTACGAGGGCCAGGCCCGTCTCCTCGAAATCGCCCAGGTTCCCAAGGAGCACGTCAACGAGTTCAAGTCGATCAAGAAGTTCAAGTATTTCAACACCAACAACATCTGGATGAACCTCCGCGCCGTCAAGCGCATCGTTGAGAACAACGAGCTCGCCATGGAGATCATCCCCAACGGCAAGTCGATCCCCGCCGACAAGAAGGGCGAGGCCGACGTCAGCATCGTCCAGCTCGAGACGGCCGTCGGTGCCGCCATCCGCCACTTCCACAACGCACACGGTGTCAACGTCCCCCGTCGTCGTTTCCTGCCCGTCAAGACCTGCTCCGACCTGATGCTGGTCAAGTCCGACCTTTACACCCTCAAGCACGGTCAGCTCATCATGGACCCCAACCGCTTCGGTCCCGCTCCCCTCATCAAGCTTGGTGGTGACTTCAAGAAGGTCTCGAGCTTCCAGAGCCGTATTCCCAGCATCCCCAAGATCCTCGAGCTCGACCACTTGACCATCACTGGACCCGTCAACCTCGGCCGTGGCGTCACCTGCAAGGGCACCGTCATCATCGTTGCCAGCGAGGGTCAGACCATCGACATTCCTCCGGGTTCCATCCTCGAGAACGTTGTTGTCCAGGGTAGCTTGAGACTTCTCGAGCACTAGAAAAATTCATTCACCAGTCGCGTGTCATTACGGAAAAGGATCAAGAGACAGTCGCAGTAGATACCACGGAACATTCAGTAATTATTTCATTTCAAAGTCATGGCGAATTCATGCATCTCTTCACAAGCCTACCAAAGCCCATACTGCTCCGATAGTTGTTGCCATGCTCTAACACTGTTGCCAATGCGTGATGCTACAGGGTTCAAATAACATGATGTCGGAAATTGCGGGCGGACTTGGCTTGCCTCGGAGCGTTGCATAGGGCCCACGAGATGGTCAAAAGCGCGCTTGTAGAGGGACATGGTGGTACTCTGCATTCGAGAAGCAGAGCTGCAGGCGAACAGACGACAAGAATCGTGTGTCGTTCTCGCTGTTTGCATGGTGTTGACTGGGGCAGAGGAAGCATGACATAGGGCTTGGTTGACAAAAGTCGGTTCAGCTTGGCGCGGCACGTTTTACCTTGCCGAAGGCTGGTCGATGATGAGTGTTTGGGAGTTTGTTGGCGGGAGGTGCGAGGAGGGTCTCTGTTGCAAGTCTGCTACGCCTCACGACAAGTTTGTAGCAAGTCTTTGCACTCTCGGGATCGCGTTGATGTCTGGATGTAATTGAGTGCGGCCATGTCGCGTCGTGTCCAACAAATCCAAGCCGCCCTATCCGCACACCACCAGCCGCAACCCTCGCGAACCCCGTGTAGCATCTGCCCCGAATCGTCGCCATAGCGCGGCGATGCAGCCATCCCAGGGCTTCCCTGCTACCGCATCCAACCAAGCACCCGACTCGCAGTCTTCAACTCTCAACGCCTCCAACCACGTCTACCGCGACTCATCATCGGCCGACAACCGCGTTGTCCGCTCCATCCCGCCATGGGTCCACACCGAAGACGACAGCGACGATGAATCCATCGATCAGTCACAGCGCCTGCTCCCTCTCCCCAACGCTATTCCCGCTTCACATCACTATCTCCCCGCTCCGCCCACTCAGCACAAGGCCCCTGGCCGCAAGTGGGATCACATACGTTCTGCCGAACCTCCCCTGTTGGACCAACCCATAGACACCAACCAGCAACGATGGCTTCCCTACATGATGTCCGGTCCTCAGCCAAGAGGTGTGCCTGGAGCCAGACTTGTTTCTGACGCTTGGATGGACGAAAACATGCCCCATCTCACCACCACTTGGACTGCTGCCGAACCCGAGAAACCCTTGGAGAAACCAAAGGGCCTCTGGCTGTTCACTCCGGAGAGACGGTCAAAGACTTTCGCACGCATCAAGGTATTCATTCATACATTCCACCTTGGCTCTCTGCTGCTTGCTGACTTTTCCGCAGCGCATCATCCTCAAAAATCCTTTTGTTCCCCTTGTCTTCCGCCTTATTGTTCTTACCTTTACCGTGGCCGCTCTTGGTTTGGGTGCCAGAGTGTTCCACGAGGCCAACGCGGTCAACCGCCAGGGCGAAGGTCCTTGTAGCAAGCGTGCCTCGACATACATGGCCATTGTCTTGGACAGCGCTGCCGTGCCATACATTGGCTATATCACATGGGACGAATATCTGAGCAAACCGTGAGTAGCGTTCTTGGTGAATCTGCATGTGGCTGCTGTTGACCCATCGCGCGACAGGCTCGGACTCCGAAGTGCTACGGCCAAAGTTTCGCTCCTTCTGGTCGACCTTTTTTTCATTGTTTTTTACTCATCAAATCTCTCGCTGGCTCTGGACGCATTGGACGATCCTCGCTGGGCTTGCTTCGACCACAACGAATCTCTACTATCAAATTGCCCTGCTTCTCCCCGTATATGTCGGTCACAACAGGGACTATCCGGCGTTTTGGTTGTTGCTTTGATGGCGTGGCTTTTCACTTTCGTTATCAGTGTACTAAGAGTGGTAGAGCGTCTTCGTTAGCTAGGAAAGGCGCAGCATCATGTTCCTTTGTAATCAATTATCTTGTTCCCATGTTTGTGTATCTATATATACACATCTAAACAGGCCTCTTTATTCCAGCCATTCTCCACAAGGCCCCGATATTGGTTGTCTCCAGATCTGCCTCGCAGCGTCTGGAACAAGATCGATCTGCATGGAGCAACGAGATGTTTGTTGGATTGCTAACAAGTCTCAAGGTGGCTGTGACAGTTGACTTGATCTGGTCGAAGGCATGGCTTGCGAGTCTCGACCTGTCTCTGCAAGCACCGCACAGAGATCTGCCCAACATGTGGCTGAGTTATGGTGCTGCTAAGCCACATGTCGGCCACTCAGCCACAAATCTCGACGTCACTCCAGAGCCCAGGGAACTGGTACAAACGCATTTCGCGCCCTCTCTCTTTGCCTTCTCGTTACCAGCAGCAAGAACCCACCGATAACGCGCTCCTTCCATAGTCGTCTTGAAGCATACTCGACTCACCATGCGCTTGTTCCTCCTTCCTATCTCGACGCGGCGCACGCTCATCTACTGCGATCGTGTCGCAACTCAAGTCAACGCTACAAGTGGTGGAAAACTGTCCTACTACCACGACCGCATCGTCAACAAAGCGAACGAGACGTGGGCATCCTGGGAGAACTCGCCCAACAAGTACAAGAAGAAGCTCACCGACTACGGCAATGTCGTCTTCAACCGCATCTCCTACGAGGAGTGGGGACTCAAGACCTTGCCCTCGTCGACTGCAGACCTTACACCCACCGAAATTGTCTTCCCTGGCCGTTTCTTGGACCAGAAAAAGGTTCCGGATATTCTGAGGAAACTTGCTACCGAGAGACAAGGTCTGCACAAGCAGAGGTTCTGGGGTAGTTTGATTGGCTTGCCTTTCACCATCCCGGTGGGATTACTCCCTGTCATCCCAAACATTCCTGGACTCTACCTTGCTTTCCGCGCGTGGTCGCACTTTAAAGGTCAGTCTAGGAGCTCCTCGAGGTCGTTCAAAGCAGTGTCTTTTTCTCCGAGTGTATTTGTACACGGGCGTGTGGCCGATATATGCGCGAATGCCGCCTCGATCGAGCATACATTTGATGCAGGCGTGAGTTTGGTTCTCAGATGAGATGATCTCGACCTGCATCATATCAGCTTGAACGAGATAGAAGATTCCTGACCAAGACTCACTTGCTAACTGCCTGTCAGCATTGTACGGCTCGAAATATCTAGAAGCTCTAATCAACAGTAAAGAGTCCTTGATAACCATGTCTCCATCAAAGGCTTTGGACAACCTTTACGCCGCAGGCTTGATGCATCCCTCTCGAGAACACACAAGGCAGGCCACCCTGCCTTCAGAAAACGAATCTCAAGAAGTTGCCGACCTTGTCACTCGACAGACAAACAATGATGCCTCTGATGTCATGCTTCTGAAGCGATGGAATGGCAAGCTACTTGCCGAACAGTTCAACCTTCCGGGCATGGAGCTCGAAATCGAGAGAGCTGTCGAGCAGGTGCAGAAGAATATTGAAGCCGAGTCCGCGGCAAACGACGAGAAGGGCAATACCAACACGACGACAGTGAAACATACACTTTCGGACGAGAAAAAATAACGTGCTGGGGAATCTGCTACCAATCCCAACTCTATTTTGTGTCCCTTTCCAAAATTCTCGGATCCGACTCTTCATGTTCCAGCACCAGTTGTATTTTTGTTGGCTCTAATGTCTGGATCCTTCGTCTAAACTGGTGTCCTGATTCGTTCCTCGGAAGTGTAAGGATGCGGTTCTCGGAGGCTTCACCGGGACGTATATCCTCCGTCGACTGGCAATGCGACCTGCAACGACGTTAGCACATGCCCGAACTCTCAACACAAGATGCATACTCCTGTTATCCATGAAGAGTCTTCTGAGGCTAGGAATACAGCAGCCCGTGCGATGTCATCCGGAATACCCAATCCACGGAACGGATGCAGGCTGATTATGTGTTCCTGCGTCTCTTCGTCCCTCAATACCTCGCTTGTCATCTGGGACGAAATCCCTGCATATTTCGTCAGTACGTACTAGTACATCCGACGTGCCTTTGCACTCACATCCAGGACAGATGCAGTTAACATGTATCCTGTGAGGCGCGCAATCCAACGCAACCGCCTTCGTCATGTTGACAATGGCGCCTTTAGAGGCACAATAGCTAGCGAAGTTGCTCGTCCCTACCATTCCGAAGATACTTGCGACATTGACGATCCAGCCACGATCTCCGTTAGGGTGTGGATCTTGGTTGAGCATCTGCCTGGATGCATATTTGCAACCGAGAAACACACCCTTGGAATTTACTTGTTGTATGTCGTCCCACAGATCCTCGTCGGCACTCCAGATAGGTTGCAGCGTCTCCAGGTCGAAGGTGATCCCCGCGTTGTTCACGAAGCTGCGTTCAAGGCATGTCAGGGGCAAGTATCATATCCGAGGTAACTGAACGTACATGTCAAGACGACCATAATGGGACACTGTCGTCCTCACCAGGTTCTCCACATCCTGGCTGCATCCCACGTTCGTGGCGACAAACAGAGCATTGCCGCCACTCTTGAGGATCACATTGTGTGTTGCATCATCACCACCGGAATCGCTGTCACTGTCTGATGTCGACTCTGTATCGGCGCACACCACGTGTGCACTCTCACTTGAAAATCGAAGGGCGATCGCTCGACCAATTCCCGAGGATGAACCTGTGACGCTAGATCCCTGTCAGCTACCGCGAACGAACAACACTGGTTGAAGATCTGGATGAGACAAGTTGTCAATCACCTACACTGCTACTTTGTTATGCAGCCGTCCACATGAGCCGTTATCCATCGTCGTTGAAGGAGACTGCTCCTACCACTGGGTTGTTTGGTGGAGTCTTTCGAATTTGATCCTGAAGTTGCAGCTTATGCACCGTGGCCACCTCTTGGGATCAGGGAACAATTACCATACAAGTCAATCGCGGTGTAACAACAGGGGTGTCTCAACCAAGCTCGAGTGCTTTTCAGGTCAGACGGTTCCCGTTCAGAGCTTGAGGTCGTTCGAAGAGACCGGGGTATGGAAGGCTTGGCTATGAGTTGTCGGGCCCGATTCCTGCTCCGTCCTGCGAAAACTGCCAGTGCTAGGGCTGAGAACAACCTTTCCGAGATGATGTAAAGCGTTCGTTGAGACTGTTCGTTAGGAGAACAAGGCGTTCTGGCTGATGTACCACTCCAGGGTCTGCGGGCTGTAGACCAGGACCGGACCAACGGTCGGATGCTGTGAAAGAGTGATGGAGTAGGGTAGAGGGCCAAATTGCGGCTCGGAGCCCACACGAAGAAAGGTGCGATGGATCGTTCCTAATAATACTGATCTGCCAAAAATAATGCTCAAAGATCAACCTCTACTCAGCCGGGCCAACGAACTAGCTAAACAGGACTGATTAACGGCGCCGGGCTTGTGGGGATTGCAGTACTCGGCACATACTCGTGCTCTGCCGACAAAAGTTCCCAAATTGCTGGCGATCGACCGGTAGTTGTGGTTTAAGGTATTTATTCGGAACATGTGGTGGCCCCTTGATCGTGTCGGACCCATGCAGGCAGAGGGAATCGATCTGACAGGGAACAACTCCGTTCCACTCGCTCGTTATCGTCTGTTCTACGCGTGGACGTTCAGCTGTTGCAGCTTCTATCGAAGCGCGCCCAGAACCATTGATTCGAGATTATGCATGACATTTAGTTATGAGGCTGTAAACTTCCGCTTTGCATGCTTTCGCTCTGTTCCCGAAAGCTACTCGGAGTAGGCCCAATGGCGATTCCTTGTAAGCTAGAGTGTTCCAAACCAGCTAGGATCTGCAGACGTTCATCTGTACGAGGAACGATTCCGCTCAAACAGTGAGATGGCCAATCATTGTCAGTTATGCCACCTCAAAAGCAAAGATTGACTACGGAGGGTGCCGTTTTCCATGAGTGGAGGGGTCCTCCCAAGATCCCGGCAAAGTGTACACGAGATTAGGCGTGCACGTGATCAAATGTGTTTAGAGATTTGCAACAACGATGTCGAACATACGGAGGTACGGATCGTGGTCTAGTAGATGCGGTGGGGTTTTCGCAGTTGTGTCAGCCCGTTTACCTGAAGCGAACTGGTCGCTAGCCCCGAGCATCCAAGATTCGGAATTAGGCGCTTGCCGCCCGGCGGCTCTGCCTGAGTCCTGGGTGACATCGATTAGGGAAAACGATAGGCTAGCAATTTACGTGCTCGTGTAGAAAACTCGACTCAGGCATCTTGCTCAGCATGATAGTCACGCCATGGGCGTAGCTATGGTTTCCTCCTTCCCTGATTGTTCACCCACACATACACTCCAGTCTGCTGTTTCAATCAATCATCGACCGTATGCGCTTGGCAGCAAGCACGAGAAACAAGATTTGGTCATGCAATTCTTCCGAGACATTTGGCGAATTGACGTTCTCGTGTCTTGACAGGTGGACACACTCAGCCACGTCTTGAGCTTTGGTTCATGTCTCGATTCTGTCTTAGAGTTGTGATCTAGGGCTTGGTAGTACAGTCCCTTCTCGTTATAGCAATCATCCGTACAACGATAGTCTCGATTGAGCGATTATTTTCAACACCTGAGCCAGCTTACCATACAATTATCGCTATTTCTCACCTTCTCGATATATCGCCTAC